>JACYXH010000410.1:0-285000 GCA_026745465.1 Lota lota | reverse complement strand
TTATGACTATGTGCATGTGTTCCATATGGTTTTTATTGATCTTTGTCCTTATTACACCCGCCTCCCTACCCCTCTCCCTCCCTCTCTCTCCCTCCCTCCTTCCTTCTCTCTCTGCCTGCGTCTCCTCTCTCTCCCCCTCTCTCCCTCTCTACGTGCGTCTCCGCTGTCTCTCTTCCCCTCTCTCTCTCTCTCTGCGTGCATCTCCTCTGTCTCTCTCCCCCTCTCTCTCTGCGTGCATCTCCTCTGTCTCTCTCCTTCTCAGGCTCTGCTGATGGATACGACATGAATGATGGAATGCTGGAGGGTAAATATCTGGTTTCCTGGAAGCAGCTCAGAGTTGATCTGAAGCGGCTGTGACAACACGGCTGCCGATCAACCCGCCAGGCGGCTCGAAGCTTCTCCGCGGCAGAGACTAAAGGCCTTCTACTGGAAGGAAATCGACGGGCCCAGTCGCTCTTCCTGGAAGAGCCAGTTTGCATTCTGCCCCCTGGCGCCTCATTATAGTGTATATATAAATATTTTTTTATGTGTTAAAGAAAATGTGTCGTTTTAGGCATGTTTAGATGTCTATTAGACAAGAGAACAGCAAATGATAAAAGACAAGACGATAAAGTGAAGCAAAAGACAAGGCTGACGATGCTAGGGTTTGAAGATTGTTTATCAGTGTATGGAGCAAGGGTGAAATAGTGAATCACACATTGGGTCAAGAGGTCTGGGATCTTCTAAGGCAAAAGCCCTATATTAACTTTGAGCCAACCATGTATTTCACAATGCCACATAGAGATGCACTCAAACTTTAAATTGTAAAAGAACTGGCCGGGCAAATGCGCTGCCAGCTAATCAGGGAAGCTGACTCTGCCGAGATATTCATAGCAAAGCTGAAAACCTACCTCTTTACTCTTTCGTTTGGCAACTCGGGCTGCCCTCAGCTGCTGTTGCTGTTGACCGAGATTGTTGCTGCTGACTAGCTTAGCAGTTGCCTGCATGTTTTCTGTGCACCCTGCCCCATCTGATTCATAATTCAGTCTGTTTTAGCATGTTGTGGTGACTGTGACTGGATGCCTGGACTCCCCTGACGGTTACCAACCTGCTAACTGGCCTGCACCCCATCACCATAGACAACATTTACTTTTATTGACTAAATGATTTAAAAATGTTGCTGTATTACTATGTATGTCAATTATGGCCCCCATTGCACCCCTAACCATCCCTGGAAGGAGGGATCCCCCACTCTGTGTTCCATCTCAAGATTTCTTCCATGCTAATTAAGGGAGTGTTTTGTTAGGGTTAGGGGGTGTCATAAATAGATGGCCTGTTAAGCCCTTTGAGACAGTAACTGTGATTAAGGGCTATACAAATACAATTTAATTTAATTTAATTTAATTTAATTGAACTTCATCCGCAGATTGTTACATATATACAATTAGCTCTCTTTGAACATCGGTGGGGACACGTACCCCCCTGGGAATTCTCCCCTTGGTATGGAGCGATTCATGGTTGATGTGAAGGTCAATGCACAGTTTAATTTTGTCATTTGTAAAACGTAGCTTGGCATGCGCTTGACATTTGAACGTTGAATAGAGCAAGGGTTGCGATGTGGGAGAGTAGCAGAGCGTTTGCATGCACAGCTAGCGTAGACGGAGTTGTGGAAAAAGGAGAGTGGAAGAAGAAAATGGGGTTGAAAGAAACCTTCTAGGACTGTAAAAGAAGCCTTGCAAGTTACAACACCATGAGCCACAGCTTTGTGTGTGTGTGTGCGTGTGTGAATGCTTGCGTGTGAATGCTTGCGTGTGTGTGTGCATGTGTGCATGTGACCGCGTCAACAAACGCGCATGTGTATGCATGTGCTCTCACATGTGAAAGTGTGTGTTTTGTTCTCCTCTGGTGAATGGTTGCTCTATAGTAAGAAAGAATTCAGTCAATTGTGTGTAAATCCCTGCATGCTTTGGCTCTCATAAAGACTGTTGTATCATCCACACACACTCACACAAGCACACACACTCACACACATACATTATTCATAATGGTGTCACAACACATCAACTTTGGGGCAGCTGAAGACACAGAAAGTACATATTTTGTGCGGCTTCTTCAACGTTTTTACGGGAAGGAGAAAAACGTTTTGTTTTTCCCTGTAGGTCCTTTTCCCCCTCCTCTCTCCCCTCATACTAACGTTGTTTGTCATTTGTAATCAATAGTCATGATCTCCCCTCCACAGAGAGGTCTGTGCAGGGCTTGCTGTGTAGTTTTAGGTGTGCTTAAATGTGTGTGTGTGTGTGTGTGTGTGTGTGTGTGTGTGTGTGTGTTTTGCTGGTGTTTTTTTGCTGGTGTTTTACAGTGTTAATGGTGGTTACAGTAGAGTCCCTCTGTCTCTTTTCATCTCATAATTTCCCCCATTTTGTTTGTGTTTTATAATTTTTCTTTTTCTTTCATTTTTTTTGTCTCTTGTACACTCTTGTACACACACACACACACACACACACACACACTCACTTCTGCATATTACGTATCTCTCTCTGACAAACACACACACACATATAAAAACTAATTCGCTCTTTCTCATGCACACACTCACACCCGGCAAGCCGTAAAACTCAACTCAATTAAAGTGCCCCTTTCCTGGAAGCCCGCCTCAGACAGAACACGAAGTATGCAGGGAATGGGAACCGTGTGTGTGAGCGAGCGAGTAAAATCATGAATGTGTGCGTAAGAGAGAGAGAGAGTGAAAAAAAGAGAGAAGCAGGGGGATATGAAGAAACTCTGCCTGTGCTTAATTTTACAGTCAGCAATTTGGCTGGAGACCCCCCCCCCCCCCCCCCCCCCCCCGACTGATACCCTTTACACTTGCTTTCTGTCACACACACAGACACACACAACCACACACACACATGCACAGACACTCAGAAGCATGCGCGCACACACACACTGACGTGCACACGTACACACACACACACACGCATAAAGACAAATGTACACACACACACACACACACACACACACACACAAAAGCATGCACACACGCATAACGACAAACACACACAAACACACACGCACATGAAGATACAAAAACACGCACAAACACACACATACACACAAAGAAAAATGCCCACACACACGTGAAGATACAGAAACACATTAAGACAAACACAAACGCACATAAAGACACAAAAGACATAAACAGATTCAGACCAGACCAGATTCACAAAAAGACACACACACTCACATATGACAAACACAGATACACGTGCACATAGACACACACGCATCACACATAAACTACAGAGCATTATAAATCTTCTCCACGTGGGCCCTTTCACCTATTTGACCTCACACTCACAACGGGTGTGTACACACACACAGTAAACCCCATAGTCTCAGAGAGAGAGAGAGAGAGAGAGAGAGAGAGAGAGAGAGAGAGAGAGAGAGAGAGAGAGAGAGAGAGAGAGAGAGAGAGAGAGAGAGAGAGAGAGAGAGAGAGTGTAGAACAGCATCCTCACTCAGCCCCTCTGGCAGGATGTATAAAACCCTGCCGCATTCCTTTCCCGTTAGGTCCACCCCAAAGTGAGCTCTCTACACAGTGACTGCTGTGTCAACCAGGGTGTGCGTGTCTGAGCGCATGTGCGCGTGGTGGTGGGAAGGGAGCGGTGGAGAGGGGGGGTTTGTTGTGGTGCTAGCCCAAAACAACTATGAGCTTCTGGGAATTTATATTTCAAAAGGATGTGTGCGTGTGTGTGCATGTGCGCGCACACGCGTGCGTGTGTGCTTACACAATATGGCATAAAATCCCGAAAATGACTCCCCCACCCCTTCTGGACCTATACTTACTGATGACTATGGAATTTACCCACAACGCTTTTGTAGAGAAGTAAATGAAAACAGCCGACCAGTGTAGTTTTTGGGCCACAGTTGCCATGGTCACGAAACATTGTTAACGTGTACCCCTAACAGCATAACCTACATTTAGCAACCTTAATAATGAACAAACTTCCTTCTGGATATTGAGATTACTAATTAGAAAAAGGATTGTTGGCCTGACCTTATTAAATATGCATAAATAATAAATTGCACAAGTTCAATGCTGTTACTGAGTTCTACTGGTTAACTCAAAATAAGTTGACACGACAATACAAATCAACACACAGTGGAAATCCATTCACTTTCGTAAAAATAGTGCTCTTTAATATAAATTATTGAAATATTTTAGAAATATAAATATGTGCAAAGGTCCTTTCAGTTATTTTTTTCGTTTTTGTAATGCATTTTTTTCCATTTCACTTCAGGTATGACAGCTTGTATTTGCCAGACTAGTGGCCAGCCAGTTGTTAAGGAGTCTTTATAAAAGACAAATGATTCACACACTACATGCGCTTACATTGGCCTAACACATGGCGTTGATTAGGTCAAATAAGACTATAGGGATTGGACCAAACTGGTACTGTTACGGTATTTCCTTGCACTCTACCTTCCACTACAAGTTCTCCCCAAAACGTTGCTAAATACTTATCCTATGGATTACTCATTTTACACGCCGTTGTCGGATAAAAGTACAGACAATACAATACAAACATATTTTAAAAGAAATTACCGTAACAGGTTTGACAAAAATTCACACTTTTTGTCTTTAAAAGCCTTCAGGCCATGACTCATGGGAGTTCCTTTGACATGTGGGAAGAGTAAATGCCATCGTAAGGGAATACGTTGCAGTATTGAAAGAAACTGGATGAGCTGAAAAACCTTTTACCGGAATTTAACTTCATTCGTCTTACGACTATTTTCCTGTCTCGTTTCCTAAGTTCTAGGAAGTCTCCTTCATAGTCACGGATGACGTGGAGAACTGGAGTGAGAGATGATCCGAGTTACCTTCACACTGAACCAGACACACACACACACACACTTAAGATCAAACATATTGGGCTATAAATTATGAGAATTGTGGAGGAGAGGATGTTAATATAGAATGGGGGGGGGGGGGGGCATTCTTTGAGGACATGAAAGGAAGTCTCACTGCTTCTCTGGTTGGTCCCCTCTGTTTCCCCCCCCCCCCTTATACCATCATGTCTCCTCCTCTTCCACCCTACACCCTCCCCTTTCCCTTTCCTTAATCCCGCTTCCCGCTCCTCTCTCCCCTCCACATCCAATCCCGCTCAGCGTTTTATGACTGCATTGTGAGTATTCTTTTTCTCCTCCCCTCCCCTTGGCTATCTGTCTTCCTCAGAAGTCAGACCAGATACATGCAAGAAGCGCTGTTGGACCGCTGGTCCCCCGCCAAGCCGTTGGTCTCCATGACAACCGTCTACTGCTTTCTGTCACTTCCAAAGAGAGAAAGAGAGGGATGGAGGGAAGGAGGGAGGGAGAGAGGGAGCGGGAAAGGGAGGAGAGAGGCTGCAGTTTAGACGGTAAGGGTTGGACTAACAATAATACAGAGGATGTACTATTTTTCACTCTTTTGTTCCCAACATGATCTACCTGTTTCTTTCTGTGTGCGTATGTGTTGTGTGTGTGTGTCTGTCTGTCTTGTATGCATGTGTCCGCGCCCACATCCTCTTACAAGACAATGAGCTTGGCTTGGCAATGGTGATATAAACCGTGTGACTAACACAATAAACACATTCACACATTCATAGCCCCAAAAAGACACTTATGTCCCACTTGGCCCTCTGTAAAAAAAAACAACAGCTGACCAGGAGGAGATGGAGAGGGAGAGAGAGAGAGAGAGGGAGTGGGAGAGGGAGAGAGAACTACATTTGATCACTGAGGCATACTGATCGTGCCAGTCAGTGCGATTGTTTAAATTGACCAAATCTGGTCAACAACATCATTTTCTATGAGGCTCTGCTCTGCGTCAACAACAACTACGAAAACAGCAACACACACACAAACACGCACACACACACACACATTGGCTATTTGACTGGCGGTGAGTATTGAGGGAGGAAGATGGACAAACTCTCCGTAGCTACGTGGACCCTTGCCTTCGCTCTTGTCTTCTGCCCACTCTGGGGCCTGGACACTGTTCAATCAATGTCAGCACGAGCGCAGATCTGTGATCGGATCGTCAAAATGGTTTCTCGTCACATTCTGATCTACCGTGGGGGGTTGGGGTTTTCCAATGGCACAATTCACCTCACATGTCTGCCCTTTAAGGGGCCGAAGACCTCTACCTCGGCCGTGTCCTCTCTCAGATGGGGGCGTCGTACTCCTCCAGGAAGTCTCTGAGCGTGTGCGGGAGCTGTTCGCCGCGCCCCGCGTCCCCCCCCAGACCCCCCCCATGCCGGTTGTTCAGGGTCCTGCGGCACAGGTGCTGCAGGGAGGAGAGGGACGAGGAAAGGGGCCGACGCAGCTCCAGTGCCACCTTCTCCCCGCCGCTGTGGATGAGGTACACGCAGCCCCCTGGCGCTGTACCCACCCCCACCCCCGCCGCCGCCGCACCCCCCACCTCGCCCCGGTGCTCGGGGCCTTTGCCCATATAGTGGGCGATGAGCTTCAGCACACAATCGAACTGCGGCGGCTGGCGGGCGCTGTGCGGGTCGGGCTGCAGGAAGAAGCCCCCCCGCTCGCTGTGGATGCGCAGGTTCTTGGTGCCGCGGGCCGTCTGGACGGAGAGGGTGAAGAAGTGGTGGTGGTCCGAGGAGTCGCGCACCAGGAAGGTGCCGGGGGCTTCAGAGCGCAGCAGGGAGCTGGCCTCGCGCCCCCCCACCGCCCCCCAGTAGAAGCCGCTCTCCCGGAGCTTACGCAGGGCCACCATGACCTGGGAAACCGGGGAGAGAGAGCGCCATCAGAAGGCTCCATGTGTTTTCGTGAACCACTTTATTGTATAGTTCATGTATAGTCACACTTTATGTGCATGTTATATGCCCGTCTTTATACTCATTTATCATTTCTTTACATACATACATTTTCGGTACATTTGCCAATCATTCTATATTTCTATTGCTTTACCATACTTTAGTGTTTTATATATTTTTTTAACTTAGGGATGATATTCTTTTTTCTAATTTGTGGAGCGGAGAAGTTATAAGAGAAACTATTTCCTATGGGAGCAATACATTTAGTTTTGATCTGATTCTGAATAATTTGTAGCCATTAACTAGTCTGTTACTAACTCTGGCCATGGGGAACTGACCTGCTGGTAGTGTGCCTGCGAGCTGAAGGGCTTGTAGCGGTCCGGGGCAAGGTTTGACCCCCGACCCCTGCCCTCTTGGGGGGTCGCGCTGCTCATGGCGGCGGGCTTGTGTCGGCTGAGGGTTACCATGGCGCCATGGCCCCCTGCCTCGGCCGGCGGGTCGAGAGGCAGGGGGCCCCGTGCGGGAGGGCAGGGGGAGACAGGTGGGGGAGAGCGAGAGTAGAGGGGGAGGGAAGGGGAGGCAGGAGAGGGGCAGAGGAGCAGGGAAGTGGGGGTCACTCGCGGGGTCCAGGTCCCTGGAGTAGAGGAGGCTGGTGCATCCAGAGAGGGGCCGAGAGAGAGCACCTACACACAGCTACGGACAATACAGGGGAAACGGGATTAGAGATGACCCTCTGGCTTTAGTTTCTACCTACTTATTTAGATTGCACAGAACGTTGCAATTATATTTCACAAGATCTAGGCATTATAGGCCCACTTAACAGAATATCAGCACGGGGTATCGTATTTCAACTTAATTTAAGCATAGACTTTCATGCTTTTTTGGGGTTAAAGACAAATTCCCGGTTACTAGTAAAAAATATATACTGCACCCAACAGCTAGCCTGCAACAAGATCCTGATTGCTTTCAATTGTCTTCGATCGAGGGTCCCACAAGGGGTTTCAGAACCCGGTCACCGTGTTGCCTACCAGTCCGGCGCGCTTTTCAATGAATAACCCGTATTTTCCGCTCAATCAAACAACAGAAGCTCCATTCCGTAGTTTCTGATTATAATGTCCCGTCCGGTGTCCAAGAGGGTGCTCACGTCTTGCAGTTGTCTGGCTTTTGAGAGAAGCCAATGGGGTATACCGTGCGGGATATTAGGGACGTTAAGCAATACGATAGGCGCTATAACGGACCGCTATAGCTGCGCTCACATTAAAGAAGTCGATTCCGATTTCATATACTTTCATGTACATGTTCGGCGATTTGACGGCGATCGGTTCGTGGCTGCACTGCGCAGAATAGTACGTTGATGTGGTACCACCACTGTTGCACAATACGCATAGCCTACCGTAACGTATGAATCGCGTAATCGCACACAGACACAGGACTATTCGTAAACTTGGATCATTCATAGTCGACATCCAAACGAGGGCTTGGATGCTTCGATGCAACGCGCATGGGCTATCATCGCTTACCTCGTAGATGTTGTCTATGGTGGTGGAAGGCAACACTTCTGAGTAAAAAGACGAGCTATCCCAATTCCTCGAGAGTAATGTAAAATAAATTATTAACTCAGTCATTAAAATCCAGTATAAATCCCTGTGTGGGTTCTTCTTCTCTGCAGCGGAATGTGATGATATCGGTAACGCCACTACTCCTTTGGAGGTAGATTACGGTAGGCTGTTTCCAGTCCTCAGCTATGGTAAACCCCGCCTCCATTCAGTGCTCTTTCCAGTAACTAGACACAAACACACACACACACACACACACACACACACACACACACACACACACACACACACACACACACACACACACACACACACACACACACACGCCACACGCACAAATACACACCCAAATGCATACACATGCTCTACACGCGCGCTCTTGGCAGAGTGCCCATAAATAATCAGCATGACCTTTGCCGGACTGTTTCCTGGTATTGGTGGGTTCCATTCGTTACAAGGTGAAAAGAGAGATATGGCCCAAAAAATATTACACCATTATACGGATGAAACCACAGCAGAAACCACGGAACGAAAACGCAATAGTGTTGTACTGACTTACAGTAATATCAGTTGTGTAATATGAATGCTCTTCAGTTTATGAAATACGTCTGCGGCTAATCCAGCCTATATAAAAATGAACGCGCGCGCGCACACACACACACACACACACACACACACACACACACACACACACACACACACACACACACACACACACACACCCACATACACAAACTCGAAAATAGATTTACTCCATATATAAAGAAATATAAAGTTATATATATAAATATACAAGCCAAATAAACATTGGCATAATGTTACATAATGATTTTCAGATACGTCCAACTTGACACTCATAAGTGTTATGTTTAAGTACTATTAGCATTAAGTTATACACAAATGTCAAAGTATCGATCCTCGGTAGAAGACCGTGAACCCAGAGAGTTATCAGATGCAGTGTGTGTGAAGGTGTCCTCTGTTGATAAAGTTAATTCAAAACTTCCCCTGCTCCCCCTGCCTGCCTGCTGCAGCAATGGCGGCCCCCATGTCGTGGAGGCGGCTGGTATACTCTGTGTACACACCGGCCTTTGCCGGTGTCTTCACCCGAATATCGGATCGATTCTTTCGCGCACGGGATAGAAGAAAAGGGTAAGGTGAACACGTCAATGATTAATACATGAACGACGAATGAGTAGTCGTTTCCCCTACAATGATGTCCCCCTGCTGTAAAGCAAGAGGCAGAGTGTATTTTTGTTGTTGTTGCTAGCAAGCCTGATGATATGAACAGACATTTGACTCGAACCCGTGCACTTATACAAACAGTATGTAATCGGGGTTTGTAGAACAGCTTGATCGTGTTTGGGTTTTGCTTCAACACCAAGTTATGCTATTTGGTAGAGATATCATCACTGACATGCTTATGGAAATGTGCTCAACGGATTTGAAAATAAAGCCATCTCATTTGTTGTGCTGTAACGCCCTTTGGATCATTTCTAATGAATTGAGTTGCCTTGACGTTTGTTCATATTATTAACGCAAATCTGCATGCAAATGTAACCACACATTCACTAAACCAATATTTAAGAAGAAACTCGCAAGCAATACTTTAGCATAAATTACCGCAAAGGTAGAGACAAATAAACGCATGTGGACACACCCACGAACAAAAACACACGCAGGGTCATACTCGACTTATGGTCATTCTTTCAGCTTGTGTTTTTATATGATTGATCAAACTGACACCCATTGTATGACATACTGATACGCTAATGTAATACTTATCGGAATGTGCTTATCCGATTTTAAATTATTGTAAGGTGAGTCAAGACACTTGTCGCCACTTCAAGAACGAGAATGTAGCCCTCAGATGGTGCTATTGAAAAGGGTAGAAGGATAAGGAAATATAATAGTACTAATAGCAAAGCCACTAGTTTCCACGGTCAAGTGGGGTAACGATGCATATCTTCACATCACATGCTTCCAATCAGGCATGATGAAACACACACACGCACAGCTTTTATCGCTGCTATGGTCTTAACTACAGACTGTATAAAGTAGGACTCTACTGACCAAAGAAAAAATCCGGAAACAGTCAGAAAAACGGATATTTGAGGCAAACAAAGCGGTCTGGGGGGGGGGGGGGGGGGGGGGGTAATTCAGAGGTAACCCATCTACCTCTGAATGACTTCCCCTGTCCTGTTCTGAGTGCTATCTACTTGCTGATATCACTCATTCATCCCCTCTGCTGCATTTCCTTCATTCACCTGCTTGTTAATCGCTTGAGTGAACAACAGGAAGGTCCTCTTCCAGATCAGATGACAGACATCTTAGATCCACAGACAATGTCCGTGGATGAGGACATAGTGTGTGCACCTCCTTCATGCATACACACACTGCATTGTCACACACACAGGACATCCTCGTTGCATTTGTCGAAACGATGTGAATGTCGATAATTGGGCTCCCTTGCATTACTTCATGTCCTCATATGTGGAAACATATTGCCATGGCTAACTGCTAGCCTACCTTTTGGCTGTTTTAAATTCAAGCTGTTGGTAGCTTGGGCATGTCCTGTTTGTTTGTGTGCAAAGTGTGCGCTCTGCCTATGTATCTTGGGCTATATGTTATCTGGGTAGAACAGACACATCGTTAAGCCATATATATATGACTTGATCTGCATGCAAATGTAACAATTTTAAGCCCATCAACACACAAAACAAATATTTATTTAAACAGATGATCTCACGTAAATGTAATGGCAGAGAAAGACAAAATGCTTGGCACCTGAATACTTTAGATTGCCAAGTTTCAATTAATGTCCTTACAGTGGTGGATTGGTGGTAAAACGACAAATCATTCCAAAGAATGGTTTATACTAGACTAGCGCACCATCACATACATATTTTTCCATAGCTTATTCATTTTACTAACTTTTTTCCATTTTCATACAAACCCTTCAAACAGTCTTAAACCGACAGACATATCTATTGGGGTCTTGGTAAAAAAAATGCAAACGATGGACATGATTGATCAGCCGGTGCAAAGACGTGTGTGTGTGTGTGTGTGTGTGTGTGTGTGTGTGTGTGTGTATCCCTGATTTAGGAAATCAAGGATGTCTTGTCTACGGCCGTGTCGGGGCAGAAGCGTAATAATGTTGTGAATCCACTTAGACCAAAATAGACTAGAGTCTGATAAGCATGCAAAAGAATATATAGCGTATATATACAAGCAGCGTGACCCGGAGCATGTGTACTTTGCTCTGGGTCACGCTACAAATATGAAGCGCTCTGTGTACTTTGGTGCCTAAAGCTAGGGTACGCTATTTATAGAAACCGGCCAGGGTAAGCTCGATTTTGAAAGTATCCAATTGTAATATCCCACCCCTCCCTTCAGGCCTCCCTCCAAAGCCACTCCCCCAAAACCCGTGACTAGCTCGCTAGCTTTAGCAAAAGGTCTTCCTAGCCTTATGGAAGGTCATGTGCAATGAGTGCACAGGCAGAATGTGTGCAGGTAGCCTGGTGGGTAGGTAGATAGACAGGACGGCCATCCAATAATTCCCATCGGGACAAACTGAATGATTGGGCTAATAACAGGCCTGCGACAGCTGCAGAAGTCTGACCTTTTTCAATTTATTTGTTGGAGCGTTTTGCTTATTGATTGCTGTCGGGATGTAAATACAATTTCAACAAATATGACCAAAATATGCTTCTAAAATGAATTGCCTACCCTAGCTTTTAACATGGATGGACAGCTTCAGTAAAATATATACTGTATATTTGTTAAGAGATACTCAAACAAGCCCCCCCGCCCCTCATGTCTTCTCCCAGGTCCTCTGTGCTTCTGCTGGCCCCCCTCCTGGCCGAGGCGGAGCCAGCCCCCCACTGTGTCGCCAGGTCTGCAGGAGCTCAGGACACGGATGGCCTTCTCACACACTTCCAGTGGATGGCTGAGCATGCGCCCGCCTTCAGGGTCCCGGGCACGCACATCCACATGCTCTCCTCCCCTAGCCAGTTCTACCAAGCCATAAAGGTGAGGTGGGGGGTTATGCAAAACCCAGCAGCTGTTGTTGTTGTTCTTGAAGGCTTTCCTTCTCTCGACCTGTTTTGTTCTTGCTGTCGTGACACACCTGTCAACAAAATGTCCCTTGGATGGGTGTTTCTGATTGCTATCCGTGGCAAAAGTGATTTGTTGATGCCTTGTTACTGGAATCTTGAGGTGAAGGAGGAAGATTAAAATTAGATTGCTTTCATGTCGCATGCAGTTCATAATAGTTGTGTCTCTCATTCTTAACTGTTAGTCAAATGTGCCGTGTTCTTCTGTCTTTTGCAACAATGCCTTGCTGCAACTGTGCTTATTTCAAGTATGTCTAATCTATACTTACATATTTATTGATGTATTTATACAATAATTTCAGTCACGGATCAAAACCGCAAAACGGCGTGTGGTGATGGCCTCGCTGTACCTGGGCACAGGCCAACTGGAGCAGGAGCTGGTGGGTTGAAATATGAACCTGGTGAAGTATCTCCCTTCTGGGGTCTTGACCCGGGCCTAACCCCGCTCTGCTGTCCACGTTTGCAGGTGGACTGTGTGGAGGAAGCCCTGGCGCGCTCGCAGCCCCAGGGCGACGGGCCTGCGCTGCAGGTCTCCATCTTGCTCGACTACATGCGAGGATCACGAGGTTCAGCGCCGATTTGCGCCTCGCTTGTTTGGGCGACCGACACACACACACACACACGCACGCACGCGCGTACACTCACAAACACACACACACTGCTAATTTGTGGCCGTACGTTCTTATTGTGTCTCCGTCTAGGCCTGCTGAATTCGCGCACCATGCTGCTGCCGCTGCTGCAGCGCTACGCGTCCCAGATGCGGGTGTCCCTGTACCACACGCCCGACCTCCGGGGCCTGCTGCGCCTGCTGATGCCCCAGCGCTTCAACGAGACCATCGGGGTGCAGCACATCAAGGTGTACCTGTTTGACGACAGCGTCATCATCAGCGGGTGAGGCAACAGAAGCTTCCCACGCACCGATCTGGCACACACTCCTGCACACAAACACACTATCTCTCTCTTTCTCTCCCACTCCAGCCACTCTTTCATGCTAATTCTCAAACAGGGCTCTTTATTTTTTTTGTCTGTGCTTCCCCCCCCACTTTTCACCTCCAAGGGCCAACCTGAGCGACTCGTACTTCACCAACAGACAGGACCGCTACGTTCTACTGGAGAACTGCCAGGAGGTGGCGGACTTCTTCGCCTCATTGGTGGGGGCCGTGGGGGACGTCTCCCTGCAGCTGCACCCGGACGACTCCGTGTCCATGCTGGAGGGCAAGGTGCACCCGTACAACGGTAAGCGCCACTGTGTGTGTGTGCGTGTGGGGGTAACACCATGTGATGGGGTTAAGGCTACAGATCTATAATCGAAAAATATTTAGGCAGGTCATGTAATTATATTGTTACACAGAGCGTGGACGTGTGTGATTTGCGCTTGCCCGTGCCTGAGGAAAGAAAGAGTGAGTGACAGGCCGCACGGTGTGTGTGTGTGTGTGCGTGCGCGTGACCACTGTGCAGTCGGCCAGGATGCTTGCACGGCCAGGATGAATGACATCATGTCTGCTGCAGGCCTGGACCGCAGCTGAAACAGACACCAGGAACAGCGTGGCGTTGATGTCACAACGTTGCTGGAAGACGATCTAGAGTGGGAACTCTGTATGCACAAACACCCCCCCCCCCCCCCCACTCGCAGACTCTCACACACACACACACACACACACACACACACACACACACACACACACACACACACACACACACACACACACACACACACACACACACACACACACACACACACACACACACACACACACACACACACACACACACACACACACACACACAATTCAGAAACTAACATAGACTCCGAGTGGAGCTGAGGAGCAGCTTGCAGTCTATACAGGAATAAAGCTGAGATTGCATTTCCACTCCCCTCCGCTCCCTTCCTTCCCATCCCTCTCCTCTGTGAGTCATGCCTTTTTAAAGGGGCTCCCGGCAATCTTTAATGAAAACTCGCGCACACACACACATTCAGAGAGATTCACGCACACACTCACTTGGACAGACACACTCACTCACTCACCAGACCGTGGCCTATCTCGATCCAGCTATGCCTGTGCATGGTCACAGCTAGTAAAATGTACCAGCCGGTTGCATATGTGCTGTTTATGAAATGTGGTCGCTTCCCGCCTCACGACCTCCATGTGACCTCTCCAGGCAACCGAAAGGAGTTCTCCACGTCGGCCAGGGAGCACATCATGGAGGTGGTGAACACGGCGCGCGTGCGGCAGCACATGACCGACCACTGGCCGGAGGAAGAGGAGCAGGCTGGGTGGAAGAAGGAGGAGGAGGAAGATGTTAGGGACACATGGGTGTTCCCCCTGATCCAGATGAAGCCCCTGGGGATCCATATGGACGAGCAGGTCACCCAGGTGAGCTGGCAGGGTAGGCGCAGGGCGGGTGGGTTAGGTGGAAGGGGATTAGTCGGGCTTGTTACCTTATGTCTCAAATGCTTTGACCGTTCCTGATTTCCAAGCCAGAAGTTCATAATTAATGTTGTACACACACACGCTCACACGCTCGGATGTTTCTTCCATTGAATCAACCCACTTTTACAAACTACAAAGGAAGTCTTGATTTTGCTCCACACATAACAACGCAAGTGGAGTCTTGATGGCCCTTGTCCACCCACCCAGCCTCTCTGTCCATCCCCTAACGAGGGCCACATTTCTCTCTCTGAACCTTAAACCACACCCTCCTTTCCAGCGGCTGCTGACCAAGGGCGGCCCGGACACCACGGTGTTCCTGACCTCGGGCTACTTCAACCTGACCCGCGCCTACATGAGGCTCGTGCTGGGTGCTGACGCCGACTACCACATACTCACCGCCTCGCCGGAGGTCAACGGCTTCTACGGCGCCAAGGGCGTGGCGGGGGCCATCCCCGCCGCGTACGTGCACATCGCCAGGCAGTTCTACAGCAACGTGTGTCGGCTCGGCCAGCAGGAGCGGGTGCACCTCTACGAGTATCATAGGCCGCAGTGGACCTTCCACGCTAAGGGTGGGTCGAATGTCCACGCACGCGCAGTACTAAAGGTTGAGTACTTCCTCCTCTGAGGTTGAGTTTACAGGAAAATCCACCGAGTTCATACACGCTGTGTGAACAAAAGCATGGACATTTCATCTCCGTGTTTGGACTCCGCATAGCCCTTGGTCTAGTCGGCGGTCAGTGAGATGACTGTTTTTTGTTCTGTATTTCTTGTTTTTGTTTTATTTCCTTTTGGCTTTCCCCCCTAGCACTGCTACTCTGGCTGCCGGTGGTTAGTCAGGGCATGAGCGTGAGAGGCTGGCTTGTACAGTCATTCCCGTGGTAGCCTCAGGACAAGGATATACACTCACTCACCCTCTCTCATGCTTGGGGTTTGGAGAGATGCAGGGGGATTTCTGCATGTGCTTCCCTTTTAGTTGTGGTTTGAGCCAATAGAAAAAAGAAAAGCCTTTCTTGATCAAGGCTTGTAAGTCTTACCTTACGCATTCTCTTCGTCTCCGTAACAGGTCTGTGGTTTTACCTGGGAGGGCAGGACCGGCCGTGTCTCACTCTCATTGGCTCTCCTAATTTCGGTTATCGTTCGGTTCATCGTGACCTGGAGGCCCAGATCGCCATAGTAACAGAGAATCAGGAACTGCAGGCCCAGCTACAGGAGGTAGGCCTGTGTCTGCCAGGAGAGATGAGTCACACATTTTAATTCAAACACACTCGCATGTTTGTACTTTTTCTTTTTTCTTCTTTTTCTTCTTAGGAACAGGAGATGTTGTACCACAGGTCCACGGAGGTCTCTTCCTCCACATTTGAGCGTCCCGATCGCTTTGTCAAGCTGTGGGTCAAACTGGTCACCCCAGTCATCAAGAACTTCTTCTGAGAGGTCATTTGAACTCACACATGAACTGGTTCTGTCTGCTACCCACCCACGCACGCACGCATGCACACAGGCTAGCCAAGCTGTTCCTGAAGCACACACTTAACAGACACCCTGACCCTGTGCAATGTTTTCATACATGTGGAGTCATTGTGGTGAGAAACGATTCCCAGCCCCAGGGCTCTGGTCTTCCCAGCAGCCTTACCAAATCCACACGGGTTGAGAGGGAACAATGTGGCGACATGCTTTGATGACTCTGTTAAGAAGTGAGTCATCAGCAGCAGGGTAACACAGGGATGATTTGACAGCTTGGTTGGGGCGGGGCGATGTGGCGCCCCTCTGTCAGTGGCGAGTAGGGGAGTGATTGCCTTTCTGGCAAGTCCGAATTTGCTTAATTCCAAGTTGACTCCCAGAACGCTGACCCAGCAATGGTCAAGCTGACCTTTGCCCTTGTATTTGTAGTTGGATGTGAAGCGCTTACGAAAAGTAAACACGCTCAGCAAGTTTTACACAGCCCACTGGGTTACTGGAGGCCAGCTGATGAGAGGCAGAGCGTGCAAAATAGTTGTCAGGGATTTTGTTTTGTAGCAGAACAGGAAGTGTTTAGCACAAGGATGTTACAGTAAACGCCAGCTCAATCATGGCTACCTGAGTGATACGCTGCCAAAGTAGATGAGGAGGATGATGAAGAGGATAAATCTTCAAATCCTGACGATGAGTTGAGTCACTTTTAACTAGTAGACGCTCTAGTCAACGTATGTGTGAACATGTGTTCTGCGTGACAGTTGGTCTGTGTGTAGGGCTTTTTCACTAATGTTGTTCTCAGTTTTAAATGAATGTAAACACTGAGAACTAACTATTGGGTCCCTTTACTCTGAAACTCTGCAGTGGGTGTAAAAAAATACACAAAAGACTACCGACAGTGTGGGTTAAAGAGACAACAAAACCACCAGTCTGTGTTTATTTGTATAATGGAACGGAAGAGATGCTGGTCCATGACCAGTTTGTTTACTCGGGTGGTGTTTGCGTGTGTTGCATTGATCTGGCATCTGGTTCAGTCATCTTCATCGCTTGACAGGAACAAAACAGAACGACTCCTACGCAGGTTCTCTATTGTTACCACAGAGTACAGTTTGGAGGTCCTCCAGGGTATTTGTCCTCCCAGTAAAAGGTCTATTTTAAGAGACACTCACTCGCCAGTGATATTCTCCTTTTGTGTTTGCTTACTATCACAATCCTGGTCAGCTGGTTAAAACGCTAACACGCTGAACTTGTTGGGGTGGACGGTTGTGTTTCTTTGAACCAGAACTCCCTCTGGTGGAGGCTCGGTGAAACGCCTTCAGCCTTCCGCCAGAATGGTATTGATGACGTCTCCCTTCATTCAAAGTGATCACACGTTTTACTTGTTTAGGTTACAATTAAACTGAAACTAAATAGTCCCTAATGTTTTTATCAGATTGAATCAACTTCACAACTTAAGTAAGTAAGTGTGTGTCTGTCTGTCCCGCCCATTGCTCCAGGGGCAGCACCTTGACGAAGAGGACCAGCATGCCGGGGGTGAGCTTCTTCAGCCGTGCCTCCGCCATCATCCCCTTCTGAGGGTTCACACACACACACACACACACACACACACACACACACACACACACACACACACACACACACACACACACACACACACACACACACACACACACACACACACACACACACACACACACCTGGTTGAAAATATTATCACTAATATAACACTCCTCTCAGTTATGTTTATGTGGGCTACTTGTGCAGAACTAGAGGTTTACATGTTACCAACTGCAGAGCACAGTGGATTCTTGCCTTTCTGAAACTGTTTTTAAAGATTACCTTTGTTTTTTTTTACATTTGTTCAAAATACTATATTGGCATCTCTGGAATTGCAATAATTTTTCACTTTCTCAAATAAATAGAGCGATGGTTACCTTATGAACAGTAATATACATTGTAAATATGATTATGGTTTGTTTTATTACTCAACTTGCCAGTTCCGAATGGTACAATGTTTATATATTGTTACCTTTTTGTACATTAAATAAACTGTACGGACAAAGAAAGTTGAAATGATATGTGACTCAGTTTGGTGTGAATGCCTTAGTATTGTAACCATTGGCTGGTGTCTGACCTTTTTGTAATTTTTTGGGAAGCGTACCTTCCATGAAAAGGCCATAGATGTAGGCTCTCTTCCACGTTAGACTGCTGAACTCCTCTCGGTTCTTCCTCATTACCTCCACAGACAAACACATCTTGACCAGCGGCCACTTGTTCTTGCGGGCCACAAACTGCATTAAAGCTGTCGGAAGGACTTCAGGCTGAATAAGCCGGGTAGCCACACTGCAATGGGAAATGCCACGTCTGCTGTCCAGGTCTCCAACTCCTATGGACAAATATACGTGCATGCTTGCTTTACAGATTTTGTTGTGAATTGGTAAGTTAAAAAATAAAAGGGATGAATTATATCAAGGTTTACCTTGAACCCAAGCAGTAGGCCAGCTTGGTCCACAATGCAGGCAGTGTCTGAACACAAGGCAATGCTGAGCTCCTCCATGTCTTTAGTGATGGTCAGCCCCCCCGTGAGATGAATGCAATTGTTGTATTCTCTGTTCTATATTTCATATAGTCATGAAAGTATCAATACATCTAGACACGGATACTGTCTGGTTGGTCCACGCTCACCTTGAATCCCAGGTCAAGCTCTTGGAGAGAGCTCCTCCAGAATGTCTTCTAGTCTCCTCTTCATCATGGGACCAGAGTTCAGGTAAACGAGATATGAATTAAGTTATTTGGATAGCCAATTTAAATAGCCGGAAACAATGAAGGCTGTAATCAAACATGTTACATTCGTGAGAATCCCCTCCTCCAGTGGCTGTACCACAATATTTAGCCTGTATCTCCAGCATGGTGCTGAACAGCCTGTATGATGTGATGCTTAGGAAGTTGATTTCCGCCATTGGGGTGGAGCCCATTTAGATGGGGCCTTTCTGCCCGAAGGTTTTTGATGCTGTACGAGTGGTAGGACTGCAAAAGAAGATAAAAATAATCTACATGGAAACTTTTTTAATCCCCCCCCCCAAAACATTCCAAGGCCCATGAAGACACTAATAAAGAGATCAAAGAGAAGGGGTCAGACTTATAGTTTCGTGTGTTGCAGTATAACATGGATAGCGACCTTTTAGTCTAAATTGGGAGGAGCAGTAAATCCAGGGGCAAGCTTTAGTGTCCCCTCTAGCAGCTCTGGCCTGATGTACTCCTCCAGATACTTTTGACAACTTCCTGTCCCAGTCGTCCATGATGAGGCCCCCATACACAGTCTCTCCAAAGAGATCCTGGAGGTCCTCCCAAATAAAACTATTTTATTTGTCTTGTTTTATCAGATTTTGCAATTGTTTCCATTTGTACTAATCAATTATGAACAATATGTAAAATTGCTGGACACAGAGGATCCTGAATTGTATCGTTATCACCTCTCGCTGAAACCGGACACGCAATAGATGTTGTTTTAGAGATCTAGTGATGCACAAACAAAGCAAGCAAAATCGAGTCGGAGAAATGCATTTATTGTACGACATTTCCGTGAAGCATGAATAATTAATTTATATCGTTTACCATTTTATCAGAAGCAACGTTTCCCAAAATAAATAAATTTAATATTCTCAATTGAATCCCAAAAAAGTAGGTCTACTCATTAATTTACAGTTGTATAACCACATGCTTCTAGGGAGAAAAAGAAAGAATACAGTCCAAATATAATACATTTATTGTATGCTTTCAGTCATATCACAACAAAAATAAGTAACTTCTGTGATGTAGGCTTATCCGTAAGAATAGCTGTAACAGGCATACAAGTCAGGTTAGGACATTGGTTTGAAACATTTGATGTAACCATTTAGATTACACACAAATGTCGTACCAATGCTAAGCACTATCTATTGCAATATCATACACAATTACAGAGGTAGACCTACTATTGCGTATGGCTGCCATGATTATGAGAATGCTTCATCCAGGCAGTTATAATTTCTGATTGAGATTGCAAAGCTTAGTAACAGAAGGCACTTTTCAATGGGTAATCTGGAAAATGTACATATATAGCAGTTTTATTGGTCTTTATATAGGACCTAATGTATCAAAATTATCAGTGTGACATTCTACTTCAGAGTTCAACTAAATAATTGAGCAGCTCTTCAGTGTTTGTTTGAAATTATAAACCTTTCAGTGGTTGTTTTACTTTGAAGGAAAACCACCACTTTGTGCCAGCTACATTGAAATAACATGAATTTAGGGTTTTTGTCACCGCCACTATTAACTCATCACTAATAATTATGACTAATTATTAGTCTTTGAAACTCTATTCATTTACACACACAATCATGTACGATTGTCGGGACAGATAATTTACATCCATCTTCTAAAAACGATTGTCCAAATTAGATTCTGATGAGGTATTGCTGAAACCATGGCAGCCCAAACACCTGGTTATTTCATCCAGCTCATTTTAGGCAAATCCTCTTTTGTCATTGCTCATCAAAAGTTGAGCTGTAATTTTAACCCTGCTATTACACAACATATTTCCATTTTGTGGTAGAATATGAAAATCATAGTTGTTTTTAATAGAGTGACAGTGTAATGACAGAATGTATGACTCAGTGAAAAGGATGAGCACCATCGTTTGTAATGTCTAATGCGGCATTAGTGTATATAGCGTAATAATCAATGTTCCTCACCATATATTGAAACCATGTTCACCCCATGTGCATTTAAAGCACATCCACACCAACAAATCAAACTTCAGGGAATGTTGATGAAAAGCAGAGTCTGTAGGATGGCTGCACAGATATTACTTGTTTTTCAAACTATTGCAAGTGACATTACTGGGCATGATTTGCTGCTTATTGTGGTCAATAAAGTCAGATTTATATTTTGGTAAGTCGTTACACCTTTTGGCCTTTTTCAATACAGGTCCTGTCAGATAGATCTGTAAACAAGAAAGTAATCACAAAGGGTGGAAAATTGGCAGCTATATTTACTTGGCCCTGTGGTCTTCAGATTGGTTTTTGGCGTCATCTGTTGGCACACTGGCTGTACTGACACTGAGTGGATACGTTCTGGTCTGTCAGAGCCAGTGGCTGCCCGTTAGTTGCCGACTTCATGTCCCTTTTGCCCAGCACGTAAAACGACACCATGAGGTACAGAGCAGATGAGGCAACAACAACACTGCAGACCAAAAACATATGGAAGTACTCCCCTGTTTTGTCCACCAGGATTCCTGCAAAGATAAATAAATGTTCACACGTTGGTGAATATCCACAATGAGCACAAGCAAACAATATGTTTGTTTTACACTACATTTTATCTTTGTGAATTTCTGTATAAAATAAATTAAAAGAGACTACTATTTATGAATGAAAGACTAATTTATGAAACTCAAAGCTCATGCATATGTGATTATTGTGAATGGCTGGTATGGTGTATAAAAAAGGACTTTATAAGCCCTGAAAACCCAGAAGCAAGAGATCTGACACTTAATACCAGCAATAGCAGTGAAACTAGATCGGGCCCATGCCTGCCCTTTTCCTAGTCTCACTTCAGTGTAATGCTTAGAGTTCACTTCTACCAGTTGCTGCAAATCTCAACCAAGAGATTTTGCATTAATTACGCTTATTCAACCATAAAGAAGAAATTGCTGGAGAGGAACAGCCTGGAGGGAAAGAGGGTTGTAAATTCTATTCCTGTAAATGTTCAATCAACCCGGCACACAAGGACCTATTTACATAAGGCAAAGCAGACCTAAGCATAGACCAATGTCATCTGCGACACACACTTTCGCAGATGGCTCACGGCTCTATCTGATCACATGACAAATGGCATCCAAGCAGCACAAAACCCTCTTCTCGTTAGCCAATGAAAACGGTTTTGATACGAAGTACACAAGCTGAAATTGAGCATGAACACATTAGCAATAATGAATATTTTCAATCATTATGAAGAAGGATCCTTGTAGTCGGGCAGATGAAAACCCTGCCTTAAAAATCTAACTAAAAACCCCATAGTGGCAGCCTACCTGCAAGCGGGGGTCCGATCAGCAGCGTGACGCTCTCCATGACGGCGAGCAGGCCGAGGGCCGACGGGAAGGCGCTCATCTCCACCGTCTGCATGAGGACGGTGAACATCAGAGACCCCACCACGCTCATGGAGAGCCCGTACATCACCACGTACACCACTAAGACGGGGAAGCTCGGGCCGATGCAGCAGATGATGTTGCTCAGGCCGTTGACCAGCAGCGCAGAGGAAAACACGTAAATGTGCCGTCCCTTGAACCAGGGCAGGTTGAACAGCAGGCCGATGGGCGGTCGCACTATGATGTTGATGATGCCCAGGATGGAGAGGAGCAGCGCCGCCTTGCTCTGCTCCATGCCGTTGCCCGTGGCGTAGGGCACCAGGTACACCAACGGCACCACGAAGCCCAGCATCATCCAGGTGATGCCGATGGCGTACACGCGGTAATGCAAATTCTTGAGGAACAGGTCAAAGGCCATGTGTTTACGCAGAGAGACCCCCAGGCTGGCGAACAGGGCCCTCGCCCTCGACTTCCCCTGCCGGGTCCCCTCGTTCTCCCTCTGGGGTTCAGGGTATTTGTGGCTCATGAGGGGCTGTCCACGGCGCCTCCGGGGCTCCAGGGGTCTCATCACTGCTCCGCACACGCAGCAGTTTAACAGCAACGCCCCCAGCACCAGGAAGCTCCCCCGCCAGCCCAGCTCTGTGTTGAGGTAGTGTCCCAGGATGGGCAGGGTGCACAAGCCCAGGGCCGTTCCCGTGGACGATATGGCGTTGGCAAACGTGCGCCGGCGTACAAAGTAGTGGCCCAGGATGGTCACGGCCGCTTGGAAGCTGAAGCAGAAGCCCAGTCCTGTAATAGCAAGAGCGTTGTGCAGCGAGACATTGTGTTTTAATAAATGGTAAATAACGCCATGTCTGTTGAAACAAAAGGTTTCCACATCCCTAAATGCCTCATCTAGGTTGTCCTCTTTTAACCCTGACAAGGTAGTCCAGAAAGGCCAATCTAAGAACGTGGAAGAACAAGCTGATCGTATGTTATATTCTATAGTACATTCATAACCAATGTAACAATGCATAATAATCACAAACATTCTACTTATAACATCTTTAAACTACATACACATAAGCAACACAAACACACACCACACATCAGCTCGAATTATACCAGTTACCTAAACATAGCCTAAACTCTAGAGGAATCCAAGGCCTCTGAGCAGCAGGTGACCCTCACTCCTTCCTCACTAAGGAGGAAGGAGTCCACGAACTGAATGTAATAATTTCTTATTTTGCGTGATCTTAATTCACTTCTTCCAAACTCATTCCTCGACAAAGACCATGGGATACGTTACTGAAATACTGGATTTTCAAGGCAGCTGAATTTTCTGTTCCAGATACAGAGCAGCATAGAGGGAACCCTGTTCAGACGCCATGAAAAGGCATGGTCGGAACCTAAACAGGTTGAGTTTAAATTCAGATGCCATGAAAACGTTGGATCGGAACCTAAACAGCTGTAGTTTGAGTTCAACCTGCCAACGCCTGCAGGAATTACTTCTATCATACATCTCATTGGTTTAAATCAAGTGTTATATATATATATATATATATATATATATATATATATATATATATATATATATATATATATAAACACATTTGACATGAGCTGCTAACATTTTAAATAACTACTTTGGAAGACCTGGAAACTAGCTACTAAGCCCTACTTAAACTCACATGGTCTGTTGCTAAGCTTGTGATCTGACCATGTTTCAGCAAGGGTTGGGAAACTGGCCACTGCGTTAGGCAAGCAAATCTATGTTGTTTCTTTTTTGTTGGTTTCTCATACAAAAGAGTTATTGCACTAACATTCGATAATATTTGAATCTATATTTAAAATCTGTCAACTGATTGTGGTAACAGGTGTGGTGAAAAAACATGTTCTGACTTCAATGAAGAATTGGCATTGCTTGCAGAATAATGGGTAGAAAGTAGAAACGTTAAAAGTGACTCATATAGTTTCCAGATTCAAGACCTATTCACAGTGACACAGAAATATGTGCTCATTATTGCGATTATGGACCTTGCTTACCTGTAATAATCCCAGCAGTAATGTATAGCTCAGTGATGGAATTGGTAAAGGAGCTTGCAGCCATCCCAACACCACTCAGCACTCCTCCTAGCATGACCGTTGCTCGGCAACCAAATCTTTCCACCAATGCACTGCAAAAAGGGCCTGAAGATAACATGTAATGCTCTGAGTTAAATAAACAATACAATATGAAAGGGCAAAGGTCTAGAGTGTCAGGGGTAAATATTGGATCTTTCAACCAACTGGCTTCACCTTTGCTGAGAGACAGGGGATTGCCAATGATATAGATGTTATCTAAGCATTATGTGTGAAAGAGTCTTTTAGTCTGACAAATTCAAAACCTCAAGATTACTAACAACAATTACAACCTGAGTGAGGAAAAACACTGCAATATGATTAATCACGTCTTTGGGAAGGAAGTTGACTCAACAAATTCTGGTTGGGCAAAATATAAGCAACATACTGTAACAGTTTATTTTAATGATTATATATTATTTAATTGTTGCATTTTTGCCATTCATAATGATGCATCAGGACACAATACATTATCATGTAAATGTAATGCAAATTCCCCCCATATGTAAACTTGTGTCCTTCAAAGTTTAAATGATTAACATGTGCAGGAGTGTTGATTCAACAACTCACACATGATTATAGTTTATAATTTATTTAGCATTATTTGATCAGACTGTTCCCTTGATTTATATACAGTACCTCCCGCATGCAGCACCGAAGTCATGATGGAGGGCACCCATGAAGTCTCACTGTTGGTGGCTTTGAACTCCTCCTGCAAGTCTGTGTAAAAGATTCCCACACAGGAGGGGAAGGCTAGGGTCAGAGCCAAAACCATGATGGTAGCAACGAGCACCACCCAGCCCCAGCCACCGTCAGGGGCTATGACTGCCCCTGGCATTGCGGCAGAATCCTGGGGTCCACAGCCAACCGTTTCAACCCCCTCTTCAGGTTCACAGTTGATGTTGCCTCCCTCCGACTCCTGACCCTTGCCATTGGCCTTTTCAGGGACCTCGCTGGAGTCCATTTGAAGGCTGCGGTCACTCGTTCCACTGTCTCCATCAACACTCTGTCATTTTCCACTGAGTGGCCGAGTAAATGCTCCTGCACCACCCATGTCAACTGATGCAACCTTAACGAAAGTAATGAGGAAGGTATTAAGTAATGCACATTAAGTAGGCTGATTCACGAAATCCATTTGCACCATAGGACACGCTACTTTCCACCACCCTGAGTATTAAGTCTCGACACAGTACAGACTAGTCATTGGGGCTAGCAAACAGGCAGCTTCCTGAATCAGGACTTGGAACATTTAAAGAAAAGTCTCACATTTTAGAGTCCCTAAAGATGGCAACATTTACAAAAGACATTACTGCTTGATGTGTTAAGTACCGAAACTGATTGTTCTTTAAATCTCCATATTGACCCTCCCTTCCATAATGTGGCCTACAATGATTTTTCAGGTAAACATGGGAGCACATAGAATTGATAGCCATTGACTTTGAAATTACAACTACAATTTTGTAAGTCTGTTTAATAGATGGGCCTCCAGTTTCTACACTTTCAGGTTGTTGCGACTTTTGAGTGAGGATTAAGGTATTTGGCTACAACGAAACAACATGCAGTTGCGAAAAAACGTGAATGGGACCTTTGTAGTAGGTTAAGCATTTTCAATGAACATCTCGAAGTAGCAAACGCACTTCGAACCATTCTGGTTATTTTAATAATCTTAATCGTAACATGCGTACAAACGCTTACATAATCGACCGAGCATCTTCCAAGGAAAACAAACGGGGGTTTGTCAATCAATCAATTATTGCCGCGGACACAGGAACCCCACCTTTCCGCGTAGACGAAATCCAAATTAATGGATCGTGACAATTACAACTTCACTAGTAGCATAGTACACATCTGATGTTGATCGTACCATCGCAAGGCAAACGAATAAATGTCAAATTTGTAAGGGAAACTAAGATAAGCAAAAGCCGTCCTACAACAGTTGATATGAAGTAACAATTTCGTAGACGTTGGATTCGTGGATAGAAACCGTCTAACCTTTTATATGTTGGGTCCTTCCGTCCTTGCGGTCTACTACGTCTCATAAACAAGCGGATTTAGCTCTGGCTCTGTACGTGGTGGGAGGAGACAGAGCGCCATGGGCTAGATGGAAGGCAAAAGCCATGCAGCCCTACCTCCCGTACAAGAACACTGCGTTGGCATTGCTTTCAGACTGGTTTGGCTGGCTATTGTGTGTGGGCTGATGAATATAGTTACGTCCCAATTTATACAAATGGCTCTTGTTTTATCGATATATAGGCCTACTTTTTTTATATATGCAATACGTTTAATACATAGAGGCGTATATCAAAATACTAGTTACGTTTTTGTTTTTGTAGGCTATGTAGTGTGGTATGAACGCATGACCCTTGATTATTGTATTAAACAGCTTTTGAAACAGACACCTTTTATGATTAAAAACCAGACTGGGTTTTGTTAAAGTTACATTTGAAGAAACAGCATTGGTAGACAAATTCAAACATATAAAATAAATAAAAGTGAAAGGACAATTAGACAATGTTTTATCTTTCAAACAGTTCTACCCAGTCCTCATTGACAATATTCACATTTGACATCAATACTGTTTATTAATGTTACACTCAAAGTAAGTGTTCATAAATAAAAAAAATTCAATACGTCTTTATTATGAGTGCACAAGGGTGTATGTCTACAAATGCATGCATGTGTTTACAGTTTAGCTGTCAAAGTGGACTGTGAATTCAAAACGAATTCAACCAACATTTTGGCCCAGTATTTAGATCAGAAAATGCTATTTTGGGGATGGGGGAAGATTGCTATATGATTTAATATAGATTTGTTTATTTGGTTAATCTGTGTTCAAACCTTGGTTTGTGTTCAATCTTCATGACCAAATAAAAAAAAAACATGAAAATAGAACATGTGATTATATTGATTATGTCTAGCTGTAGATCAACAGATCCACACAAGAAACTACACCTACCATAGAGTCATGCCTTCCCTTTGCTCTCCTGCCATGCATCAAACAGTTTGCACTAACACATGAGGTCAGACAAATTCCTGTAAACAACATTATAATCTCTAAAACAATACATGCTCTTACTTTTTTTTTTGCAGATTTGTTAACATTGCACATATCTATAGATGTATCTAGTGCAGGGGACAATAAAAATTGTCAAACACCTTTTTTCCATTACAAGAAATAAAGTGTGTTATTCAAATGTCCATGGCAATCACATCACAAGGTACAACAAGGTAATAAAAAGATGGGCGAATTGGGTTTACAAAGTTGACAAATAAGTGATTTTAATGTCTATCAAGTCATTGCAGACATTGCCTACGAACAAACATAAAACTCAAGCCAATTAAAGTCTCCTCGTTATCTATAATAGGCCACAACCGTTTTCTTTATGTTGGTCTTGTACTTTTTAATATTATTTACTAAGATAAAAGCCACTATCTGCTGTCACTTCCTGCTTCCTTTTGACCGTGGACTACCTCTTACTAACAAGCTGACAAAAAAACCATAAGACTAAAGGCGAACTGGTGTGTAAAATGGAGGTTGGTGGGGTCCGTCTGAAAATGTATTGGCACAAAGGAAGCCCGAGATAAGCCTTTGATTGTTGTTCCAATTGATCAGTACACGTTACAAAACAAAGTATTCAGAGGGACCCGACCGAACGCCTGTTCCACTGGGACAAGCCTTTTACAGAGAGCAAAGGAAAATAAATAAATAAACAAATAAATAAAAGGGGGCAAAAATATAAGTAGGTACGTGCCTGCTGGCTTTAAGGTGATAGACACCTTAGGACAGGAAGGGGAGGAGACCTGTGCACAACAAAAGGCACAATACCAGACATAGATGGAATAGTACAAAATAAAAAAAACACTACACCACGCGTTTTCTCCGGATAGACAGTTGGATGTTCTTGGCAGTACACATTGTCTGCTTACGTCTCGGAAAGATACAGCTGCACAATAAACCCACTTTAGTTGGGGGGGGGGGGGGGGGGGGGGGGGGGAGGGGGGGGGCAAGCTCGTGTGTCGAGCTTCTGCTTCCTGTAAGGTACAGGATATTTATTTTTACATCTTCAAAATCCATTCGTCTTGCTCATGCTGATAACATAATTGTTATTTAGGTATACGGGCAATGTGAGTGAACGCTTGTTCTTCATAAAAACCACACCATTTCTAACCTACAGAGTTCCAAATTCACCAGCTAGATATGTGTAATTAATGAATCACCCATTGCATCATCATGTAGCTCTGTCCTCTGTTACACGGCAGTAGTTACATCAGTAACAAGACACAAGCTAACTTTAAAAATTGCAATTTTGGTTTAGTGGTAACACAAAAGTATTGCTAAGACAAGTTTCGTTGTTTTGGTCATTAAACATCGGGAAATAGAGGTTAATACATTTATTTTATATAGGCAGAATTAAAAATCTCTCAATGACTATTCCTAAATGGTCTCACCAATGGGAAGATATTAGATCTCCAACTGTTGGACTTAAAAACAGCACTAACAGAGTAAAAGAGAGAGCAACTGAAATCCAAATGCAAAATAAGTACTTTAACCAGTTGCTAAACTTCTGTCGACACCAAATAACTGGACAGATTTATTTGCACCACCCCTTCAAGCTGAAGAGGCCTCATGTCGGGCACACTGAATCCTGTGCGACAACATTGTTGGTAGGCTCAGCTACTGTTTCAGTGTACAGATCGTATGAGGCGTGTACATTTTGGTCTGTGCCACAGTTGCTACACATGCTGTGTGACGTGAAGCGACAAGGCGTGCACTGTTTTAGGTTTAAGATGACGCGTGAGAGGCAGCTGCAGGTAAGAAAGACAGAAAAGAAACAGTGGGCATGAGAAAACGAGGCCGGGTAGAAACGGGGTGGCACTTTTTTTTTTTGAGGCAGCATTAAGTTCGTCCATGGTCCGAGTCCAACTGCTTTCGACAGGACACACGGCTATCACATGGATATACGTCAGTTGTAAAACGTTTGCTCTGTTGTTGTTTTTTGTTACAATTTTTAGATATACAAGAAAGCACAATTTATTTTCTTTTCAGGACCACAGTGGATACGCTCCATTGACATGTATGTATGAATGTAGGCGCGTGTGTGTGCGTGCATGTACGTGTACGTGTGTGTGCGTTTGCGTGTGTATTTCAATAGCATCAGTGACCATAATACACAGATATGAGACGACTATGATGCAGGAATCAATCACTATACCGCTTGCATTAAATTCCTCTTCATCATTTCATTGTGTGGTCTATATGTACAGACTCCTTGCATGCCTTTACCTTTGTATACAGGTTCGATTTTTGGGTCTTTTGCAGTCCACCACTTGATTTTGAATGGAATCATAACCCAGTACAGCGGTGGACAAAAGAAAGGGGGCGCTTGTGGGAGCATAGCTGGAAGTAAAACTGGTGAGTGTGTGTGAGTGGGGGGTTCCCACTAAACCGGGTAGAGGGGTGTCCTCTAATCAGGTCCAACAACTGAAGTCCCCTCCCTTCCCATCCTCGTGTCTCAAGGGCGAACTGGAGGGCAGAACAACATAAGAATCTGCTTTGCAGCACCCACAGGACCCAGCTCTTCTGGGCTTTCAATGATGTCTGCTGCCATGCCACATTGAGACTTTTGACAGGTCTTGGGTTGGGGTGGTTAGAAGCTCATCCCATACGATAATGCAATCTCATGGCGAGGAAGGCTCAGTCTGCTTTGTTGCCTTTCATCATTTATTTTTGTGTCCATTCGAGAGTCCTGAGGAGATAAGTCACAGATTTCTTGCAGTTGATTAAAGCCACACACACTTACTGGGCGGGCAAAAAAGGTCCTGTTGTTCCATGTTTTGGCTATGTGGTGATGGTGATGTTGAAGACCGGATTATGGTTTAGCTCTGTGATGAGAGGTCCGTCCTCCGCGACTACTGAACCGAGGGGTCAGAATAAGGGCCGCACCAAAGATTCAAGGACGAACCGGGAATCAGAAGCCCTCTCGGAAATGACAAAATGCTGCGAGGAACAACACTCTAGAAACATTGTACCGCAGGAAATATCCACATACTCCAACAGCGTGTGACAAAAAAAAGTTTAAAAAAAAGAAACAAGGCTGCAACCGCAAGTCAGGGTTAATGTTGAAGCGCTGTGGAGAAAAGGAGTAGAAGAGGAGGTGGGGTAGGAGGGGAGTGGAGTGGGGCGCTTGGGGAAAGGCACACCAGAGGAGAGGAGGGGTGGGGGTGGTGGATGGGTGACGGTGGCAGGAGACGGTGGCTGCAGGGGGAGGTCAACGGATCAATCGTGGCTAAAACTGAAGACAATGAAACGTGTTGTGTTGTTTTTTCTTGATAAACCGCCATGCCCCTTGACAGGTCCTGGTTACGCCTTTTCACATCCTTGAGCCTCTCTCCTGAAGAATCTGAAGGGGGAGACAAAATGGGGGGGTGGGACCGGGTCAGAACAATACAACCTTGCAAGCCAAGAGTCTAGAGAATCCCACCACTCTGCCATTTCATCCTAAATGTAAACTGGATATTTCAAGTGGATGGGATGATGGATGTTATAATACAGAAAGTGGGCGCTGTGACTCCCTCACAGCACCTGAGGGAATCACCAGAGTCAGCTAGTCAGATGCCACGCGGAGCACTCACCTTGGCCTTCTCAGTGGGCTCGATGACGATGCCATTGGTGGAGTTGTTGAGCTCCCGGGAGACGACGCATAAGAACTCTGCCTGGTCCTCGTTTCCATAGTTATAAGAGGAGCCGATGCTGATGAGCTGCAGAGCCCAACGAGGAGAACAAGTGGGGAAGACGGTTGATATGCGGTAGTTATATATATGATTTGAGCCAAATGAGATGCAGATTTAAATTGTTGAGGGTGGTTTTATTTCAAAGTGACCTCTCACAGATGGCAACAAACAAACATCTTCCTACCTGTTCAAACTTCCAGCCATCGGACATGGTTGAGACCATCTGTGTGAGTTCTTCTTCCTGGCACTGCAGTACTCGGTACACATGCTTCACGGGTCCCTGGGGAGGAAATAATCAACAACATACATGTAATACATTAATAACACACACACACACACACACACATGCAAACACACACACAAGACGCTTACCTGAGATGTGCGATTCTCGTTGTCCCGTATCCTCTCTTTAACCAGCCTCACCAACGAAGCTATGTTGTAAAATTCTGCTTCTTCAAGAACACCTAGTACAAGACAACAGGTTTAAAAACAATTCAAAACTTGAGAATGAGAATGCGGGCCTATGAAGCTGATTCACACAATACCATAGGATGCTACAATATTGTAATTAGTTACTTAGAATAGTTAGTTACCATCTTCTGCCAGGTTTTTTTCCATAATCAGTTTCCCATGTCGAAGGTAGTTCAGAATAGGACCAAAGTATGTGGGGTCCCTGTCAATCAGGTATGCTCCTGTCTCATCCTGTAAAATATACAAGCACATGAGCACGTGTGTGTGTGTGTGTGTGTGTGTGTGTGTGTGTGTGTGTGTGTGTGTGTGTGTGTGTGTGTGTGTGTGTGTGTGTGTGTGTGTGTGTGTGTGGATCCGATGTCCTACTTATAACCCTGACGTATGTGTTATCGTTTGAATCAAATAACATTATCAAGAACCGCATGGCACTCACTTTGTCAGAATCCAAATCCGGATCGTCTTGACACAGTCGATACAGGAATGATTTTGGGTCCCTACACAGTGTTTGCTTGGTTGTAACGAAGTAAGTACCACCGACATTAAGGCGAACCCAGCGCGATCCTTGCTTGTCCGCTGGTTCTATTGGGGACGATGGGCTGCTTCTTACTGGAAATCCAAACACTGATCGGCTAGGGTTACTCGACATCCCAGGACTAGGCAGGTTGTTCCGCGGGGGTATCATGAGAGCGGGCGAAGCCAGCCGCACAGAGCCCCTGACATCACGGTGCTCGGTTTGTTCTATAGTGCTAGTCCCACTCGGTTCAACTACATGCAGTTCAGCCATATTTCCTTCGTCTTGAAACAACTGCACGATTAGCAACACTGCAGGGAGACAATTCTTACCCGATTTGTAAACAGAGCAGGGCTATTTTTTTCCCGATAAGGTGGTTGGCATTAGGGCGTTGCTACACATACACGGTCGCTTTGTTCTCTCATCCGACGATGATTAAGACCTGAATATTTCTAACGATAATCAAACATTGTCAGCCGTATCGTACTGAATCTTTACCTACACCAAATTGGTCATTCTTGTTTATTCAAACGTTTATCAGAGAAAGACAATTCTTCCGGGTTGTAACGTGATTACTGTTTACTTCCGTTAGGACAATATTTTTCAAATTAAGAGTTAAAAGGTGTCTTTGTTTGTGGTCGGAGATTGTGCAGATGGGATTCACTGAGAAAAACAATAAAAACAACACTTTCAATTTTACTGATTTGGGGAAGGAAGAAATGATACATAAACCTACATTATTACAAACGTGTATGTATTTATTTGGGTATAGGTAATTTTCACTAATGTGCAATATGTAATATTTAATGCAGAGTGATTTTTGGATTACATTAGAGTTCACTTGTGACCTTGCATGCTTTTGTATGCACCCGGATTACAATAAATAAGAATAGGAAAATATTATGATTATTGCAATAATTATTTCATCATTGCTATTATTATCAGTAGTAGTAGTAGAAGTATGATACAGATGGTTGGCCTATCTCCACTCAGTACTATAAATATAATTAGCTCTAGGAATGACAAAGATGTAAAACATGAAATGATGCATGGCAGTTAGGTTTTGGGTTTCTAGTACCCAAACTATAGGTGGTTGAACTAGAAAAAAGTATATTACCCGCAGACACAGGTCGATTGTCATATTCTCAGTATTTTAAATGATAATACATGATAATGTATATCTGAACAACGATGTAATGATAAAGGTTAACATCTGGGGGCAGTGTTCATCACTGCCTCAATGAAAACAAATAAACACCGAAGAAGAAACGTGCAGAACGCGCGTTGTTGCTGTGGTCCTTGCTTAGTTTGGCAGGTAACATGTCATGACTGACTGCAGTATTGAAACTCTACGATACAGGAAATTAATTGCGTTGTTGTTTTCCACATGGCACATTTGAGGCTCAAGTTGGTGACCGCTTCTCGTATTGATTTCATGTACGCGTTTAGTTTGATCGGTTGCTAATAGGTGGTCGGTTGGCTCAGCATCACCATCCAACATCAAATAGAAATCATAAACAAGCAAGGCTTAAAATCAATTTGATACCATTTCTCATCTCTTTGTTGTTTAGCCATTGTTGACATCCCAGCAGCCTGGACGATGAGTGAGTTTAGGATACACCATGACGTCAATGAGTTACTCAGCTTGCTTCACGTGCGGGGTGGTGAAGGAGCAGAGGGATATATAGACCTGCTGCAGAAGCATAGGACCCCATATGTCACCACAACAGTCTCTTCACACAGTGCGAAGGTGAGAATGCTTTCTCTAGTCAAGCAAGCAAGGCAATACTGAAGTCTAGCCTTTTTGTATCCCTACTTACAACAAGGCTTGTATGCAACATTAGTATGTCCCCCTTAATTTAGCAATTGTGGAAATTGATGTATGCAAAGCAATGTTCGTGTATTGCTCTTGCCTAACCATTGCCAATTCTTATTATTTTCAGGTTAAAATAGCAGAGTTCTCTGAAACTCCAGATGATTTCTTGAGGAAGTATGATGAGCTCAAATCCAAAAATGTCCGCAACTTGGACCCCCTTGTCTATTTGCTGTCCAAACTCAGCGAGGATAAAGAGGTAATGAATGCAGTCAACGTCTCCTTATCTTGATGCCGAAGTAGCTCAGCTGTTTCATTTCCCCACTGCGCCTTTCCTGCTAGTCAAATATATGGCTATCTCTTTAAGGATACAGTAGGCAATTTATTTAAGAAGCTTTTTTGGTCATATTTGTTGAAGTTCTCCTAACATCCCAACAGCAATCAATAAATCAAATGCTCTGACGAAAAAACAGTATATGTGGCTGTCACTGACCTGTAATAAGCCCTTCCAATAATTGAATTTGGCCTTTATTAAATAATTGAATGGCTTACCTATCTGTCTACCTACCTACCCGGCTACCTGCGCGCACTCTTCCCGTGCACTCATTGCGCATGACCCGAGTCTTCAACAAGGCTAGGCAGACTTATGCTAAAGCTAGCGAGTTAGTGATATGTTTTGGGGGAGTTGCTTTGGAGGGAGGCCTGAAGGGAGGGGTGGGACCTTTTCAGTTGGATAGTTAAAAAAAAAAAAAGATGGCTTACTCTGGCTTGCTTTTCCAAATTGCTTACCTACTGACTGCTTTTAATTTTCACTAAACTTGTCACTGATATTTCTCCAGATGCTTCAGTGCCTACAGCAAAATGCCAAGGAGCGGTCTGAGTCCTCTGCCAATACAACCTCCACCACCAGCTACACGCTCCCCTCGACCACCACCAAGATGTCCATGCAGGAGCTGGACGAGCTGCGCAAGAAGCTGGGTAACGTGACGGCCATCTCCAACGCTCCCCAGGTCAGCCTTTACCATTCGTTATCAGTACTGTCAAGGCTTTGGTGTGTAACAAAAGAGGGGAGGCAGGGGAGATGAAAAGAGGTAGAGAGTCAAGTGGAAAATAGGCAGGATGGCGGGAAAGTGTAGGGGAAAGGGGATACGGTGGTGGTTATGGCCCTGGTTATCTCCAGGCTTATCCAGAGAAATCATTACATCTTCTTCCAGGGTCGGAGATTGCTGAGCGGAATGCCTCAGATATGAAGGCAGAAGGTTGTTGAAGGCCAAAGAGAGAATATTATCCATTAGCTTGTCGGCAGGTCTTTTTCTCAGACAGCCATCTGCCCCAAACAACTGACAGTATCACATTGAATGGCAAGGTTCCTTTTAGAAACAGGAGTGATGAACCACCTTGTGTTGCTATGGTATGCTGCAGTCTGCGGAGGTCACCAGGAAGAATCTAAGGGAACGACACAACAAAAAGAACCCAACCCAGCTCAACCCAGTCTTTCCCAACTGGGTATATGATCGCCCCGCTCTGATCGGAGACTTCATTACGGGCCCCTCTGGCCCTGGGGCCGAACCAGTCGTGGCTGTTGGTAGGTTGTCTGTGATGTGCCTTCCATTATTAAGAATCCTTTCCGCAGTTAACGCGGTGGTTTAGTGCAGCTAACCGTAGTCTCTGGTGCCTGGTTCCTGGCAGGTACCATGCCCCTTTCAGTTCAGGAGCAGGCCCTTTTGGAGGACCTGCTATTCGTGCTGATAGGGGTGGACGGCCGGGACATCACCGCCCAGCCCGTGCTTGGCCGACAGAACCGCTCCTTCATCGTCACCTCCACCCTGGACATGTCCATCAAGGAGCTGGTCAATCGCATCCTGCCGGTCGCCTCCTACTTCTCCACCATCACACGGTGAGTGTGGAGCATGTCCCGTCAGACCCGTCCCAAAAGATTGAACCACAATTCAACATACCAAACACAGGTTAAACGGGTTGTATATGTGTCCCGGATCGTAGTAGTTCTAAGTGAGGCCACAATGTCTGGGTGTCCAATTTTATGTTTCACAAAAAACAACAACATGCAAGTAGATTCTGTGACCACCATAGGTTCCCCAACTTCTTAAGGGCATAGGAAAGAATAAACCTTTTATTTTGGTGAGCAAAATCCATACGATCATCCAATGTATAACAGTAGCCGCCGTTGACCCTGCAGGTTCGTGGAGGAGAAGTCATCCTTTGAGTACGGCCAGGTGAACCATGCCCTGACGGCGGCCATGAGGACCCTGATGAAGGAGTATATGATCCTGGTCACCCAGCTGGAGCACCTCCACCGCCAGGGCCTGCTCTCCCTGCAGAAGCTCTGGTTCTACATCCAGCCCCCCATGAGGACCATGGAGATACTGGCCTCCATCGGTAGGGTTGACAAAATATCTCTCTGTGATGATGTTTTTCTTGAAGTGCCTGTTCTGCCCCCCCCCCCCCCCCCCCCCCCCCCCCCACACACACACACACTTTAGTCTGACACTTGTGCATATTTGTCCATAATGTAGTTTCTAAATGTACCGTATAATGTCTAACTCGACTGTCTATAATGTTTACAGGTATTTCGGTTTAAATCTACATTTCTACTAATCATATTGTGTATGTCCATATCATTGTTATTCAAAGGTTTTCACTGTCCTGTACTTTCTGTCGTGACGGCGTGATTTCCCTGTTATAAAAGAAAGTACATCTCATCTTATGTAATATCACTACAGTGTGGTGTTGTTGACGGTGGTTTTGAGGCTCTGCGTCTCTATTCTGACCCATTGATCATTGTCCACAGCATCCTCTGTGGACAAGGGGGACTGCATGGGCGGCTCCACGCTCAGCCTCCTCCACGACCGAACCTTCAACTTCACAGGGGACAGCCAGGCCCAGGAGCTGTGCCTCTACCTGACCAAGGCGGCCAGCGTGCCCTACTTTGAGATCCTGGAGAAGTGGATCTACCGGGGCATCATCAACGACCCATACAGGTGATGCACAGCATCGTTGACTCCCTGCCGAAAGGTACTGCGTTTGATCCACAATCCCAGTGGACTACCTGTGGGCATCTTAAAGCAAGATGCCTAACTCTTAAATTACATGCATCTAAAAAACGTAACTGTCAGCCACTTTGGAGGAAAAGCGTTGGCTAAAGTGTGTGTATGTGTAGTGAGTTCATGGTGGAGGAGCACGAGCTGCAGAAGGAAAAGATTCAGGAGGACTACAACGACAAGTACTGGGACCAACGCTACACCATCGTACAGCTCCGCATCCCCTCCTTCCTGCAGAAGATGGCCGACAAGATCTTAAGCACAGGTAAAGTGTGTGTGTGTGTATGTTAAAAGTAATGAAGGCGCTTTACTTCATCCCTTAGTGAGACTGCTTGAAGAATATCTCATGTCTCCGTCTCCATGGCTGAGCAGGGAAATACCTGAACGTGGTGCGGGAGTGCGGCCGGGACGTGACCTGTCCCGAGGCCAAGGAGGTGCTGTACACGCTGAAGGAGCGCGTCTACGTGGAGCAGATAGAGAAGGCCTACAACTACGCCAGCAAGGTCCTCCTCAACTTCCTGATGGAGGAGAAGGAGCTGGTTTCACGTCTCAGGTGAGGCCCAACAAGGCTGTTGGATGAATGTGGAATCTGAAATATTAGAATTATAATTCATAATGCCTAAACCATTACCAATGAATTATATATAAGTTTAGCCAAAAAATAACAAAACAATCTTTTAATCTTCCACCACTGCACACCATTGTAGAGTTGTCAGTTTTCAGATCAGATCATCTTAATAAAAACAATGTTGTGTAAGAATGTGGTCCAAGGTTTACCAATCACGTCCTGGGCTGTTCTTCTACCTTGTGCAGGTCCATCAAGCACTACTTTCTGATGGACAAAGGGGACTTCTTCGTCCACTTCATGGACCTGACGGAGGAAGAGCTGAAGAGGCCGGTGGATGACATCGTGCCCTCCAGGCTGGAGGCCCTACTGGAGCTGGCGCTGAGGATGAGCACGGCCAACACAGACCCCTTCAAGGACGATCTCAAGGTAGAGTACAAGTATAGCCCAGCCCTGACTCCTGAGATCCTATGGCTCCACCTACTGGAGGCCATGAAGAACAGAAGGCCCTGTTCTCAGAAATGTTCAGTGTTTAGTTATCAAATCCAGGCCGATTGGCAAATGTTATCGCCAACAGACGCTCCATATATGATGGCGGTGTTTCTGTATCTTTATTTATTTGTCAAAGGCAATAAATAATATCATCTTTAAAAAATACATGTATTCTAAATGTAATCAGTTGGAGAAGAGTGTAAATCGATGTAATATATATTCTTCGGTTTGATACACCTGTATTGATAAATAACGATTAAAAAAAGAAAAAGATAGTCTAGCCATATCCAACATCATACACGCACCCACACTTTTCTTTTACTAACACCGTGATCAACATGCTGGGTCATCGGAACCTCTAGCCTCTCTCCCCTGTGCTGTGGACCCCGTGCAGATCGAGCTGATGCCCCACAACGTGATCACCCAGCTGCTGCGGGTGCTGGCCATCGAGACCAAGCAGGAGAAGGCTGTCATCAACGCTGAGCCCACCGAGGCAGCCCACACAGGCCTGGAGGCCTTCTCCTTCGACTACATCGTCAAATGGCCGCTCTCGCTCATCATCAACAGGTTGGATTCCCATGTTGTTGTTTTTGTTGTTTTTTGTTGATCCCAATTGCATTCTATGCTTGGGGCAGTTAAAAGGGAAACTAAATGTATTGACCGACTAATTCACTGATGTGCCTTACGATTTGTTTTGCTTTTGATAGCCTACGGTCACACACACACTTCAGGTTTAGTATAAAATGTGTATTCATCTTCATGTGGTCGCTTAAAGCTACACTGTTATCAGAGCGCGCTTGATTCGCTGTCATATACATTTTAAGACCCTCATAATTCTGTACGATCTATTCCCCCCTCAGGAAAGCTCTGACCAGATACCAGATGCTCTTCAGACACATCTTTCACTGCAAACATGTTGAGAGGCTGCTGTGCAATGTATGGATCACCAATAAAGACGCTAAGCAGCATTCACTCCACTCTACTAAATGGTGCGTGCGTGTGTGTGTGTGCGTGTGTGTATGACTTTCAAGCTAGGGTGGGTAATTTGAAGAAACCAGACTGGTTAAGCTCGATTTATAAAAAAAAAAAGAAAATTAAGTATCCAACTGAAAAAAATCCCAACACTCCCTTCAGGCCAAAACGCGCGACTAGCTCACTAGCTTTAGCAATATATCTGCCTAACCTTGTGGAAGACCCCGGTCATGCGCAATGAGTGCACGGGCAGAGTGTGCGTAGGTACCCGGGTAGGTAGGTAGGTAGACAGACAGGTAATGCATCGCCAATAATTTCAATTGCATCGAATTAAATGATTAGAAGGGATCATTACAGACCTGCGACAGCCACAGATACCGGATTATGTCTTTTTTTTTTGCCTTGATTTATTGAGTGCTGTCGTGATGTAAAGAGAATTTCAATAAATATGACTAGAAAATGCTTCTAAAATAAATTGCCTACCCTAGCTTTAATATCCCCTTTCTGATAATCATTATGTCACCATGCAGTCTGACTCACAGAACATTTTGTATTCTCATGACCTCCACCACTTCCTCCCTACCCTCCAACTCTTCCTCCCCACCACTCTCCGTCCCCCACCTCCCCTTTGCAGGTTCGCGGCAGCGTTTGCGCTGCGCCAGCGCATGCTGAACTTTGTGCAGAACATCCAGTACTACATGATGTTCGAGGTGATGGAGCCCACGTGGCACATAATGGAGAACAACCTGAAGTCTGTGAGTGTGCAAAACACGCACAGACACACACACACACACACACGCACAGAGACACGCACAGAGACGCACAGAGACACACACTTTTACATAATGTGGATCCTAAGGCCAATGGAGCCCACCGTGTTCACTAGGATCAGCTTGTAATGTGGCCCAAGATCTCTAGGAAGAAATCTCTTTTTGGGGGTTGCTGAGTCTGCTAGGAAGTGATGCTCTCTAACCGTGCTCTCTCCCACGGCCACGGACAGGCCTGCAACATCGACGACGTACTGTGTCACCACACCAGCTTCCTGGACAACTGCCTGAAGGACTGCATGCTGACCAACCAGGAGCTGCTCAAGATCTTCTCCAGGCTTATGTCCGACTGCATCGCGTTCACCAACCACATGCAGGTCAGTGGGTGACGGTTGGAGTGATTTATACTTTCTGTTGAACGGTACAACACAAAGCATTACGACGTTGAGCATATTTGGTCAATGGGAGTCAGGAGTTCTAGAAAAGCGATAATACAAAAGTCTTTCTGACGCTTTCGGTGATCTCCACCACGGTGGGCCGTTGCAGTCCTTCTCCCAGAGCATGAGCCTGGACCGCCTGTCTCTGGAGCACGCCGCCACGGACGGCAGCAGGGACCCCTCACTGAAGTCCGCTTCTAAGGTAGGAGCTGCTCGACAATGGCAACGGTGCAAACGTTCGTGGTACAATGCTGCAGGGGTCGGAAAAGAGGCTGAACCGTCACTTATTGGTCCTGTTTCGGTAACGGTAGGCCGGGGTTGCCATTTGATAGCGGAAGGGCAGGAGTGGAGCCACGCTTTCTAAATGGGATTCAAAAGATTAAATGGAGGCGGGGTTTTCTAGGAGTGATAAGGGTTATGAGTTCAAACCCCCATGTCTGTAGTTTTCCTGTAGTCACCAAGTCTTCCTGTAGTCAATTCCTATTGCAAGATACGTAACCACAAAAATAAATAAATAAGTAAATGTTCACGACAATGGGTCACTCTCATAAGTCGGCAGCTTGTTCTTTTTGAGATCCCTAATCTAATGTGTGTGTCACGGCCCCCCAGTCCGCAGTGGAGCTGGCCGACGCCCTGAAGTTGGGCGGAGGCTTCGAGGCCGCCATCGGACGCTTCGACAGCAACTTCAGCTCCTTGCTGCTGGAGCTGCTGGACAAGCTCAGCATCTACAGCACCAATGACTGCGAGCACAGTATGATCAACATCATCTACAGGTCCTGCCCTCACTCCCCTTTTTTTATTCCTCACACCAGTCGTAACTAAAACAAATGCTACAAAAACTGTTACCCATGGTGACATCCTGTTCTTTTTTTTTCTTTGCCGTGTAAGCTTATATTTACAATTGGTCGGTGTTGATAATGTTGTTGTTTTTGGTACCATGGAGGGCTTCAACAAAATGGTGGTTGATAAGTGAACCCGTTGCTTTTTGATTTCACAGGCTGGATTTCAACGGCTTCTACACCGAACGCCTCTCGCGGATGGCCATCGAGAGGAGCCAAAAAGCAGCCGTGTAGCGTTTGTGTGTACCAGTGCTATGTTTTGACAAGAAGTACTTAAAGTGTCCACCTCTACGCCCTCTACCACCTTGTTTGTCAAGGGTACAATAGCACTCACCGAGTTAACATAAACATGGCAACATTTACTCCCCTTTTTACAGACTGATGTTTCAGTTGTTGTATAGAATGTCTTGAAGGAAATGTCCTGTTTATTAATATGTAAAGGACCATGAACATTAAATGATATCTGCATTACTTTCTGAAAATGTAACTCACTCCTTATGGGTAATTTATTGTACCTACCAGAGAAAAAAAAAGATTTACTTCTGTTTAATGAATTAAAAACTGAATGTTATTTAAGAGCCCAGACCGCTGTGCATATAAACAGTATCTTTCAGTATACCTGTGGGCAGTGGGAAATCTAAATGTACAGGCTTTAGCTCTGCTGTAGTGGTTGACGGAGACATTTTAAACTTTAGTGTATCTGACAAAATCTCTAGCCCGGTTGGATTCCTGATCATGTGACGGTAAAAGGGTTGCGATGCAAACTAAACCAACTTCAAGTCGTAGAAGTCGACAAATATGGTAAAAAATGGAGTGCTCTGTTGGTCTGTTCATTTCCACCGTTTACACGATGAGAAGCAATCACAGCTGTATTACTTAAGCCTTCAGCTAAATAAAATTAAAATTTAACTATATAAAATCTCCATTACAAAAGACGTGCATTTTTTTCTTTAGACATATTATAATTATAATTAATTAGAAAAATGTTCCGCGATAAGTCCATACAGTATCAATAATGTGTGTATTTATTTTGTTGTGCTAGTTTATTTGGAGCTCATTAACTTCATTGGTCATGCAACACTGGGGGTCTAACATTACTGAGCAGGCGCGGGTAGGCCTACAGGTTACAACATATTGTGTTTATAACTTGTTTAATAAACATTAAATTCCGTGTCGCTATTAATTGAAACGGACTGCATTTACAAAATATATTTCTGACTCACTTAAAATGTTTAGCCTCCGATTAAAACACGTCGGTGAAAACGATCTCGTCCGGAGCAGATACAAAAGTTATACAGCCTACCTTTTCATAAGGAGGTACTGTTTTTTTAATACGCCTATATAAATTATTTAATTCAACGTCGATCTATGCGGTCGTTTTCACGGACGGCCAGCAAGGAGGATATCCACACACGACAATCGATGCAACGCTGCGTGGATAACGTTTGATTATTCAGGCAATACCAACTCAACAACATTGAATTACTGTAAGGCCAGTGAATGTGACTATTTTAATACCGATGAAGTGATGTCCATATCGGGTCTTTCCGGCGTCATGTGGGACCACGATGAAAAGGGTGTTCCGCATTGAGTCATTGCAAGTTGCCAGTTAATAGGCGGGGTTAACTGAAAGTAGACATTTTTGTTGTATCTAGCTATCAATTGGGGCTGGACTATTGACCGGCATAGATGTCCGCATATTAGTGTTCATGTGCAAGAGGACGGACCATGAAGGAGAACAGGGCATTTTTACTATGGATTACAACGGGTAAGAAACACATTCCGTCGGTTTTCTATAGATCAATTACTTTATCTCTTAAAAAAAAAAAACTTTAATCAATGGCCGGCACTGTATCATTAGGTATGGACTAACTTGTTTTAATTGTTGTATGTCAAGTCTCTCTTGTACAGTGCACACGAATACTGTCACATGTGGAGCGTTATGATGTTATGATACCTCAAAGGCTGCACACAAGGGAAAAACGGAGTCCTTTTACAGATCAGGTGGGCTAACAATACAAATTATATTAATATTAATAGGAGAGTAGTGGTCTTATACGCAAATATAAATATTTTTATATTGTCTTTTCTAATCAAGACTCGTCAGTCAATGGAGTATAAAACTGACCTACCGTTTTCTTCTTTTTTTTTAACAAAATGCTACTTATTTTGTTTCCAGCTCTACCCTGATGTGCTAGGATATGAATGGACCATTGATGGAAGGAACCACACAATTCATCTAGAAAAAAATAGGTAATAACATTTGTAGTCCACTAGACGGTATGCTAATTTTAATATAAATTATAATGGCTCACAGAACAAATACATCAAAGTAATTACACAAATATTCCTACCAATAATGAAAGACATGGATACAGTAATACAATACTACGTCTTTGTTTCGCTTGCAGCCATCTCCTTGGTAGAAATTACACTGAAACACACTATCTGGAAGATGGAAGTCGTGTTACGACCTCGGGCAGTCGGGTGAGAATATAAAATGTTCTATATAATTTTCTAATATAAAAGACATCTCCCTTTATTAGCCTTTTCCATGTTTGTACAGACACGGACCATTGTGAACATTATTCTAATGCTTCTTCACCAGGACCACTGCTATTACCACGGCCATATCAAAGGGATGATGCAGTCATCAGTCAGTGTGGACATCTGCCGTGGCATTAAGTATGTATGAATCACATACTGCGCCTGCTGACATCAACCTACCGCTACGATGATTTGCCTTAATTTGATCAACCATCTTTTATGTTATCCAATGCCACTGTGAGCTCTGTGACATTGACATGAGGTCACTTCCAGTCATTGACTCACTGACACTGACACGAAAACTGTGTGTTTTCGTGTGTGTGTGTGTGTGTGTGTGTGTGTGTGTGTGTGTGTGTGTGTGTGTGTGTGTGTGTGTGTGTGGTGTGTCTAGGGGCTTCGTAAGGGCCAGGCAGCAGGTGTATTTTATCGAGCCCCTGGGAGGCAGTGAAGATGGGGACCATGCGGTGTACAGACCGGAGCATCTCAGAGTCAGCAGTAGTGGTGGTAGTAGAAGTAGCAGTAGTAGCAGTAGTCCTGGATCCGGATCCTCTTCCAACAGCTCAGGGGATTATGAAACGGACCAGGACCTGGGACCCAGGCTATCAGGTCTCTTCAAGTCCAGATCCTGGGTAACAATTCTGATCTTCGCTTTTGGCTTTGCTTTGGGTTTTTATTAAAGACTAGAGACATTAACATAATCATGCTAGGCTTCAGATTAATATAGTCAAGGGGAAGTGAAAGAAACTTCAACAAAATGAAGTTAAACAGAGCAATGTCTTTCTGTGTCCGTTTAGAAAAGGGATCAAACTCCCAGCTCCCAGCGGTTTGTGGAGTTGATCGTTGTCGTCGATAACGCAGAGGTAGTCCAACTCGACCTTGAATCCCTGAATCCTTTAACACATTTCAACACACTAAACTCAAAAAAGCCTTGATGTATGATTTGATCTAATCATATGATTATAATCTTTCCTGAAATTAGTATAATCGATTTGGAAGCCAGACCAGAGCTCGGGTTTTAGGAGCTGTAAATCACATTGACAAGGTAATTTACTCATGACTCACATCTGACTAATTCATGAAGAAACTGTTTCTATGATTCGTTTTTTAGTTGTTGATGTTTTTTTGGATGTAGTCCATTATTCTGATCCAACAGCTTCACTGAAGTGCATTTCACTCATTCACTCTCTCTCTCTCTCTCTCTCTGAAGTTGTACAGATCGCTAGGCATTCGCATCATGCTGGTGGGTCTGGAGATATGGAACTATAGGAACTACATTGACCTAGACCCTAACTCAGAGACCACCCTGGACCGATTCCTTCTGTGGCGCCAGACCGACCTTCTGAAGAGAATACCGCATGACAACGCCCAGTTTGTGACGTGAGTGTTCGTCTCACAATCGTCTCACCATCTTCTTCTTGGTCATTGCTCCATAGTGTCAATGTCTTTTCTTAACAGTGGCATCGATTTTGAAGGCGACACTGTCGGACTGGCAAACAAATTTGCCATGTGCACGGGGAATTCAGGTGGAGTCAATCAGGTATTACGCGACAACCAAGGCCAACTTTGCAAAACACACTTCAGCGTTACTTCATTACCTTTTTAATATTCTTTGCAAGATATACATATTTCCCTTTTTTGGGTTTCCCAGGATCACCATGACAACCTTATTGGCCTGGCATCCACCATTGCCCATGAGATGGGTCATAACTTTGGCTTGTCCCACGACTCATCGGAGTGCACGTGCAAATCTTCACTCATCAGTGGCACCTGTGTCATGGCCGACAAGCTCAGGTGAGGCTTTGTCTCTCTGCCTCTGCAGAACAAACAACACGTTCAGAGTTATCCACTTGTTTTCACTCATGTTATATGTCACATCACATCCATACATTAAACCACTAACAGCAAAGAGGTCGTATTACAAAGTGCACTTTAAAGAAATGTCAATGTGACAGCATTCCAATGCTTTGGAAATCTAAACTCTCTTGCCGTTTGTTTGTTTGTTTGTTTGTTTATGTGTGTGTGTGTGTGTGTGTGTGTGCATGCACGTGTGTGTCTGTGTGTGATCCTCTCAGAAAAGGATCCCTGGCCTTCCCTGAGTTCTTCAGCAGCTGCAGCGAGGAGCAGCTTGCGGAGTTCCTGGAGAGAGCCCAGCCCAACTGCCTGTCCAATCCCACCAACGCCAACACCATCGTCATCGGCCCCCGCTGCGGGAACGCAATACTGGATCCGGGCGAGGACTGCGACTGTGGCACCGCAGAGGTAATAGTGGTCAAAAAAAGACTTTGCTTAGCTAAATATACTCCTCTGTCATGAATACGTGCCATTATCTCCGGCACGGATGGAATGATGTGTTTTTTTTTCTTGATGGAATGTGTGCGACATGCAGGAGAAGATGAGGTTATGATGAAGGAGGACCCCCCCCCCCCCCCCCCCAATGTTGCGTATTCTCTTTTGTTAAAACTGCTTTTGGAAACCTAGGCCACTAACGATGAGTTGGTTGCCTACCCCTTCAAGGGGGGTAATGTACATTTAAACAGACATGTAACACTGGAATACAGATGCAAAACCCTGCTCACATGGGTTTGTTTTCTCGCCTCTAGGAGTGCAGGAATCCTTGTTGCGATGCCTCGACGTGTCGCCTGACGATGGGCTCCCAGTGCGCTCATGGAGAATGCTGTAATAACAGCTGCCAGGTACCGTGGACCACCCCGTTTCCCATTTACCTATCCATCACACAGAAACACGTTTTCACATGTAGTTGAAAACAAACAGAGTACAGTCCGTTCATGATAGGTGTTGAATGGTGTCCGAACACAAAGTGTCGACGGTGCAGACTTTCACTCTGGCCAATCACTATTGCTGGCGTTATAATATTCCAGAGAGCCACGATGGCATAATGCTATTAGTGGCTCAGCTGAGTCGGTACCATTATACGCTTGGGAAGTAAATAGTGCTTAGTTAGCGTTACGTAACGCATTCACTCTTCACTCCACCCCACCACAGTTCAAAGAGGCGGCCAGCGTGTGCAGGAGCTCGGCCGGGGAGTGTGACCTACCCGAATACTGCACCGGTCTGTCTGAGAAATGCCCAGAGGAAAGCTTTGTGATGAACGGAAGGCCTTGCTACAACCAGGGCCGTGGCTACTGCTACAACGGCCAATGCCCGACACACAGCCACCACTGCTGGAGACTGTTCGGACCAGGTACCTCATGGCTTGATACTATTGAGCAGACGAATCCATCGAGTTCGATTATTGAATTATTGTTACCGGTAATTACTGGAATATCCGCCGGTCATGGTCTTTTGTACCCACAGTAAAATTACAAACTTCTCATGAGTTTGTAATGCCTGTTACAGCACTTTTTGTGTTACGTAAATAACCGCAGCAGGCAACAGTGCAGGAAACTAGATACTGTTTTGCGGTGATCTGGGGGAATACAGTGGTTGAGAAAATGTGCTGAAACATGTAGAGGATGTCATCATTTCTATTTTGATAAATCAATCAAGGGACAAAAAAGTAAAAAACAAAAAATAACACAAAACAGTTAGTCAAGATAATCGCGATATGATTTTTCTTTAACCATATGGTTCGGCCTCAATATCCTGTGTAATACAACGTGTTTCTGTTCCATCTGTCTCGGTCATAGCTGCCACGGTTGGATCAGACGGCTGCTTTGACCTGAACAGAAAAGGGCAGGATGAGGCCCACTGTGGGAGGAACAGATACGGCTACATCCCCTGCACCACCACGTACGTATCCACAAATCTGTCAGAGCTCACGCCCTTCCTCTGTGGCCAACCGTGATACAATGGTCTAGTCACGTGTAAGCAGGACGAAATAAACGTGACGCTTATATACTTCTTTCCACTTCCCCCCCCCCCCCCCCCCCCAGCAATGTAATGTGCGGCTCCATCTTCTGCGAAGGAAGCGGTGACTCCATCACAGGTAAAAAGGCGGTGTTCACCAGGCCAGGCAAGGCCCCGTGCCTTGTGGTGGTGGACGACGAGGGAACCAGGCACCTGGACATGGTGCCTACCGGGAGCAGATGTGGAGACAATAAGGTAGCCCCACGCAGAGGGTGCTGAAGCTAGACTTCCATCATAGTGAGATTGTGGCTCACAACCCACAACCCGCTACAAAATGTGACTCGCATCGTCTCTCCCAAAGGTTTGCATCAACAACCAATGCGTTGACACGTCGGTGTACGGACTACAGGAGGATTGCTCGAGGAAATGCAACAACAAAGGGGTAAGCATCAGGCGAGGGCATTGGACGCAGAGAGAGAGAGAGAGAGAGAGAGAGAGAGAGAGAGAGAGAGAGAGAGAGAGAGAGAGAGAGAGAGAGAGAGAGAGAGAGAGAGAGAGAGAGAGAGAGAGAGAGAGAGAGACAGGGAGAGGGACAGGGAGAGGGGGGAGGGGGAGAGGGGAGAGGGAGACCATATCAGCTATGGAACATTTAGGCACACCGAGCCAATTAAAGAAGAGAGAGAGAGCTGACTTTCCCGCCTCTTTCCACATGCAGGTGTGTAACCACAAGAAGCAGTGCCACTGTGAACCGCGCTGGGCGCCACCTTACTGTGAAGTGCAGTACGTAGACCTGCACCAAGGTAGAGCCCCTCCCCTTAGCTCTGCTGTTGGCATACTGCATGTTGTCTGTGGACAGATTGACAGTGGAGGACAGGGATCTTGTAGAAATGTACTTGGTTACAAAACAAATATTCCATTTGGTAAGAGGAGAATAATAAATAATGAGTAATAAACGTTTCCTGGCTGCAACTCCATTATTTAAACTACAGTAATTAAAAGTATAATGATGAGTCAATCCCAGAGGTTGAACCATTAGAAATCCTATTGGCTAAACTGGAGAGTTACCTTTCCTCCACCTAAACCATCACAAGGAACTGTGAAATGGACTTTCACCTTTCTATCCATGTACAGAAAATAATCCCCCCAAAAAACATCAGGGAAAAAGACATGACACATAGCCAGAGTTGATAGCAGAGACCTCCAGGAACTGCTGGTAACTGACGTTTCTGTGGTTCCCCAGACCAAAGCGTGTTGATCGCTGGTGTGGTTTCAGCGCTGGTCATTCTCTTGGTGGTCAGCGCCGTGGCGGTAGGACTGATGTGCTGTAAGAAGGACAGGAAGGAGAACTACCCTTCCAAAAGGTAAGCATGAGCATGCACTGGGACACACACACACACACACACACACAAATTGACACATTTCACGATTCATTGGGGAAACCTTGGAAACACTATTGTTTATTGTTATTGAGCGGTTTTGTATTGTCATGAGATAAACTTATTGTGATTGTCTTAATTCCTAGAAGGTATACAAAGTCATATATGTACAATACTTTAAAAGAAATACTTTAACGTAACGTATGTTTAGACAAATGTTTAATTCATAAGCATATAAGTATTACCATAATACTACATTGGTTCACATGACCCGGCCTTAACGCTAGGTGTGTCTAATGCTGTGTTCGCAGGAAGGTCCATTACACTCCGGGGAAGTTGAACCCCATGTTCCAGGAGCAGGTCTCTAAGGGCAAACTGCAGATCAGCCAGCCCACCTTCATGGACACCACAGCGACGTACGCTTGCACCCCTCTGTTTGTGACCGGTGTCCCCAGCCGGCCTGCCCCACAGGTATAGCCTACCATAACTTGTAGAAGAGGTTAATAGTAGTAGTAAATACAATGTTTGTATTGCCGGAAAATGGCGATGGGAATTGATTGTTATAGGTGAAGAGTTAACCATAGACGTGTATACAGTTTAACACTGTGTCACGTTTCGAGAATTGTATTTACAACATGGTTTTCTCTTTCTCAGCCACCACCGAAATCCACAGAGTTTAATGCTTCTCACTCAGAGCTGGTATGTTGTCGTCTTTCTTCACTATTCGTCACAGATTACTTGTTACTTGCAGATTACACAGATGGAATGTTTCTATCATATCTGTTTTTAATCATGTTTGCTCAATGAAATGGAAATGGAAATGGAAATGGAATGTTTTTCTTTTCGCAGCTGAAAACAGAACCTCCATGTAAATCTTTGCCACCCTTGAATAGTAAGCAGGTGAGTCACTGAAATAAAGAGAAATACTGCAGGAATCTTCTTTATCTCATTTCTGTGAAAAAGTTGTCCCATACCAAGAAAAGCTAAAGTGGAGCCTGCCTATTTCAACAAAGACGCCATTGTGTGTTCAATTGTATTATTCAAACCTGACCTTTGGAACTCCTACACAGCGTACACCATCCAAAGTGATTCCGCCACCAGCGATGACATCGGTTAAGTACAGCCCTTCTCCGGTTCACCCAATAAAGTCCAGTCCTTCTCCGGTCTTGTCCAGTCCATCACGGGTCCCTTCAGCCAAGCCCAGTCCCCCACCAACCCCGTCAGCAAAGCCTAGTCCTTCTCCATTCCGTCCAGTCAAGTCCAGTCCACGACTAGTTCACCCAGTCAATTTCAGTCCTTCTCTGGTCAGGTCCAATCCACTACCAGTCCCTCCTGTGAACCCCAGTCCTTCTCTGGTCAGGTCCAATCCACCACCAGTCCCCCCAGTCAAGCCCAGTCCATCTCCGGTCCGTCCAGTCAAATCCAGCAGTGCTTCCCCCATACCTCCAGTGAAGCCATCCTCTTTCCAGACATGAATATCCACAGAGGTTTGTCTTTATCTCAGTGAGTGATGCTGCTACTCTGTACGGTTCCATGTATTGAACCCCTGTAGAGAGGGTGTTGTATAGCCTGTCCTGGTGGCCCAGAAAGGCTTCAAGGCCAGGCTACAATTGGCTGGAGCCAGGGTTCTCGAGAAGAGCTTCCTGTGAGCAGCACCAACAGGAAGTCCAAAGAAGTCTTCGATGACTGGCGCTTATACAAACATTGTGGAACCCGTTTTATGATCAAAGATTGATTTGCTTATTTATTTTAAGAAGAGAAGAAGAAAGTCCCTTTTGAAGAGCAGTCATGATACGGCATCTCTGCACCTTTTTGAATGAGAAAGGACTCTTTCATAAATGTTATTTCTTGTGCTAATTTCATTCAAACAGCAGTCTGTGCCTTACAAAATCTACTCCTTGCTTTTGCAGATGTGCTTTTACACTACCTAAAACTCAATGGTACCGGCATTTTTGCACTTTCCTCATTAAATAATTTATATTTTTGCTGTAACCTTTAAATGCATTCTCATCTCTACTCTCATCTCTCATCCCGTGCGCAACTATACCTTCATGACTTGTGTGCAACTAGACAACTTTGACCCTCCCTTTGGGGCAGCCAAATCGTCTGTGATGGTTTGTGTAGCATTATGGTCATGAGCTCCACACCTGGGAAGGACGATATAGCTTCCAGTAGTCACTTCAGTGTTAATGGCAGATGCTCCACAATAGAGTAGTGTGTTCATATGCAGCTATTTATGCGTTATGTATGTACGTATATACAGATGAGAAAATGAATGTATTTGTATATGCAGAGAAAAACAAGTGTCGGACATTGCGAGACACGAGAAACGATTTACACGAAGAGCGCTTTATCGCTGCTTAAATCGTTCCATAAAGTTGGCTCATTGGTAAATCGTAAAAAAATATTTTCTCATAAAGAATTTTGTTAGTCTCAAAGGAGCCCTGATTTCTTTGTAAATCACCAGTTTGTACGTGTGTCTTTTGTACGAAAGAGTCAGTATTTAGTAAACATTTTGTAAAATCTAAATTGAATGATGGGTTACATTCAGGGTTGGCTTGTAACACTGCACATGTTTAAGCTTTCATTCAGCATTCCTTTGCTAACGGTTACAACAACCCTATATGGTCTCAAAGAGTCATCACCATGTTATGAGCTCATGGGCTGCACAGGGATTACAACAGCATTTGTACATTTTTCTTTGTAGCCCGCTAAACAGTGATCAACATCCTTATCCGTTTCAAACTGTTTTTTCACAAAACTACTATCCAAAAAAGGACATAATGATAGGATAACTGATGTGCCTTAACTTAACTGAGTACAAGCAAGAGGAGTATCTTGTGTGTCAATGTATATATATTTTTTTGTATTACTGCATAAATTAAACTGAAGTGACATTTTTTTCAATGCGAATAAAACAATGTATCTCTTACACCGTCTAAGCGTTTATCCTGCTGTTAGGGCGCATGGCATGGCTGCACTCAGTATTGCTGTATCTCACCAAACCCCACACCGAACACTTGGCCATGTAAGAGTGGAGTCCTTCTTTAACATGAGTCTGGAGATGTCAAGGAAACAGCTGGCAAAGTGAGTCAGCTCTCCGTTCATCAACTCAAGACAACCTCAGACTCGTGCAGAAAAAAGCAGGAGTTCTTCATTATCAACATGGGCACAACGTTTAGAATTGTATTGTCTCACAGACAATACAGACAATACAGACAATACAGACAATGGGTTGATGGCTTGGGACAATGGTGGGTTGTGTAGGCGAAACAAACCTCAATAAAAGTTATAGGACACACTAAAGGGCAGAGTTTGCTATTTTTTCTTGTTCGAACTGGAAAACAGACACGAGGGTTGGTACTTAAATTAAGACGCAGACTTATGTCACTCAGCGTTGTAGATCTTCCATGGACTCTTCTGATGGCAGTTCAAAGTTTGCTTCAGGCTAGCAGAGGTTAAATGGTAGACGATGTGTTCCACTGTGGAATACAAAGCTCCCTCTGAACTGAGCTCTCTATTTTCTCCACGTACACAACAAACAACCATGGTCAAGACCAGTTTACTAAATGGAAAATTCCCTGAAAATGCGATCATGTTTAAACAATTTGAAAAGTGCATGTTTGTCTATTGATAAAAATAAAATAAAAGGAAAACCCGAGCCATAGCCTTGTTTCCCCTTTCTTGTAGAGCCAAGTCGTCCTTTTCTGGATCACTTTTAAAGAAAAGTGATCCATCGTTTTTGGTCACAATAAATACATAGGCACACACACAAAGATCAAATCTGATGTCTGCCGTATATGGGCGTCTGAGTTGTGTTGCAGGAATGTAGGAATGTAGGGGCCATGTAGGGGGCTGCAATCTTACAAGGACTCGGCCTCATTCGCAAAACAGCATATTAACCTCATATGAACGATTAACGTCATCTTAGATTGTCTGACTTGTTTTACAGGACAGCAATGTCCCAACTTGTTTTATAGCCTGATGCTAGAGTCTCACAGCACCAACAGGTTAAGAAACGTTGAATGAACAAAGTTGTTTTGTATTCTTTAGATTGTTGGTCTGGTTACACCATACATAGAAAGCACAAGAGTTTCCACAGAAAATAAACAACCCTGGACGGCCTTGTAAAATGAAGAGCAGACGTAGAATCTGGTCGACCACCTCAGGGGTTAATTCGGATCTTTGGTCACTTATAATGAAGGGCTCTTTTTGAATGTTTAACAGGATGTTAAACATAAATGTTCCAGGTTTAACAGATTGTTCCACATCTAACAGTATGTTCCAAGCGAATCCAACAAGAGATTGTAACAAGAGTGACGTATATGTGGAGGGAAAAAGTGTGTCCTGCAGGATCTCTTTCTGACACACACACACACACACACACGCAGCTTTACCGTTGCCCGTCTCCCCATGTAGATGATGAAATCTCAATTTAATGCCGTTACCAACAGTGTGTGTGTGCGCCGAATAACACATTCAACACGTGTCTGGAACACCATGTGGAATGTAGTCTCTTGAACCCCTGGGTTCAGACAGGACTCCCTGACTGGGACAATACTCACATCCACCCTTTCCATTGATACAGTAACACACTATATAACCCAAAAAAGAAGTAACCCAAAACCCCTTCATGACTTGCGACAGGCGTGAATCACAGCTGTTTGTGCAGCTGGGGTTACTGCAGCAGGGAGGGAAAGCAGCAGCCTACTGAGGCCAGCCCTACATGAGTGTCCAGGAGAGGAAGATGGGTCATGGGAAGGAAAAGGAGAAGTACAAAGCCTGGATCAGTGACTCACAATTCATCCCTCACTCAGTCCAATTTACAAAAGTTTCCCTTTGGGGATTAATATAGTCTTTACTTAGTGACTTACTCACTCACCCAACCAGCTGTGATAAGAGTTGAGAAACTCCAGCTCAGCAAATATTTGCTGGCCCAAATTATAGTTTGGTTTTAAGGTTTGAATTTGTTTGATGAATGAATGACAACTGACCAAGATCTGGTTTTGGCCCAGCTGCTGAACAGCATTTCTAGTCAATGGATCGCTGAAGACAAGAGGATAGTTCTCTTTAAGACAAACAGGATCATGCCAAAGTCCTTTTTTATTGTAATATCAGGTAATGTGATTGACAATGAGAATCCGAGAAATTAAACAAACATTCATTGGGTGACATGTTTGACCACATGGATATTAATATCTGAACGTAGAAGAAAACCGACATAGCATTTTACTTAAATACAAAAATATCTTTCCTTCTCTCCATTGCACCCTAACTTCATAAATACACCTCGGAAAAAGCTTGCCACGGCGTGATCACGTGTGACGGTCTAGATGCACATGCGACAGCAGTGCGTTCCCACTTCCTGTCGTTCCCGGCTCTCTGCAATCAAGTGCGTCTGTTTCCAGATCCATTTGTCTCATTGGAAATGAACGCACAATGCCGATCATTGTGCGAGGGTGAAACCAGGCCGTGGCAAACTTCTACATAGACGCCGTCCTCCAGTGACATGGGGAATGTGCAACAGAACCGAGCGTGTCAGTGTGACTCTTGATGAGACAAATGTACAGTATAGACATTGTATAAACACACACAGGCCGGCCCCCCCCCCTCTCTCTCTCAGCAGATATAGCCACGATGACCATTAGAATAAACTGTAAAAAGAAAGAAAAAAAAATGCACACAAACATATCATCTTAATCACTTAGAATTAATAGTATCGTAAAAAATATATTAACTTGGGACACGGGTGTGAACAGTGTTCCGTCTCGTTTGTGGGCGAACGCGGCCACGATAGCTGATGCCCAAGAGGCTGCTAGGTGACCTAGCAACAGGACGTGGTGGGCAGCCTTGCGTGCCTTCACAGGGATGGGGAACCCATGGGCGTGTCAAAGTGCAGATTGTAATTTCCCCTTCCCTCTTTCTCCCCCCCTACCCGCTTCCCTCAAACAAAAAAGGAAATAAACGCTTCCTGTGTTGTCCCTTGTGTGTTGTCATAAGCCATGTGGATGGCGTCCTTGAACACCCCCTGCCCCCCGCCCAAAACACACTCACCCTAACCACCACCACCACCACCCTCAATCAAGTGCTACAGTTTGCTCAGTTTTTAACCAGTAGAATGTAACATTAACAGCATCAGGAGCATGAGTGGCTAACCACTAACACCTAAAACATTGTCAATGCACCTTAAAGAAACAAAACTAACAAAAAGGCATCTCATTAAATGCTGGACGGCCAGGTGAACGCTCCAAAAATATTCTTCTGAACCACTAAATGCACAGCGTTAAACCTTTTATTTTTGGTTGTTCCCATATAAAACCCCCGCTAGTATTGGTTTGACCAGACGTTCTACCCATAGGATGAGACAATGAGAGCGGATGGGTGGGGAGGGGAAGACATGGAGAGGGGAAGTGGATCATTCTACCGCAGGCGCAGGTAGCTGAATAACGACCCATATTGAAGCGTGTATCCCAGGGGGAACGCTACAAAGGTTCACTCCATTGTGGAAACAGCATAGAGTCCGTAGTGTTACTAGGAGTGCAGGAAGGGAGGGCGGGGTGGGGCAGCAGCCGGCTGGGGCGGCCGCCAACAGCTCTTATGCGTTTCGCTTTTTCAGCTTTGTTGATAAAGTATTCTCGTATTTGGTCCAGCTCCAGTCTTGATCCTACACATGGAAAAATAAATACAAATATGTAATAAGATCCATTGGTCGTGGTGATGTGCAGCAAAGGAGGATTTGTTAGGACATGTTACATTTTGTTACTTACTTTGTTACTGGCCCAAAAAGGTGACATTGTTTTGCCAGAAAACAAAGAAAATGAGCAATGCGCAACGCCCAGGGCCCTCCCTATGATTCATGCTACATTTTTCTAACCAATCTCTGTTTAAGTGACACATAAAAGTCTGTCAGTGATATTCAGACCTACTATATGAAGCAGTGCTAACAATTAGAAAAACTCAGTCGCATCGATTAGAATTAAAAAAAATTCTTTTTTATGTGAAATGACAAATTAATTAAAAATAAGTGACATTCAATACCCCGCAAAGCACATTACTTGGGCTTTTTTGCTTTAGACTGACTGTACCAGTGCTTTTTACTGCTTTTGAGCAGCTATAGATTAGAAATTATTTATATTTTTAAAATAACTATTGTTTCTAGAGCAGCAAGAGCAATGTTAACAGCAAATTAAGTTAACTATACAAGTCCCATAATATCTCACTGATAATCTAAAATGTCAATAAAACAATTAATATTCCTTATAAAGATACGGAGTAATGTTAAGAAAAAAGAACACAGACTTGTTTTACCTTGTTCATAACAACTAGCGGTTACACTAACCAGCCCTACAGGCAACACGGCTGTAGGGCTGCTGGGATGTTCCAGCGATCGGCCTGGCTGCGCTTTTTGAGCGATGAGAATAGAAGACTAACATTGGTGTAGTACCAATCCCCTATTGTGATCAACAGGCAGCTCAAATTGTTTCACCCAGGGAAATACTCACAATTCCACAATATTAGACATAAACTAACCAAATAAAGGGCACACTCATTCACTGATAAAAGTCAAAGACGTGCTGCTTCCAATATCAAAATCTTGCTTGAACGCCTTCTTGGCTCCTATATGACTGGGAACATGCAGTGGTCCACACATGAAGGCTGTATTTCCAGATTCTCCATGCCTTTTTCCGTGAGGTATATTTGTATAATAACTGCTGGATTTATCGATTCCTCGCTAATGAGCGGCGAAGTAATTTAGACTGAAACAAACGTTTCAGGCACCGTTTCAAGCATGAGTTTTTGCAAGTTTAGACAAAAATGACGTTGCTCTGGTAAATAGTCAAGCAGCAGTTAAAGCCAAAAAAAATCATGTCTGATTGTCAACATTTGGAGTCGTCCGTTAGGAACGTTTGTTTCTTCCCATTGGCTATTCTCACCATAATCGCAGATTTCGAGTCTGGCCCAATAATATCAAACTGGTTTGAACAAATCTTTGCCCTCACAACTCTACAGGATGAGGCTGAATGGCGTTTCTTGAGAACCCCCAAACTTCACGACCATCAGAGATGACGTCAGCCTTGATCGCCGCCCCCTGCCGACTCAGTCAGCCCTGGAATGGGCTTGAGGCCAAGTTGGTAGGAGATTTAAGAGCTGCCACATGCTGCCACAATTGCATGTTTCCACTCACATGTTTGGACACTTACAGCACTGGCAACGAATACTAATCACTGCCAAATGTGGCACTTGGGGGACATTGTCTGGTACATTTAAAAGTGGACTACAAACAATAAGGCAGCAGGACGGATAGAGAGGAAAAAACACAATGCTATCCCTCCTGTTTTCCTCTTTTGTCGTTTGAAGAAGACGGAGGGAAATACAGATTGCTGACTTACGACAGAATACGAGATGCAAGATTATTTGTCGGTAATAAAAAAAAACTATATAAATAAAATTTGTTTAAGAAATGTTTTTTTTTTTCTTATAAAACCGTGTCACCATTTCATATTCAAATAAATGCAACTGCCCCGTTGTGCGTGTGAAGGCAGGAAGGGAGAAAGGCTAGCGACAGATCGTGGTGGAGGAGAACAACCCACCACTATGCTCTTGGCCTGCTCGTCCGCCGCATCCTGCATCAGGCTGGTCAGCTGACTGAGATACCTCTGGTTCTCTTGGAGCAGCCGTGGAGCCGCATCACTGAGCGAGAGAGAGACACGGAAACAGAGAGACAGAGACAGAGAGAGAGACAGAGAGACAGAGAGAGAGAGAGAGAGAGAGAGAGAGAGAGAGACAGAACAGTGAGAGACCATGTCAGCTATGGAACATTTGAGCACACCGAGTCAATTATTCTGCAGTGGAGTGGAAGGCGTCCTCAACTTATTCGATGAACGCAAATCACTGGGCTGCTCGAGTGGTCCCCCAGGAGCGTGGCCACGGGCTACAACACACACTCCGCTAACGAGCACTGCACACTGGGTCTTTAAGAAACAAGGAGGGCTGTGGCCACTTTGCCCCAGATATGTGTGCATGCTGGTTGGCTGTGGGTTCATATCAGATCACCAGACTAAAAATAAAAACCCATCAAGGTTTTTCAGAATGGTAAAATCTGTGAGGTAGCCGCAATAACAGAGCTTGGTTCCGCAGTCATAAAATATACCACGTAAAAAAGAAAATGTGATAGATGCATCTTGGAAAAAGATAAACACCAATATATAAAAATGTATTCTCCAAGTATTATGCTTCATCAAGTACTGGCCCATGGCGCATATTAAACATGACCATTATGTGAAGTTCTCTACACATTATGAAGTTTTCGATACACATTATATAGACAACAGTAATGGTACTGCATTGGCCAGTACAAAGTTATCTGGGTGAAGGTTTTATCATTGTGAAACGGAATCTTCAGCAAGGACTATTGTTGACAGTTGACCTACATACGTAATATTAATATTTATAACAACCATCTTATTGTAACAAGTTTTACAATAAGAAAATTACTTTAAAAAAGTAAACTTTTCTCAAATAACTTTCTAATTTTAGAGTTAATAAGACATTGGAGGTTCCTCCTTGCAGATCAAGCACATTGAGTTGTTCCTGTTATTCTTGAAGTGCATGCAGATTGCAGAGCTTTGCCTTCAAAGCATAAGCAAAGCTCTGAATCACTTCTACAGTTGAAAACGATTCCGTCTGGGTCTCACAAAGTAATATTGCTTTGAACTAAACTGTATAGAGTTGTTAAACGGGGGGAATTCGATGTAAAATGCAAGAAGTCAGCTTTTTCTGGCTAAAAACGTTTTTCCAGAGTGATAGTTTTCTATTGAGTGTGATGTGGATTTTGACCACGCCCCTCATACTTGGAATGGAACACAATGTGTCAGTAAAATAAAAGAGAAACAGAAATTCCTATCTCTCTCCATAACTGCCCACCAGATGGAGAAGAGCAGCTGTGTGCGGCGGGGTGACTGTACCTGTCGTTGGGCCCGGGCAGGGAGGTGAGGGGGTGCGGGGAGCTGATCGGCTGGGCAGACTGGGACCACTGGGAGGCCTGCAGTGGGTTGGAGGTCTCTGGACTGGCCGCTATGGAGTTCCGCGACGAGTTCTGAGCCTGGCAGAAGGATTCAGATGGCAGATGGTGAGTGACCATCTGACCATCGTTTTAATGAGCTGTTGCACGATGCTGGAGACAACATTCCACTGGTATGTTGTCCTACCAGGCCTAGACAAGACCGCTTACTCAAACACACAGAAGCCTCTTCTTGGGCTTTTGGAAACTGTACATGTGTGTGTGTGTGTGACATTTTATGAAACAGAAATCATTGGTGGATAGATAAAGTACAATAGGATGCTAGGATACACACACACACACACACACACACACACACACACACACACACACACACACAAATTAAGTATTGCGATAATTTATGAAGAAAATATCACAATATAAAAAAAAATTACACCAGGTATTAATGGATGGGTGACTGGAAATGCTACTGAGGCAAACAGGCTCCTCTGACTAAGTATGTAATGGGCATGATGTCACTTCTCCAACACCCCAGACACGAGACATAAACCTGATCCCAAGCATGGAAAAAATTCACCATCAGATTCTTTAACCCGGGTATTTGGTCTTGAGATAGGCAATATGGGAAAATGTATTATCATGAGAATTATGGAGAATTTTACGCAATAACGATAAATATCACGATAGGCTTAGGAATTCAAAATACCATTCTAAACAGTCAAATTGAGGGTCATTAAATTTAAGTATATCAAAATGTATAGTAGGGTACCGGACTAAAACTAGTTTTCCTTTCTCACTGATGTGTCAAACCTCATATTTCATAATTTTAACGGCATATCTTCTCATTGTAATTCATTTACACTATAAAACTGGGCATCACAAGAAGTCGACATCTTCATTTCATGATGATCCAATAACAGTGAAAGATGATAAACGATTATATTCAATTACTGCCCAGCCTTCATTTTGGCCCCATTGTGTCACAGCGTCATCGTCCCCGACAGTGGACCAACTCACGCAGGCGATCTTCAGCAGGTGCCAGAACTCCTTCTGCCTCTTGATCTGCATCAGCATCACCATGTTGTCCGCGTCCTTGATGCTCTCCAGGGTCTTCTCGATGCGCGGGAACAGGTCTATGATCTTCTGCTTGCTCAGCAGGATCTTGCTGTGTGTGTGTGTGTGTGTGTGTGTGTGTGTGTGTGTGTGTGTGTGTGTGTGTGTGTGTGTGTGTGTGTGTGTGTGTGTGTGTGTGTGTGTGTGTGTGTGTGTGTGTGTGTGTGTGTGTGTGTGTGTGTGGGGGGGGGGGGGGGGGGGGGGGGGGGGGGGAGAAGAGAAGGAGAAGGTGATTGGAGGCGACCTGTCTAGTAGCACGTCCATCTGCATCAAAATACTTGAAATAAGAGGCGGTAACTGCTCTTGGATGATACATGTATTCGTGGAGCCGTGTTTTGGCAAGCTACTATGGTTGTGGGATGCAGTCTACAAACACAAGGAAATGGAACAGGGAATGTGCGGACAGGCCTAGCATGTCCAGCATTCCTTTGAGACTACAGAGCTGGCCAGATAACAGTTGTCAGGTGGAGGAAGGAGGGGGGGGGGGGGGGGGGGGGGGGGGAATGGGTCTGGCTGTGCTGGTCTACAGATACTTGGCTGAGAGTAGAGGCCAAGTGTTTGCAACTCAAGTATCAGCTTTTGGCAGAGATTTTGGACATGGTAGTTGTCTCCAAATCCCAGTGTGCCTTAGTTTGTTTTGTCGATCTTTCAAACTAGGGCTGTAAAGTGAACGCGTTAAGGCAAATTAATTTACACGTTTAAATGTGTTGAGTTAAAAGTAATTTGCACATGGACTGTTTTTTTTATACCACTCATTTTAACACGATCGTTTAGTACATTTTCGTAAACTTTGGCCCTTTGTAAAACTTGGTAGATATATATTCTTAAATGTTTAGGCGTTTGCTTTGGAACTGTTCTGTGGATTAAAATTTAATAATAAATAATAAATCATCTTCTTCAATTTGTTTCTTTTAATCTGTTTTTTTAAGGAATATGGCCACATTTTAACACCCAGTAACCTGACAATGGAACATCCCTAAAGGAACTGATGGTCCACCTCTCACCTGAGGTGGGTGTATAGGTCTTTGAGGACCTTGTCCTGGTTCTGGACCGTCTGAATGATGGCTTTGACCATCTCAGAGCTGTCGCTGCACACCTCTGACTCTGGGGCTGTGGAATCGACACAACAAAAAACACAGTTAGACATTCCAACACATCAGCAGGATTGATGATACAAATTAAACACTACAAAAAGTGGTTCCTTTTAAAAGCAATCCACTTTGAAATAGAAAAAAACACAAAAAAGGTCCCTTACTTTTACACCTGATTTTTATTTGCTTGTAGAGTTCAATGGCCTTTTCTTCTCTGTAAAGCAGAAATTATCATCAGGCATTCAACAATGTGACTTTGGGTACAAACGAATACTACTGCTCCTGGCTAGCTACGTGCTAGTGGTATTATAGGTTAGTTACTATGGTACAAATGGCTTTGAGACACAAGGGATGAACAGCTCGTCAGCCAGCAACACTCACAGCTGCTCCATCTTGTCTCCTTGGCGACGGGCATACGGGCTCCTCTGAAGCTCCACAATCTCTGAGTGCAGCGCCATGATTTCTTCATCCAAATGGCCCACCTCTGCAACCTAGAGCATGGAAGGTGCAATTACACAGGGGCTTATTTCAGAAGCACAGGGGCTGATGTTGTTCCAATCATGCAGGTGCAACACATTGGGTGGGGAGGAGTACACCGAATAAGTTAATCATCATTGACAAATAATGATTGAATAATGATAACAAATAAACAAATAATTTGGTGGAGATGAAGAACTGTAGGCTGCAGAGAGTTGAGGGAACAGAATAGAGCCAGCTATACTGCAGTGGTTATGCTATATGTACCAATAACTTGTATTAAGATAATTATAAAAGTAGCTTTTGTTTTTGAGAAGTCATGTTGCTGGTCAAGACTAAAGCATCACTGAGGGAAAAAACTGCCGGTACCTGAGCAAAGGCTGCGGCTCGCTCCTCATTCTCCTGCCAGGCCTTCAGCATCTTCTCAGAGGCTTTGGAGTACAAGAATAACCCATGAATACACAGACCTGAGATTTTCCCCCAATGTGATTAGGTCTGCATAAGCAAATCGTGACACATAACAGATATGTAGAAAAATATCTCTCCGAGACCATGAGGAAGAAAGATGTAAGAGGACAGGTACGCAGACACGTACATATGCCGTAGTGCATCTGGTCGCTGTACTTCTCCAGGTCATACTGGATGCTACTCTTGAAGAAGTCCAGCTTGGCCTTCAGCTGCTGGGAGAAGCCAAACATGCTGTTCTTGTACCGGGTCAGGTTGGTGTTGTAGCGCAGCAGACTCAGCCTGTAATACAAGTTAAGCTCACTTAGGAAAGACTTATGCCAAGTGTTGCTGTTTTCTAATGAAGGCCAGTCATACTTTAAATATGCTGCGGCGATGCCAACAACTATCGTGACGTAAGCCATGTTCAACATTTGGCGTCTTGTAAAAGGTGAGTGTGTGCACGGACCCAATTCACGGCAAACTGCAGAAATGCATGCATTGCCCCAGGTCTGCATGGGTAAAAGTTAACTGACCGCTGTATACGAGGAGAAGTTTCACGTCAATATATATGTTTTTGAGGGTTAATTTGCTTCGAAAAAGTGTGATGGTGCATGGACAATCCAATGGATCATGATGACGTTGACACTATTGTGATTGGGTCATATGGCCCACCCCTACATCCAGACATGTCCACTCACATGGCGGCCCTCTGGCCCTGGAAGAGCCTGCTGTAGTCCTCCTTCAGCCCACAGATGTAGCTCACCGCCTCCCCCCACACCTTCTTCAGCACCACCAGAGGCAGCTGGGTCTTCGCCTCTTGTACTAGGAAGAGCGGGGCAGTAATAATTTTATAGTAGATTATAAATTCTGCTTTATACTGCATTCCACAATCTACTGCATTATATTATATTATCGAGCAATCTGGTGTTTGATCCGGTGGTTAACACTCACCGATAGAGTTGACTTTATCTGGTAGTGGTCTAGCACTGAGAGGGCCAGAGTACTTGGTAAGGCTCTTGTCAAACAGGTACACGATGTAGCTGTCCCAACCTCTCTGCAAGTAGGACAACAGAAATGGTTTAGCAAAACAATCCTATTTTAGTCCTGGTTAAACCGCGTGGTGTAACAAATGAGGCCAAGTCAGAGCTATGCACATGAACATCTAAAGTTCCAAATTAAGTAATGCTTTATTTTTTTATTCATTTACAAAAACAGCCCCAACAATTCAATTTCAAGGCAATTCAATTGAAAACTACAACAACAACACCCATTCCCTCCTAACCAATGAGTCTTCCTACCACTCCGTCGAGGACGCACTGTGCGGCGGGCTTGCGGGGGTCTAGCGACACGCCCGTCTCTTGCAGCAGCTCCTGGTTGACCACCTCGATCTTGGTCTCGGCCTCGATGCGCCGCTGCAGGCTGTGCAGGCTCTCGTCCGGGGCCAGCTCCAGGGAGTGGACCTGGGCCGTGGTCATGTTGAGGATGTGGACCACCTGGTGGCAGAGGCACACAACCAGAGGTGGATGCAAAGCATGAGCAGCAAGGACAGAATAGACCCTTTCCCCAGGTTGAACCAAGGACCTTCTTGCTGTGATGCAACAGTGCTAACCACTGTGCCACCGTACCACCAAGAATGGAGGTAATCGGGTAGTAGACTAAACTACTGAAGGTAAGTCTACTACCCTGGTACATAAAAGGTGCAGACCCATAATTAGTGTTATGAGCGACACCTGTCTGACAATGATGCCTCTGTGAAAAGGGTAGTAAGCAGAAAGCACAAGCGTGTAGGTTTCAAATAATGTGAATGTGTGCAAGATTGAGATTCACTCTATCGCCATTTGCTAAAACTTGGCCTCAGGACAATTCCTTACATTAACACTTGTCCTTGTGCCCCTAAATCAACTGCAGTGAATAGCCCCTCGTATTTCAGCCGGTCAGAAAAACAGGACTCTGGGCAGTGACCAACCTTCATGTTCAAGATCTGCTCCAACACCTCAAAACACAGCGGCTTCTTGGTGTCGGCGCCCATCCTGCCGCCCCTCTGGACCGGGTCCCACTTCAGCATGAGCTGCAGCAGTCCCTCCATGGGCTCCAATAGTGTGCTGTCAGCACAGAGTACAGAAGCCCAGACTGGGTTAAAACACGGGACACTGACCACTGTCCTGGCTGGCGATGCAGCCGTGCACTGTATTTATATTTTTTAGACCATTCCTCAAATTTCCATCCCAGAATCCACTCCTGCCAAGTCATGCCAAACACACTGATTATTTCACAACATTATTTTGAATGAGTAAATAAAAGAACAACAAGGGCTGCAAGCGGTGGGATGCTGTGCTGACCTGCTGAGGTTGTTAGGATAGGGCAGATGTGTGGAGAATCGAACTTCTCCAGTCAGCTCCTCCACAGCCATGATGTCTTTTGGTCCCTTGTTCCGTACTTTGGTAGCCCTGAGCAAGGGATAGAAGAGTATTATTACTATTGTATTATTCAAGCTAATGGTCATGGCTTACCATTTGTATTATTATCATAACAGCCTGAAGTGCACAATGATCAATGCATTATACATCCAAAGTTCACAATGTTATTGCACTTCAAGACCCGCTTCATAAAAGTGTAGTTCAACGAGTTCATAGCTAGCTGTTACAACCTAAGCTACATGTCCTTCCTTCTCTCACAACCTTCTTTCCTGTCTCCTATCCATAAAGGCATAGCACATTCCCACCCCACCTACCACTGGACAGGCTGCAGATTGTGCAGGAACGGCCGGAAGCCGCAGCTGCACTCAAACACCATGGTGCCGAAGCTCCAGTAGTCCACTGTGACGGTGTAGGGCTTCGTCTCAAACAGCTCTGGGGCCTAAGGGGAGAGCAATAGTGGATTAGGCTCTAAAGGGATGGTTTAGATGCACAAATGCTGGTGGTTTGGATTGTTGTCCGGGCTTGGACAACAATCCAAGCATGCAATCACGATTGGAGCAACTACATTTAGTTCACAATCAGAAACAAGGGTTTGTTAAACATTTATTGGCTGTATGATCCAAAAAAAAAAAAACATAATTACAACTTCTAAATCTTACAGCACTTCCAATTGTCTACATTTTTATCAAAAATATACCGAATTATTATTAATGATCAATTATCAATAAAGCAGGTGAGATTAGACATGCCTAAGGATTGCTCCAACCTATACATTCATTGAGCATACAAAAACACTGGCACGAGTGTAATCAAATGGCAATGTAAATGCTAATGTGAATGCAAAGTGTAAAAAAGTGTGTACCAGGTACTGAAGAGTTCCAACGAAAGAGGTGCAGAGACTGCCTTGGTCCAAATCTTTAGCGTAACCAAGGTCGATAATTTTGTGAACAAGCTGTGAAACGAAAGCAGTACAACGTAAGTCAGCATAACCCTGATCGATAAACACACACACAGCCAAAGCAAATAAATCAAAAAAGGTGCAAACACCAAGGTAATGATTATTTCTACCTTGCCGCTGACATCTTGTAGCACTATGTTTTCAGGCTTAAGGTCTCTGTGTATGATCTTGTTCTCGTGCAAATACTGGATGCCCGATCCTAGAAACACATAGTGGTTGCATGCGTTATTCTACATGGTATGAAAACAATACGGTCAACTGACGAGCTGGCTTACATGCAGTGAAATACTACACCGTACCGACATCGTGGAGTAGTGAGAGCACCTCGCTTTCCTTCAACCCACAACAGTTTTCAGGTTTGCTCAGCATCTAAAGGGTCAGACAGAAAAGTATCCTCAGCTTTACATCCATGAACTTTGACTCATATGCATTGCTGTGAAATACATCCCTGTTCCTTTTGGAAAGGAGATGTACTTTAATGTGGGCTTTTATCTTTTTGCAGGTGTGTGTAAAATGACCATTACTATTTTACTATTTAGGTCATGTAGCAGACACTTTCATCAAACTAACCTACAGTGAATCCTTTTGAGATACATGGCATTAATGAGTAGGTAGGGTTTAGGCCTCATGAACAAGAATACCTACAGGTAATACACAGGTATTGACTGCAGACATTGGGGTTCAAACCAAACACTTTTGGGAGGGGAGAAAAACGTCCGAACCACTAGACTATACGGCCCCACTGGATGGATCAACTTCCTTTGTGTGTGCATGCAATTGGGAGAACACACAACCAAGCCACTGCATGTAAGGGGGGTGCGACGGTTAGCTTTATATGTCCCAAAGCGCCTCACCTTTCTCAGATCTCCCCTGGAGCAGTATTCCATGGCTAGCAGCGGAAGATCGTTTAAGGCTATGTGTTTCATCTCTTCGGGCACATCTCTAGCTGTCACCACATTGATATTATTTAACCTGAACGACAAAATATGTGAACACAGAAAGGTTATAAACGCAATATATTTTTGTCAAATTCCCCATCCCAGGCAGGAATGGCTCAGACTATGCTGTCACACTTATATAAGGCACATTCTCAAGGAGAGCCTAGCTAAACAGCAATAGGAAATGATTGAAACAATATGTTGACAACCAATTGCTCTAGAGGTCCACTGCTTAGTAGTGTTGCCAGCACTGCTTATCGCCATTACATGAAACAAAAGCATGTCAATTAAGCGTCTGACATTTGAGAGTGATGCCATTAATGCAAACAAAACCAAAGCCATAAGGGTTCCTAAAAACAATTAGTTCACAATCAGAGTGCACAGACAGGACACTCACTTTTTCATGATTTGAATCTCTCTGCTCCATCTGTCCTTGTTTCTTGGCGTCAACTCCAGGCGGCACATTTTCACTGCTAGTTTCTCATTTGTTTCCTATAAGCGACGAGATGGGATGAGAGTCTAACAATTAGTCAGCATATCAATCATAATCTTTCACACAAATGCTTAGTAAATTGCAGTTTGTTTATTATTTTTGACCGTTATTATTATTAACAGTACATTCGAGATTAACTAATGATCGGTAGGCTGATTAATAAAACCTATAAAGTCTATGTTTGTGTGACAGGTCTGCGGGATCGTCTGGCACCATCAGGTTGTGATGGTGTTCATAATACACTCACATGGTGTTGGTAGAGATAAACATGTGCAAAGCCACCCATGCCCAATCTTTCTTTCAACTCCCAGTCGCCGCAGCTCTGGTTCTGTCTGAAAGGAGGCTTCTCCATGATAGTGCAGGCTAAGGAAAACCACAACATACAGAAATACGACGTCAGTGAAATGAAACAATATGAACATCTTCATTTGTATTATCATCCTTAGACGTCCTAATACAAGCAGAACCGTAAGGTGTCGATCTAGGTATCTAGTTGACAGTATTTACACTGCAAAGATTTCATATCTCAGTGTATTTTCGGATCAGGCTAGCCAGGTAGCTTCAACTACGTCGTGTTTGTGACATACATAACTGTGTTACTTATATATAATAATATGTCAGATACTACTATCGGTCATCGCTTTCAGATATTCCGATTATTAGGTCCGATGAATAAATCGCGAGTATATGGTTAAGTGGACTTGTTTTGCTGAAACATGCGCAAGTTAGCCCATGAGATGTTAGCATCGCTACAACTACATCTACTGGGCTCCCAGGAAGTAGACCGAGCCATTTGCTAGCAGAAATGAAAGGGTTTTTCTAAATAAGCACAATTCATGCCAAGCAATACATCAACACGTCGATGGTACTTACTTGTATTCCTTATGTGAACGTCATTAAATGGTTCCGCCGGGAGACTGTGATTGTCTTGTTGGTTGTATCTCAGTGCAGCAGCAGCAGCTCAGTAATGTTGTGTACTTTCCTGGCGGTGACGTCATCAGAAACTACTCCTGCTGCTGTTTGAATTAAAAACGCACGGGGCGTCTTTCGCTGCATTATTCTTAGCTTTATATTATTCGGTCATGATTATGAAGCTTTATCTTATCTTTACTACGTTCACGCCGATTATATTGCATGAACAGTGCCTTGCACTACTTGACTATGTTTGTGACTGTAGTGTCATACTTGCAATGTTTCCTTTTTTCCATGATGAATAAGATGTGGATGCAGTGTGGGTTTATTTTCACCAATTACATTGTAATTCCTTTTAACCCTTAAGCCTCACTTTACTGGGGAACAATCAGGTAAACCAAGGTCTACGGTATTATATATCTTTATTATACATAGTTTCTGTATGTATTCTGATTTATACTCATCACATATTCTGTTCAAGGGAAAACAAACATATATAGAAATACAATATACAGACTCAGACACAATAACCTTTTAAAACACTTTTATTTTAATCTTCTATGCCTCCAAAAATAAGAAGCAAAACAACATGTCCTTGGTGAGTTTTAACAAGGCAGTGAAACATATAGCTTATGTATACAGCATAAAATGACATTGCCCCACCTGCCCCAGACTGAAAACACTGTAATAGTAAAGAGCCCTACATGTGAACGTAGTTTAATGAACCGTCTGTTCTACAAAACACATCATCAGCACACAACAGCATTTGATGTAGCCATTTCCTTCATTCGCATGGAGGATTTTTTTTTTTTTTAAAGAATATGACCACAATATGCAGGACCACAGTCCCCATTTTTCACCATTCTTTGAGTCCTCTAATATGCTGGAAGCAGACCATATCACAATGTCCCGTGCTTCAAATATATATATTCATATACATATGGATGTACATACACATTACATTCAGAAATGAAGGTGAAGGGAGGGGGAGAGGGAGAAGGGAGGGAATGACCACAAAGACGAACAGCTGTCATTTCTCAGGTATGTTTCTGTTAAGACAATGCGACAGGTTTTCTCTCATGCCAAGCGTCACCACGGTAACCAGCCACCAGTGCCACGGAGATTTAGCGGCAGGTGAGACGCAGAGTAAGTGTGTATGCGTTCACGTGTGGGTGTGGAACATAATGAACAAATCCTTGACATGGATTATTAAAGAAATAATAATAATTTGGTCTGGTATACATGCAACTCACAGAATGAGAGATCTGACTATAGCATTGTCTGAACAACTTTGGCACATGGTAACTTTCCTGGCTTCTCATTGCTTAACACCAACAAAGCTTTCCCCCCCACCTTCACTATTAAAGAGGGACGACACAGATTACAAACACTGATGTGATTCAAAATATGTAAACGTAGAGCTAATGACATGGCAGGGGACTGTTTGTGAGTAGAGGCGAGTTGCTGCTCTATCCAAGTTGCTATCTTGTCATCATCCATCATTCTTGTCAACACTTTTGTTTTAACTTAGGGACAAGGATGGCTGTGTTTAGTGTTAACACTATGGTGGGAATTGATTGACCTGGATATAGAAAGAAAAGGAGTGTGTTATGTTTTCACCCTTTTGAGGGCTTTAAAATGGAACTTGACTTGATGCCGGTCACTCCTGAACAGTTTGGCCACAGTGAAAAACAAAAATAGAACATACACATTTGTAATATTAACAACATACAAAATCAGTTTAAAGGAGTTCATCAGTAATGGAAACGATATAGAATAATTTCTATGAGGAGTAATGTCAGATTCACCGATATAGCAATACAAGTAAAACAAGGCTATAGTGTGGGAGAATATACAATAAAAGCGAAAGCGAGAGGCATGAACGAGTGCAAGGTCGTGACACGCGAAAGTTTCAAACAGGAGAGATTATAGGAACAGAAAAGCTGATCAAAATGTATATTTTTATAAACTAAAATAATGCTATAGAATGACTTGGGGGGCAAACACCATGCAAGAGTTAAGAATGGACACTTACGCAATTGTCCTAAAAACTGCACAAAATTTTACTGCAGGTATTTGTGGGTAACAACAATGGAATATATACTGCTTGATGGTGGTTATAATTAGACACAGCATGGTCACTGGCTAGCAGGTTCTCAAGGTTAAATAAGCTGTTCATAGACAGCCAGCATGTACACAGCATGCATACAATGACCAAATATACCCTAGCTAGAGGTTAAAATAAAGCATTCACACACTCAAACGCTCATTTGTGCAACACAAGCACAAATGCACACGCACACACATCCACACATGCACACGTGTACACATAGTACTCTCTACAGTCACTCCTTCAGGCACACATGCACACACACACATGCATACAAAGACACACCAAACTCATAGACACTGTTTGCACAAACTAATCGCATTTCATAAACCTGCAATATCCATCCGTAGGTGAGTGCTTATATGCATGTGCATTAACAGGGCATCACAGCGGGTGGTTGTCATGGCCCTAAAAGTTATATAACCGTCGTCCACAGCTCCCCCTGCTGGTAAAATGCTAACACTGCAGCCATCCAAGGCGTCAATTTTCAAGCCTGAGTAGAGAATTTCATACAACAATCAACGGTAGTTAATCATAAAATATTACAGAACAGGTGACGTGTTCAAATCGAATATAATGATGTTTCTGATCAACAAAAAAAAAGAATATGACAAACACCGAACATGCAGCTCACTGTTCAAACCAGTGGTTGTCCATTCCCTCCCCCATGCGATTGATTTTGTATCGTCTTCCTCTCTCACCACAAACTTTACACTAGTTTCCAATAATATAATGACAACTGGATTTCCGATGCCATGTATTATGCCATACCTCATGTCTCAGTTCCTGTAAGAATTCCTTCCACAGTAGCAGATCCTTTCAAACTCATACTTAATCTAATCTATTCTTTGAAAGGTACACCAACATTCTTGTAACAAACATTGTGCTGCTGGCTTTGTATTTACGTGATTATCATCATGTATTAATTATTATAGACTTTCAGGACAAGGAATGTCAGCTCTATGTGTACCTAATTCATATTCACAACAATGCGCAGAGTATATTGTAGATATACTTTCAGGTATTATACAATATAAGCGTACAGCAGGTGGCCAAGTTAAATACAACATAGCCTGTATGTTAACAATGAATATGGATAACATATTCCTTTATATACCCAATAACATAGTTCATTGTACACTTGGCAATACATTGCACAGGTAGAGCGGATTGAACGTCAACAAACGTCTGTAAAATACCATAAAAGATACTGGGAAAAAAAGAAAACAAGGAACATTCAGGGTATGCCCGGTGAGTGCTGAGGGTGAACTAATCAAATCAGGGAGCTTAACATACACACACACACACACACACACACACACACACACACACACACACACACACACACACACACAGAAGGTGCACGCGGGACATGGCTAAACAACGCAATGAGTTAACGGATCCATGCGGGTTAGCACATTGGCCTCATAAAAAGAAATAAAACAAAAACAAAAACGTCTGGATAGAAAAAAGCTTGCAGAGTCGCATATAGGCATGCAGATTCACTGAAGGAAACAATATTCAGCCAAGGAAAAGCAGAAGAGGGAGAAGAAGAAGTGGGGGATGTAGAAGAAAAACGAAGATGCGTACCACGGGACAAAAGCGTAAGCAACCGAACAAGAGGACATCTGTTTGTGTTGGAGGAGATAAAGATGGTGGCGCCCGTCTGCAGTTGAAACGCGTTAAGTATTGATTTGTGTTGTGTGGTGTATTAATAGTATTGTTGTGAAACGTCTCCTGGTCGCATAGGGACGACCCACCAGTGTGGTTCGGCTGAGCAGCTCCTCGCTCAATGACCCCCCCCCCCCCCCCCATCCCCCCAGAGATAAGATGCAACGCAGGCCTGATATGCGTTCTGATATGTGTTGTACACTGTGCAGATTCATCCTTGTTTCTCCTGCTCTCCCTCCCTCGTTCGACAGCGCCAGCGGCCTACGGTGAGATACGTGGGGGGAAAAGCCTCGGTGTCGGGTCTCTGGGATGGAATGTGAACACAGCTGGAGGGCTGAAACGGGTACCGCCTTTGTGGAGATGACCTCGTGGGCCCTAGTCTTCTATGAGAGCGAGCTCGGTGGCCCGTTCCACCCTCTGAACCAGACTGGTGGTGGGCGGTTAGTTAAACCTAAACAATGCAATGTTTAATATGCATAAAACACATTTGGTCCCAAATCAGAGTTACGAGGTCACAGGAAACATAACAGGTGGGAGTGGCCGGTGAGCGAAGGTGCCTTGACAGAAGAACTAAATAAACGGCTAAGGATGCCCAATGGTAGGTCCTTTTATTGGACTCCTTTAAACAGCACCCCGCGTCTGACTGCAGTGTAGTGCAGTACACTACCGCACCCAGAATGCCTTTCTGAGCGACACCTTGTCTCCCCTGCTCCACCCCCCCGCCCACCGCCCCAGGCTTGTGACCTGCGTGTTATCCCTCCGCCTCCTGACCTCACAACCCTGGTGGTATTGGCCAGCCACCATACCAGTCACAGGGCCCGCAACTTCCCTATTGGACGAGAAGATTAGGGTGCGGGGTAGGGCGTCGTGGGCGGGAGGTGGGTGGGAGGGGGTCGGTTAAGGGAGGGAGGAGTGGAGTGAACTCCCTCACTCCCGTCCCTCCCCCCCCCCCCCCCCCCCCCTCGTTCTTCAAGCAGTGCTTCCGGAACCCATGACCGGATCTTAAAGGGGATTTAAAAAAAACACCCTTGCAGGAAGGCGGGCCTGCCGCTACCGGCGCCCCCCCATCCCACCCCCCGCCCAGCCTCACTTCTTCACAGCCTGCCGGTAGCTGTGCCTCTGACCCTCCGCACGGGGCTTGCTGCCGCCACCACCACCACCACCACCACCACCACCGCCACTGCTGGCGCAGCTGGCCTTGCTGCTATTGGCTGTGTCCCGGGCGCTGCTGCTGGCCTGACTGGCCAGGCTGCTGTCCTGCAGCGTGGGGCTGGACTGGGCCCGGTGCAGTGCGCCGTCCTCCAGGAGCTGAGCCTCAAACAGGGAGAGGTCCCCCTCGCCGTGGCGGATCTTGGACCGCAGCAGCATGACGTAGGTGCCGTACCGCGTTTTCTGCAGGCAGCCCGGGAGGGAGGGAGAGGGGAGAGGGTGATGTTTGAGGGTGGTGACATGGAAAAGAATGAGGGAAAGAAAAAGTATTGTTAGAAATATCAGCTCTTTGGTGTGACACTTATGACTTGACGCTCCGCTGACTTTCCAATTGATGTATCCCCCCGTCAGGCTTGCATAAGGTCCCCGTCGAGCCGAGAGGAAGGAGAGCGGCGTACCTCAAACTCCAAATACTCGTCCCGCTGGCGGTACTCGTCCAGGTCGCGCCCTTTGACCTTGCGGTCGGGTGGGTAAGAGCGCAGCTCGGCCAGTTCCGTGGAGATGGAGCGGAAGCGGGCTTCGTGGGACTTCACCTGCTCCTCCTGTGGGGTAAGGGGGAGGGTCACTAGAAGCCATTCGTATGTCCTTGTCTGTGGGATCCTGCTCCTTCTCCTTAGTTTATGGAATGACAGACTTTGAAGAAAAGCACTTTGGTCTCCATTCACTCTTTCACTAGGGTATATAATTAAATTAAATTAAACTCCAGGATTTCCCAAACAGTAAAAGTCTACTTTAGAAAGCGTGCGCTACTAATGTGAGCTCCAAGGTATATGACAGCAATGGCAATCATGCATTATTTATTCATAGTGTATTAATATTCTTATTAAATGGGTCTCAGGTGGTTGTGGGTCTCAGTCATGATCAAGAAGCAACCTGTATCCAAGGCAACGCTTCCTTCCTGTGGGGATAAACAGCGGTGGAGTATATTATCGTACCTCGGCCAGCTTCGACATGGTCCCCGGCAGCAGCGGCCGACTGAACTTCTTCTGAGAGCCAATGGCTGCTGGGAAGGGAGGGGAGGAAAACATGGCTGCCACCGCGTTGATCCGCGTGATCCAAGACTGCATCTGCTCCGCGTTCCTGCCACGGATAACAAGCACACACACGAGCACACACACACACACACAAAATAAAAAGTTCAAAAACATGCATGCATTCTTGCCATGTGAAAATAGGCCCATTGGCGGCTTGCAACATCAAAAGATAATTATCTTTGAGAATGCAGCAGCAGACCAATTACTAAGACCATAAAAGTAATCAGATGGAGCAAGACAGCCTAGCTCAGAGTGTGCTGTGCATCTTTTAGACAGTGTGTGTGTGTCTGTACGAGGTGATCTAGTGTGAGTGAGAGAGAGAGAGAGAGAGAGAGAGAGAGAGAGAGAGAGAGAGAGAGAGAGAGAGAGAGAGAGAGAGAGAGAGAGAGAGAGAGTGTGTGTTTGTGTGTGCATATGTGTGTGTGTGTGTAAGAGGAGCTGTAGTGAAGAGTAACTGGGACATTTGGAGCTGCAACTGGAGCAGAGCGCCTGTTTCCTCCTGGGATCTGTCACATATGGCCGCTCATGTGCCACTTCCTGGTTCCCGGCTAACGTGCCCACCTCTGCCCTGCTCGCTTTCCCTAACTGTAGACATTTACATTAAATGTGAGGTGGGTCTCCAGCACACATATATGCACCATCACCATTTACTGCCACGGTTACTACAGACCTGCAATGCACATGAGGAAAATATCGACATCTACATTGAATACTACAATAGTTGTGTCACAATATATGGGTCACAATTTGATATTGATAAGTTGATCATATTTGGGCTTGTAGAATTAGAAGAATTAGAAGACTTACTCTGGAGGGAAACCTTAGAAAATTAGATCTAAAATCTAAAACTCAACATTTAAAGTTAATCACAATAGCCAAAACCCTAGAGGATAGGTAGTGTCATGCCCTGATATTATAGAGATATATTGCCTCTCTCACACACACACACACACACACACACACACACACACACACACACACACACACACACACACACACACACACACACACACACACACACACACACACACATTAGACTAAGACTCAAATACCATCACACTAAATATCTAAAATCAGCTTAGTTCTGATTGGCCAATTGCTCAGTTCTGATTGGCTGGCAGAAAAGGGGGAGGGGAGTCTGGACTAGCGGTCATAGATAAACAGTCTGAAGAATGACCTTGCAATAGCAGGATGAAAAGTGTGTTCGTCTAACAGGCAATTTTTGAAAAGCTGCAGGATTTAGCAATCTAGCTTTAGATGTGATAAGGGCTTTAAAGGACAAGGTTTAATGCCGTTTCTCTTATAGGCAGACCTCCCCAGTAGAAGACACCGCTCTCTTGCTCTGCAGTACAGTTTCCTCTGTGTAAATTTGCCTTGCTGCTGCTTATGACATAAGAATAGAAAACGCAGCAATAACCTGCCCGTGCCCTTTAAAGCTCTACGACCGCCGGTGTGTTGCTAAATGCTAACCCCAAAGGTGAATGTTCATCCATTTGCTAGATCACTTGTGGTTGTGCATGAGTGTTTATGCTAGTGTTTGCGTGCATGAGTGTGTATGCTAGTGCTTGCATGCAGGTGTGTGTATGCTAGTGTTTGCTTGCAGGTGTGTATGTCTGTGGGCGTTAGTATGTGTATTCTGTCGCTGGCTCCTTTTGCCAACTACGTGTCAGCAAGTTCTGTAATGGCTTCTCTCATGGATAAAGAAATCAATTCAGTGTTTTTGTTATCCGTTGTGTAATTTCCCCGTATATCACACACGGTAAATTTACCCCGTAAATATCACCAAGGTGTAATGTTTGCAATTTGTGTGTGTGTGTGTGTGTGTGTGTGGGGGGGGGGGGGGGACGATGACTCACGGGGCCTGGAAGAGGTACACCCTCCAGTCAGCCGTGCGCAGGTAGAAGACATTGGGTCTCTTGCTGTAGTCTGCCGCCTTCATGGCCAGGGAGTGGTGGATGGACACGGCGTTCTTCAGGTCCTCTTCGGACAGCTGTTTATCTGGCCGGTACTCACCCTTCAGGACGTATAGACACAGACACAGAATCATGAAACGCTCAAGCCCTAAGCGCACGGCTGTGTCATGACGGACGCAGAGTAATGTTTTAGAATTTCCGCGTCCAAATCACACTCGAGTCGTATATGAAGCAAGGTTGGTTCCCCTACTGTGTGGATTTGAGTCTTTACCCAAGGGTTCTTTGTAAGGTTCTGCAACATTGGATTGCATGTCTTCTATCACTCATATTTTCCAATCGATAACCTCCTTCACCAGCTGCAGTCAAGGAGGTTAAACTTCCTTTGGCTAAATAACGATTCAATGAACGCAGCACATTGAGAGGCATTGCGAAAGCATTACTGTATCACACCTGCTGTCCAATGGCTACTCTCCAGTTATCATCTGCAGTATCGGGAGCCTTCCAGAATCACCTATTCCTTATCCAGGATGCTTTTCATTTTAGCCTCATTTGATGACCCTCTGAATCTGAGCCAGCGAATCCTGGGCCGGACAAAATAAACCGTTTTGTTTTGGTCTTGCCGCACTTGATTTGGTCAGTGTGACAGTAGCCTGAGAGGCTGGCAGGGTTTAGAGCTTTCTAAAGCCAGGGTCCGGGGCACCATATGGTAGCCCTAGCCACCTGCCAGAGACCGGCTGGCTGGCCCGGACACACTCGACTTAGGGGCGCATGGATCTGTTGTAATGTATGTGTGTGCAGGGAAATGGAGGCTAGCAGGCCACCTCCTCTTAAGACACCTCTGAGTAACTACAGGGCTTGTGTGTGCGTGTGTGTGTGTGTGTGTGTGTGTGTGTGTGTGTGTGTGTGCGCGCGCTATGTGCCACTGCCTCACCAAAATACATTTGTATAACATGTATTAACATAGTATTGATACGTTTTTTGATATTTTATATCCATACTTTTCTTTTTATAGAAACAATCTTAGCAATTAAAAGCTGCAGTGAGAATGTAGCCAGCTGCTTTTTCCAATACCCTGACATTTCATTTCATGGCTATATAATAACAAAATATATGCATACATATATTTAAGGGGAAGTAGGTAAGATTTGGGAGTTATCATTTCAGTGTAATTTGTTAGAAATGCCATAGCCATCCGTCAGCTATTAGTGAGTGAAATGGTCTGTGAAATATCTGCCTCGGTTGAGTGCATGCCTGCCTCTGAATGAGAACATTTAGTATTCAGACTGGTCCTGGCTCATTTCTGACTAATCAGGGCACCTCTTCCCTGATTGGTTTGTGAAATCCATCGTGCCTGTCAATCACAAGTGCGTGAATGCAACACTCCTCAATGGCAGATAAACAGGGAGGGAGGGGTCATTTTGTTTGGGTTGTTTGGTATCAAAATGTAGTTCTCTTCTGCTCTCTCCCTTTAAAACTCTCAAATCTTACCTACAGCAGATTTCTGTCAGAATTTCTTAGCGTAATCATTTTATTTTTGTTTTGTATATACTGCTATGTGTGACATACAGCAGGATGAGGAGCGTACCTTCTGCAAGTAGAGTATGAGTCCTTTCAGGATGGCGTAGAATGTCTTCCACCCTCTCTTACCCCTCGGAGCTGTGAATGTATAAATCGGGTGTATGTTACATGCATGTTATATTGCATCTCATTAACATATTTGCATTACAGTAGTTAAATATAATAACACGACACGACTATATTTTATGTTTTATACCAAAGACCACGCTGTGCTTTCATGTGCTATCATCAGGCTTTCTTACAGTGTGGAATGTACTATTCTGTGTGCTAAAACACAATTTCTACTGTATTTTACAGCGTTTTGTTTACGCATGAGGGAAGATTAAAAAACGAGCCTGTATAGCTCTCTACTCTACAGAGAGTGGGTTGCAGCATAATCACATTCTTTATAGACGTGTAAGCACTACAGTACACACAGTACAGAACATATTAGGCACTGCTGGGAGAGCGTTTACACGTTCTACATATGAATATCATTATATCATGTAACATATGATGATGTCCATCCATTTGAATGATATAGTAATATCATGGTCTACATTCACACTTTGAATGTCTATTATTGACTACTTCAACAAATACAATGACACCTTAAAAATCCAAATTGTCGTACAATATCATGCGTGCATCATTTGTTTGACATTCTCCTTTAACGGATTGTGGATTGAGAATCAAAGCATGGGCAAAGAGCACAGAGAATAACAACACAAAGGTCCTACTTCTCTTGCCGTCCGAGTCGGCGTGCACCTTGCGCACCAGGAACCCGTTCTTGTAGAGCAGCGCCCCGGTGGACGCAGAGGAGGAGGCGTGCTGCGCTTCCTCCGACAGGGGCTTCCCGCTGCTGCCCACCCGCTTCACCGAGGTGGAGGCGGTCGAGTCGCAAAGGCTGTCCCCCAGCTCCGAGAACGACTTGCGCAGCTCCTCCTCGTCGCTGAGAGGGAGGGAACGGAGCGACACGGGTTCCCCAGGTTGGCCATCGTTATCACCACCATCATTATCCCCATCATTGCCACCACCACCACCACCACCACCACCAATGCCAGCACCACCTTCACCACCAGCACCACCACCAGCACCACCACCATCATCCCCACCAGCACCATCATCATCACTACCACCATCATCACCACCATCTTCATTATCATCACTACCACTACCACCATCCTGATCACCATCAAAACCAGCACCATCATCACCACCACCACCACCACCACCACCATCATCATTATTGTTGTCATTCAGCCTGCTCCTCTGCCTCTCCGTACCATGCCCTTGAGCCAGTTACACAACTGCCATGGACAAGACATGTAAAGCAGCAACAGCTCTTTTTACAGGAGGGGAGTTACTTACTGTTGAATCACTCCCTGAGTAGCGCTAACGCCGCCATGCTAGCGTGCCTTTAGAACAAGGCGTTCTACAAAGCTCAACTTCTGTTGCTATACCCCGCCACCGGGGAATACTGAGTCAACCCAGCTAGGTCTTTAAAGCATGACTTCAGTGTTTCTGTATCTCCCCCCCCTCCCCCCTAACATTCCCTTTCCCTCTCAGTCTGTCCCGTCTCTGTGTTTTTCTGTCTCGTATCCTGCCTGGGCCTCGATCGAAGGTGCGCGCCCCACAGGAGATTGCGTCGATCCTGCTGCAGCTTTTGAGGTGAGAAGCTGGGGGCCCGCTGAACCACCAGGGACCATCAACGCCTCCTCAGAAATATACTTCAGACGTGTTCCTCTCTCTCTCTTCCCATCTCTGTTGTCATTCTTGACAAATGCACTTAAAGTTAGGGTAGGTCATTTGGAGAGACAAGCCAGAGTAAGCTCGGATTTTTGAAAGTATCCAACCGAGAAAATCACACCCCTCCCTTCAGGCCTCCCTCCGGAGCCACTCCATCAAAACCAGTGACCAGCTTGCTAGCTTTAGCAATAAGTCAGGCTAGCCGTGTGGAAGACTCCGGTCATGCACAATGAGTGCATGGGCAGAGTGCACGCAGGTAGCCGGCCAGGTGGGTAGACAGGTAGGCCATCCAATCATTTCATCCGGGCCGAGCCTTACCTGCCTGAGAGCATGTCAGAGCATGTGATTTATTGATTGCTGTCGGGATGTGAACGTTATTTCCATAAATATGACAAAAACGTACTCTAAACTAAAATGCCAACTCTACCTTTAAGATATTAGAAATAAAAGGAGTGCCTTGATAAAAGCTGGGATTTCACCTGCAGCAGCAAAGATATGCACATAATAAGGCACATGTAACTGTTTGAGTTTTAACAACGTTTTTGAAAAACTTTCAACAGTTAACAGCCTTTGTGTGAATCTCTCATTAGAGGACTTCAGGAGAGATACTGGAGGTTTCTGATGAGGAACACCTGTTCCTCATCAGCGTTGCTATTGACTAATGGCGCACTCACTGATTGTGTGCGTGTGTCTGTTTGTTGGCGTCTGTCACTTGCTATGTATGTGCGTGTGTGCGCGTGTGTGTGTTTGTGCATGCTGTCTCTTCACAAAACTATTCATGCGGTAGCAATAGCACAACAAAACATTTCTTGAATCTAAAATAGTATACAGATAGAGAATATATCCAGATATCTCCTAGACATTCATCGCCTGCTCATTCTACTATTCTACAGATGCTATAAGGTGGTGTTGCTGCTACACCTGACATCTGTACATCAGCACAGCGTGGTAAATCAGCCATTTTCATGTGTTACCTCATCGGGCGTCAGCCATGTAAAAGTTCAGCCCGAAAATAGCAAACAGAGGGATGCTGCTGACACAGCCCCTCCCACCACCACCAGTGCTATGAGTTACCCACAGTACATAACTACTGTTAACCCAGAGAGAGAGAGAGAGAGAGAGAGAGAGAGAGAGAGAGAGAGAGAGAGAGAGAGAGAGAGAGAGAGAGAGAGAGAGAGAGAGAGAGAGAGAGAGAGAGAGAGAGAGAGAGAAACAGAGCCAGTGAGCTTCTGAGCATGTGCACAGCCCTAGCCTGTTGCCTGGTAACTGCCAGGCTGCCTGGTACCCAATCTGCACGGACAAAGTAGAGAAGGAGCTAGAGCGGGGGGATGGATGGAGGAGAGGCACAGAGATAGATGGAGAGCGGGAAAAAGAGAGAGAGAAGGAGATGAGGGAGAGAAAACAAAGGATAGGATAGGGGCGGTTTGGAAGTGGGGGGCATATCAGCCATAGAGTTGAGTGGGAGGGGTGGCTGGGTAGCCGACTAGTGGGGGCGTGGGGGTGGACTGTGTGCTCATGTTGCTGCGCTACTAGCTAGCTAATTGAGACATGAACGCTTAAGCTCACCTGTGTCTGGCACATGGAACAATGGCAACAAACAAATAAATACATCACACATTAACTCGTGAAAGAGGGCACCTATCTGCATGTCTTTCATCCATTTTTACTTGTTCACGTTCTATTCATTCCTTCCATTTATGATAACAAAGCATTTTATAGCCAACCAAAATTAACATTTTATTTATTTTCTATTTAAACTGTTTTCCTATAATGGATTACAATTTTGGTGTAGAAGATTCACTGTGGACAGGACAGTAACATTTAGACATTTAACAACAGTACCTTTAACTGTTTCTATTTAAAAAGAAATAGTCCATAGAGACTTCCTAAAAATCTTAACTACAGCCATGTTCATCCCCCCAAAAACAACAACAATGGTTCTGCTGTCCAAGGTGAGGGGAGTTGGCCACAGACAATGGCAAGAGAAGGCTGCTTAGAGCCACTGAGGGAGGAAGAGAGAGGGATTAGCAGAATAAAAGAGAATAATGGAGCAGCTGGGCCTGGGTCTGCCTGGCCATCTACTTTCCCTCACTCTCTTTTTAGGGGCTCGAGCACTCTTTATCCCTCTCTGGGCTCCTTCATGACGATGCTAACATTCTATCGCTTAGCGCTCTTTCGTCAATCTTTTTTGCCATGCTCCATAAATAATAATCTTGCTTATCTGTTGAGGGTCTCTCTCTCTCTCTCTCTCTCTCTCTCTCTCTCTCTCTCTCTCTCTCTCTCTCTCTCTCTCTCTCTCTCTCTCTCTCTCTCTCTCTCTCTCTCTCTCTCTCTCTCTCTCTCTCTCTCTCTCTCTCTCTCTCTCTCTCTCTCTCTCTCTCTCTCTCTCGTCATAATGAACAGAGGGGAGCAACAGGCTCACCAAGCGCCTCACCACCCCCGCTTGTGTATATTGTCTTTCCACACACACACACACACACACATATATAACATATATATGCTCACACACACAGGACTATGCATGTGTGTGTTTATTTATGATTGCAGAGCATGTGGGTGCATCCATCTCCACCGCTGAGTGGCCATGTGTGTCTGCCTCTGTGGGTGTGCAGTAACACCACTGGTTTCTCTTTCTTTTTCACACACACACACACACACACACACACACACACACACACACACACACACACACACACACACACACACACACACACAACCATATATGTATGTATATATATATATATATATATATATATATATATATATATATATATATGAATATATGTACATGCTAGCCATCACATACACATCGTAAACATATTCATATAGTCAGGGTAAAACATGAACTACACAAATCACACCTGGGAGTGTGTTTGTGTCCGTGTGTGTGTTTTTCCGTTTCCTTGGAGATGCGTGGAGATGTGTGGAGATGTGTGAACCCTCCCATCACCCGGATGGATCTCCTCCTCCTGGATCTGCTCCTCTGACCGTTTATTTTCGCCGTCTACTCTCCCGCAGCATTGCTGCTATTTTTGCGAGTGTAATGGGAGGATGTGGTCACATCGTCATACAGGAGCCCATTCAACGGGACTGGTTCATTCCTTCTTTGCCCCCTCTTCTCCCTCTCTTGTTTTGCTTTCTGTCAAGGTGTGTCTGCTAGTGTGCCTCTATGTAGTGCATGCAGATATTTAGGTATCTGTGTGTACAGGTGAGTGTGTATATGTGTGTGCCAGAGTGTGTAGGCGTGTGTGTGTAACCAACACGCGCATGTGTTTACTCTCACAAAGAGATCTAGGGGAGGCGTGAGGAGTGCGATGCGGCAGCAACAGAGTCGTATCCATGGTGCCGTAGCTATGGCAACAAAGCTTGGAAAGCTAGTGACTTAATTGGCATCACAGAGGCACTTTGGAAAGGCATTCCAGAATAGCAACCCTTGACACAGTAATGTTTCCATCACAAGCCAGACAACTCCTACGTCATTAAAGTCAAGGTAGGCGATTTCTTTTAGAAGCATTTTTTGTAAAATATTTGGTGAAATTCTCTTTACATCCCGACAGCAATCAATAAATCAAATGCTTTGACAAAGAACACCTAAAGAAATACTTTATCTGTGGCTGTCGCAGGCCTGTAATTAGGCCGTCCAAACATTGCATTCACTCCGCCTGTGCACTAATTGCACATGACCGGAGTCTTCCACAAGGCCAGGCAGAAATATTGCTAAAGCTAGCGAGCTAGTCATGTGTTTTGGGGGAGTGGCTTGTGAGGGATTGTTTCAGTTGGATACTTTCATAGTTTCCAGATAGTTTCTCCAAACTGCATACCCTAGCTTTAATAGGGCTGCTTATAAGCTAATCAATATGCCTAATAGTACACTATGCTATCTATGATTCAGCAGAATCTCCTCTTTTCATTGCGTGTGCATGTATGTGACAGAGAGAGAGAGAGAGAGACAGAGAGACAGAGAGAGAGACAGAGACAGAGACAGAGACAGAGACAGAGAGAGAGATTCAACGGTGAGATAAGCCAGATAGTGAAAAAGCCAGTGTCTGTTTGGGAGGAGTTGGTTAGAGTGAACAGGTAGAGACAGTAGACACTATCGAGAGTACTCACAGTGTCCACTGTAGCTTCTGATTCTTGATTGAGTTGTACAGGGCCTGTGGAAGCAAAGAATACCTGCAGTTAGACATGACACTAAAACATTGCAACCTGCACACATTCAACAGGGACTTCCCAGTTTCCACACCCATCTAGAACCAATGTGGCCGCTAGGTGAACAAGGCCTATAATGCCATTCTGGGACCTTGGCAATAAAAAACTCTTTGCTGGGGTTATGTCATTCTCCATCCGTGCCTTATAATGTACCTTGGACTGCATATGGGCCTTTATTACATGGCTTAGTTGAATACTCAATTTCGATTGGTCAATTAGTTCTGTATAGCAGACAGTTGCAATGAATAACAGACCGTTGCTATGGACGCTTTTTCCAACCCTAGAATCTAACTGACTATTATTTTTAGCGGGAGCAATAAAATCATTTTAAAATAAATTAAATAATTATATATATAAATAACATCATGAGATACACCTGTGTTTGACCTTACTATTACACCTCTATCATGAAGGTGTATTCTCTAGTCAGTCCACCAGTCAGTCCAATACACAGACATTACCAAGACTCCACACAACCATCAACAGACCAAAAGAAAAAATCCATAAACCAATAAAACATTTATAATTCCCGTTTAACACCATAGAAATACGTGGAAATTAGAATTAATTGGGGGGAGGCAAGGTTGGCATTGCTGCATGTCTTTCGTCTTTGGTTTCTTCTCAGGGAACCACAGCAGACTTGGGGGACATGGGACACTGGAACGTAGCATTTGTAGTGGTAGCCAAGCCGTTAAGACACATTTAAATCTCCCCCCCACACATGCTCATCCACCCTCAGGGGGGCTATGGGATATTCTGGCTGTTTGTGCTATGGTCCACTCTGTGTACAAGTTCTACTAAGACTATAGAAGAAAGAGCGAGCGAGTGAGAGCAAGAGATGGGTACAAAATAGAGAGCAAGAGAGAGAAAGAGAGAGGAAAGGTGTGACGAACACGCACTGGTGCCTCATTGACAGTAGGGGTGATTGAAAGGACACTTGTGGACAGTTCATTGCCACGCCATTCAGTGTCAACAAAAGTGCAGACTCACTCCCAGCACCGTGTCTTTCTCACCAGTGACGTTCCAGCCATCTGGCGAGAGAGAGAGGACTCCTCTACTGATTGAGAATAGCTGGTGGAGAAGTGGCGGATGGATTTTTGCCTATTTAAATGCCACAGTTTTAATGGGAACTGTTCAAAATGTGATTACTTTAGGTTATGATTTTTTGGTTGGATGAAATGTGATTTGAAACGGGGGGGCTTTTCTTGCAGTGTGTCTAATCAGGCTAATTTGCTAAAGTTTTTCTTTGAAACTGGGCCCAGTAGTGTACTGTATTCGGATTGCCAGAGCAAAGGGAATATTCACCCCCAATGAGCCGTGATCGTCCCCTTTCGGTTTTAGTTCCCATAATGGTCTATCGGCGTATGATGCAGAATCTGCCAACTCCAAGTTTGTTGTGAGCTTATGTTGGTGCACATAAATATGAACAATAAGTAAAGACGTAGGCCTTGCTTCTCTTGCATAGAGTGAGCAGGCCTGTTGGAAAGCATCAGGGAGCTGCTTTGAAACCACCGCCCTTTATTTGTTGCACAAATCTGGTCAGCGGCAAAGTTTGAGCGTGAATTTGTAAGGTCTAAAAGTGTATCAATCTGCTGCTCCACAAGGAGATAAAGTTCATTCTCTATCTCCTTGTGGAAAGATATCTTTCTGAATTGAAACCAAAATAAACAAAACCAAGGCATATCAATATCTGCTCTTCCATGAACTCAAATTGACCACTGCCCAATTGAAGTGTTAGAATTTAATTGTTGAGCCATTGGAAAACAGCCTGATTTGAAAAAAAGAGAGAAGTGCACAACATATGTGTACTATATCTGTGATCGTATACGGTCAAATTAGTTCATATGCAAAATATGTCACAGTTAATTGCAACTGTAAAAAGCGGCCGTCGACAGGGTCTTGTAATGACCCAAAGAGCTCCGTCAGTATGGAGCAATCTACTAAAGACCTGGGGGCCGGCGGATGTAAAGGCGAGGAAGACGCTTGAATCAATTGGAGCTCCGTACAGTGTTTCCTTCTGCTTCAGGGCCCATGAGACACATGGATGTTTGTCGCCCTTATCTACTCGCTTCATTAACGTCACTCGTTTCCCCCAAATGCCCCACCATTAACCTGTGGCGAACCCATTAAATATACTGTACTAAAGACCGGTGTGGTCAACAAGTGTGCCAATTCTCCGTAAATAGAGCAACACAGCAAACAGGCGCAATAGGCCACATTTAACACAATAAAAAGGAACGGTTCACCCAATGTCTACCACAATTGCAACAGTCCAACCACAGTCGAAACACTGGTGAATATATCTATCAGAAAGGCATTTCATTGACGTTATATTGATTGGAAATAAAGCTGGTGATAACGATTGGATAGATTCATGTCATGGTAGCGGCTGTGTTCCCTTTGTGACAAATGTCAGCAGCCTACTGCAACACCGGGAGTAATATCATGACTTCACATTCGCCCTGCAACAGTATAACTGTTCTTTTTAAGATGGACCGGCCTATTACAATTGTGTTTGCAGTGCTCTACATATACACTACCTTCTTTCTTTTGCGGGCCTGGGGGTGATTCTGTCCATCCTGGGCCTTTCCCAGGAGGTCTGGGAACACCAGAGGTTTGAGCGAGCGGGAGCGTGGTGTTCTGGGGTAGCGGAACGGGTCCATCATCCGGAAGTCTCGTCCGTAGCGCACGGAGCAGAGGGAGCGTGAGCGCAGGCGCCCGGCTGAGTGCAGGCTGTTGACGCCAATCATTGTCAGAATGAATGAAGCACGGAGGCTGACTCTATCCCTCTTGGTCGCACTGGAACACTGCACTTCAGCCACTTATGCTCCCAGTTAAGAGTACGGCGTGACTCAACGATAAAACGATTAAAAACAAATACAAAGTGAAAAATGCTTAATTTAGCTAGAATATCACACCCAGTAAATCCCAGGTTGTACTCTGGTCAGTGCTGGTACTGAGGCGCTGCACTGGCAGTTGACTGAGAGGATGGGAAGGAGGGGACTAACAACAAGCAAGAGACGACATGTCATCTAGCTCCTGTCTGCCAGTCACTGAACCCTGGTGGAACGCTGACAGCCGGCGAATAAATCCCAACGGCTTCTTCCCCCGAAAAGTCCCACTCAGAGGCTGGAGTGCAACCGCAGACTGCCCACCTGGTTGTGAATAATTGAGCCGAAGGCCATGTATTATAAATGGACGGGAGTGACAGTGACGCCGTCAGGGGCGAGTGGGTGATGATTCAGGACAGGAGATTCTAGAAGGATGTTTGGCTTTCTGCCACAGGTGAGTCCGTTGGTGATGGGACCACAGCAGGACTATCTATTGTCAAATGAGAGAATAAATCCAAATGTCATCCTCACGAGGATGCAGAAGGTGAGTGAAGGATGTCCCTCACAAAGCCCAACTTCCTTGAAGTAGCAGTTGATAGAGTAGGAGACACTACCTGTACCCCAAACCACAAGTCCTAAAAGGACGCCTGCCCTTCAGCCAAAGCTTCAGGACCAGCTGACCCCCTTTTAGTGACCGCCGAGAGAGAGCGAACCACCCCAGGCACAGAGATGAACATCAAAATGTATACACACACACGTACAATCACAGAGTAACAAATGGCATGCAACACTTTTCCAATGTGTCGACCGATTCACAGCACAAAACAGATGGGTGCAAAAGGATGGAAATAGGGAGGTTAAATGACAGCGCCGTAAGCGTGGCTGTACATACGAAGCCACACAGTAAACCAGAACAATACAAACTACACACACACACACACACACACACACACACAAACAGATGGAGATGGAGGCAACGAAGGAGGGACAAACACCGCCCACCGCCTACTTCAGAGAAGGAATCTCAAAGAGTGCTCTCAAATGCGTCACTACGTCGGAGACACCAAAGTAAAATTATTTAGTAGTAGTGAAAGAACAAGGGTTGCCCAAAGTCCACAGAGGAGCTAAAATACGAAGGAAACAAAGGATCACAAAAGGAGAAGCCGGCACGAGGCAAGGCGGAGGTCCCGCGTCTTCCACAATGTTGGTCGGGCTGTAAAATGGATACCAGTCTGTATTCAAGTGACCACCCTGATTGTCACAGTGACATCGCTTTTTTTTAACTTTTTTTTTCTCCACCGGAGAGTACAAGTCAAATCACCTGCTCCCCTAGTTCAATGTCTATGTTTACGGCTCCGTTGCCATGGGTTACTCCATCCTCCCCCGCTGTGATCCACTTCTTCCTTTAGCGCCTCCCCATTGATGTCTCCTCTGGATCACTGTCCTTCCACCCCGTTTTTTAAACACTTGCCATTTTGCACATACAGTGGGCGTCGGTGTGGGTGTGCAGGGAGGCAGCAGAGATAAAACAATCAAGAGAGGCGGCTTTCATCTTCTCCGGGAATCTTTGCAGCCCCCTTTTTGCTTTCTCTCCGGTGATTCTCTGTCAACCTTCTTCTCTCTCTCTCTCTCTCTCTTCCTCAGTGCCTTTCTCTCTCTGGCTGTTGCGGGGAACTGGCTCCCTGAGTCGCAGTAGAATAAAAATGTGAGAGGAATCCTGCTCTATCTATCTCTCTCTCGCTCCCTCGCTGTGTGTGTGTGTCTCTCTCTCTCTCCCCTATTTCGTCAATGCATACCTCCCTCCCCGTGTCCCTCACTCCCTCCCTTTTTCAGTCACTCACCAGCGAATCAAAATCTTCCAACTGCCTTGTCTACGCATACACACACACGGTTACACCACACGCACAGCTTTTTATATACTTTGAATGGCAATTAGCATTCGATGGAGCGAGAGAAAGAGAGAGGCTGGAAAGGTAAAGGAGAGTGGGCAAGTGAAAGAATGAGAGGAAGCGAGCCTTTGTGTGTGTACCATTTGTATGCATATATATATATATATATATATATATATATATATATATATATATATATATATATATATATATATATTTACACACACACACATTTCACTCTACTTGGACAAAAATGTGTGCTTAACATTCTGCACCACTGCAATTGATCTATGAATAAAACATCACAGAAATTAGCAGAACCATCGTTTTTCACTCAAATCCACCTGTCCTTTGAGACTGTGCGTGGGCGTCGATCATGATTAGTGTCTTCAGGATTTCATGAATTCTAAAGAGCAAGATCAACCAGCCCCATGGTGCCTGTAAGTAACAGACTATCTCACAACAAATGATGAATGGGATTTTGATATCATCATAAATAAATAATCCTTTTCATTCAGGTGCTACACTCAATAAAAACAATAAAACGGATAATATAACAATAATTATAATCATCATGATGATCATCCCCATCAACAGCATGTCATATAAAATATGTGCGTGTGTGTGTGTTTGTGTGTGTTGGGCTGGAGTTATCACCTGCCATACCGTAGCTTCAGAAGACAGATGAGAGAGGGGTACTCTCCCGAGAACATATGTCAGTTAGAGTTATTGACTTGGCTATCAGTAACGGGGACAATGGAGCAAGGTCTAGAGAGAAAGGCAGCAGTCCGCCAAGCAAATTAATGGTGGCGTAACGTTGCTCACAAGACCAGATGGACCAGATAAGAGCAAAGTTTTATTTATTCATCATGTTTAACATAGGCTTCCTGGCCTCCAGATTATCTGTTAGATGTACGCAACAACAGTATTTTACAACACAACCAGCACTATACATCCTAAATAATTATGCCAGGTTTGGACGCACTGTCGACATTGAAATGTCTGCCTTGTTTTTGTTTAGTCCCGATAACACAATAAAAGAAATATTTTGAAAGCAAAGTCACTGGAAAGCTATCGGTAGAGATTTGACCTCTGTCAAGGCAGTACAATCCTAAATGTAAGTATTCATGACATACATGCATGTAATGTATCTGAAAATGTCCCAAATATGGTAGAGCAGAGTTATAAAAGACTACAATTTGTTGACCTAAAACTGCCTTTGGTTTTGGGTTAATGTTTGCAGACCCTAATAACCATGCACTGGATTAGGAATCTGTATGCAAGTCTGTATCACTTGAATCAGTTTGAGACGAGCTGAGATATGAATGACGTCTCACAGAAGAGGCATATTGTAATATTTCTTGCTTGTCTAACAAAAACATTGAATGTTTATGTTGGAATGTAATAAAATGTAAGGTGTTATATACTGTATGTCAACACAAGTCTATGCAAACAGTATTAAATGCTTTCAATGTGGTGATACAGGGTACAGATATGCTTGCCCACAGAAACAGGCAGAAAATACTGCTACGGACATCTGGCCTTCAGCATCTACTAAGGACCTGAGGAAGCTACAGGTGAGGTAAAGCCAATTGGCAGAGAGCTGCCATGGTCAGTTGTTGGTGCAACTTGTGCCTGGTTTGAGACTGGTTCAGTAGCTTCAGAGACATCGATAACCAAGCACCTTCTGATTACGTAGCTACCAAAAAAAGTCACCAGAGGTCTATCTGAGATGAGGGAGCAAGCTATGGATTTCCATATCGACGTGTATTGAAAAATACTGTCCATGTACTCATTGTTTATTTCCTGGGTCAGCAAAGCCGGCTGACAAGAAAAAATAAAACTCCTTGGAGTCAGGTCTATAGATCCAGTCCAAGTTTTAAAAAGTACATTGCAGAATAAGGAACAATTGTCAGTTTCCTTTTTGAAATAAATGCACTTTTGTCATTTAATTACTTTGCTGATTTTTTCTGCCAAAATAAATGTTGTTCATTGTTGGACTTGATGATGTTTAGTAGTGAATATTTTGTATCGATTTGATAAAGAAAACGTAAATGTTCTCTCTCTCTCCCTTTTATTTTCCTGCTGTTTGCTTCTATAGCAGAGGAAAATAAATATAAGGAGGAGGAACAGAGACTTTGGAATTCCCAGTTTGTCAAATTTCAGGAAACGGTTAACATTTCTCGCGAGCCAGGAAGCTTAAGAGCCAATCAGTAGCTATTTTCAGTGTTTCAGTGTTTGCATGGTAGAAACACTGAATGTTGATCTCCAAAGTTCTTCTCATGTTATTTCTTTGTCCCTCTCTATGGGTCTATTTCTGGTTTGTTCCATCTGGCTTCTCTCCCACACACCCAATCCTTGGTTCAGATCTCTCCATTACATCCCCAATGGACAGTTGAGAGACAGTTAGTTGGTTCTCTCTGTTTCTCTTTCTCTCTTTATCATCATCTTCCAATAGCATCATATTTGCCGTGCTTGCAAGTAAGTGTTGGCGTAATATTCAGGTACAAACTTCAGACCAATTGGCATCGTCTTTCAGAAGTTTGTGAATGAACTATCTGTACAGATAATTACTGTTTAATGCATGCGATTGACCAGGATTGTTCTTCAAAAATTAATTTGTTTTAAAGTAGACCTAGGTAACCTAACTCATTGATTACTGAGAGAGAGCACGAGAGCGAGAGATAGAAATGTACTCCTCAGCAACATTGCCATACGTGAGCAGACTATAAAGTCAAATTTTCACATATCCTGTATATAGTTTGAGCCAAATCTTTGCCCTTGTGTAAAAGAAAAGATGTGGTTTACATATAGGACTGCCAAGTGTGAAAAAGTTATATTCAACAAAGTTTACATTTGCTCTTTGGGCTTGCTTCAGTTAGTTGTCAGTTATACTTGCCACTAACTCCAAAGCCATGCTCTTAGGGTTCATTGCACACTCTGATTGGTCAATGGATGCTAATAGTGTGTATGTACATGCTTGTACCTCTCCTTGCGCTGCAAACGACCCTACAGCATGTGTTAGATTAGTCTGGGATTTTTGGGGGGTTGGCACTAGACTTGTGAGAGATCTCACAAGTTCACATTTCAGTTTCAAGGAGCACTGCAGTCTGCAGAATTTCAAAAACATGTTTTATAAGAATGAGGAAAGAGTATAGCAATCCATGGAGCAATTAAAACGGTTTTATCTGAAATTGACCAAATAACAATGTTAAAAGATGAACAGAAATTTGCACTGAAGGTTTTACTTCCATCCAGATTCTGCAAAGATCAAAGAGAGCAAGAGTCACCTAGGCTGTTTCACACCTATAGCTTGCCTGACTTGGTACAGACCAGTGGCTCATTTGTTACAATGTTGAACTTTCACTCTGGGTTTGTGTTCACATGGGACCGAAATGTATAAAACAAAAGGCATGCTCGAGCAAACTACGTCGTAATTGGTCCAAACAATTGGAGTTGCGTCTGATATTTTTTTCCGTATTATACTGAAAAATACAGTGAATCATCCTCAAGGAGGTATTATAAGGAAGAAGATTGCTCTGGCTGTATAAAAAGATATAACACACAAGACAATAAAAAGAGACACATTGAATTGCACTAAAATGGAAAATGGAAGCGTATCAAAATTGCGTGGAAGTATAACTACAGTTAATGTGATTCTCTGGATGTGGCACCAAGCAGCACATTCAATTTGATCGCAAAACAAGACAAGGTATAAAAAACGATGTGATGATGCATGCTATAGCCTATAAAGCAGCGCTGCCTTGAGTCACGGCAGTAGTTTATTCACCCATTCATTGCTATTCACACAACCTATGTGATTGGCATGCTTAGCTTACTAAGCCTAATATAAGCACAGGTATGTTATGGCGTGACAGTGTGAGTTGTTTCAGTCCGTTGAGTCCGATCTTGTTCTCACTGTAAACAAACCTGCTAATCACCCCAAACGCCTTTATCACAAAGTAATCAACCGTGCTCAAAGCTAAGAACGAAACCACCTTTAATAGAGATATATATACTATAGTAGGGTCTAAACATTCTTAGCATGCACCATATCCACCACCAAATCCATTCAGTGATCAGTTTGAGGCCTAAGCAGCAACAGCAACAGCTAAATAGAAAAAAGGCGACGTGCAGATTGGAAACTATGGTAACAGTAACGTCAGGCTCATACAGTGGGAGGTTGGTCAAAAAAGCCTGATGTCCGGCTGCAAATGCACTTTTCACTTTACCACCACATCAACATCTGGTTAACGATAAACACAAACACAGCCAAGCCCCAAGAAGCATTTCTTATTATTTTTTAAATTAAAGTCCCAAACACCAATGCATTATGAAAAATTAGCCACTGTTTCAGACATTGGGAAAAAAGCTAAATATCCCAGCCGACAATATTTGCTTTTGCGAGGTGAAGATGGATAGAGATGAAGCCACACTTCTCCACACTCAGTTAACAGTTAGAGATCTGGCCACTCCACTATTCAAGTGGTAATAGGAAACATATCAGTGACTTAAATCAGAGGAAGCTGCACTTGTTTGAGCAAAGGGGTAGCAGGACGCAGTGGAGACCAAATACAAGCTTTTTGGTAGATGCCGATATTGATAAAAAGAGTTGTTTACCTACTGCATGGTTAGACGAGATTTCACATAAAACTCATTAACCTTAAAAAACACAACACAAGTAACATTAATAAAGCCGTCGCTTTGTGATTGGACACACTATTTTTTGTAGTTGTGTTTTGTTTCTATCTAGTTGGAAATGTAAATCTCTTGATTGCAAAGGCATATTGCATAAGCAGCATGAGCTTTATCAAGCAGCATAATCAGTTAATTTTTTTTTTCCATCAATTAACAACCGTGGTGAAGTTAGAAAGATATCACAAATTGCAATTCCGCTTAACACGTGTTCAACTAGATAATGACCGAATTTCATTCGTTCACCATTTTGGACGGCTCAAGCTCAAATGAGGCCTCACAATCAGGATTCATGCAACAAAATGCAACGATTTTGTCGCAGTCAGTGGGCCATGGACATCACATATTCACTAATGACTCGCAAGTTGCTCCTGCTAGCTTGTGATCTGAACAATCCTCCGATCTGGCAGGGTTGGGTTTAGTCACAGTAACACGTCATGGGGACTGCTCACCAACAGGGCTAGTGGAGTGCCAGGTTTTGGCATCTTTACGCACCAAATACCACACAGACATCAACTTTGTTTGTCTTTCTTTTATTTAGGTGAGCTTCTGTGAGCTCGTGTGCCTCTTGCTTTGAGCAGGACTACGAATCAGGTTCTTGTACCAGCACATTTTTACCAGTACAGTACAGTTACAAGTCTATACCAATGCTGGTACCGAAGTTTGAGAGAAAAACAAAAGATAGAAAGACTGTGTGGTAGAAAGAGAAGAGCTGTCACACAGGGGCCTTGCCACAACTCATTATTTTACAGCTCACCAGGCAGACGATTTCTGCTCAAGCATGGGAGCCTCTGCAGGTAGTCTCGCCAGGTGTCCTTGTCCCTCAGAGTACAGCTTCGCCATCTGGCAGACTCTAAAACTGTGTGACATACTGGCCAACTAGCACACAGAGAGGACGTGAGCACAGCTTTGCTTAACGTTTCAAAACGAAGAAAGCAATCATTTCCATTTTGTGTACGAATGATTTGCTGTGCTCCAGGTAATACCTTTATAACAGAAAATGAATTGGCCTATACTGTAATTACATTTTCTGCTTGATTCCATTAAAATAACTAAGCTAATAGAAAATACTGACGACAAAGACTTTCAACAAACCGTCAACGCCCATAGCAACATGTGCTTTAATCAGAGAGATAAGACCAGTCCCCAGATTTTAAGAAACAACGTTTAGTGAAATCTGGTTTTATACCGTCTGAATAACCCTATGAATAAATGAATAAAACTGAATGAATAAAAACCGAGCAACACCAATCACTTTTCAACACAGTAGTCAAGATGGCCACAATGCGATGTTCACTAAACACATTTCCTTTCTTTAAAGGTGTACTAGTAGGGCGCTGTGCTCTTTCGGATGCCAAAGAACACAGCAAGGAGGTAAAGAAGGTGGGGGACAAAATACCCTTTTTTCTCTCTAAGTGACGTTTGAAGGGAGAGCCACCCAAGGGACACAGTGGAGAGATGAGGAAATTAACAAGTGACAAGAAAAAAAGACATATCGTTCTGTACAGTACCATGAAGAGAGGGAGGGGGCGAGTGGTGGTATAACAAATTAAAATGTAGTATTACGGGTTAGCTATGGAGTGTGTGTGTGTGTGTGTGTGTGTGTGTGTGTGTGTGTGTGTGTGTGTGTGTGTGTGTGTGTGTGTTTGTGTGTGTTGGGTCAGGGAAATGTGAGGCAAACAGAATAGAGAAGAAGAAAGAAAGAAAGAGAGAAAGGGAGAATTAGGGAGCAAGGGAGAGAGAGAGAGAGAGAGAGAGAGAGAGAGAGAGAGAGAGAGAGAGAGAGAGAGAGAGAGAGAGAGAGAGAGAGAGAGAGAGAGAGAGAGAGAGAGAGAGAGAGAGAGAGAGAGAGAGAAAGAGAATAAGAGATGGGGAAAAGGATTCCCATGTCCCTATACACTAACACCAGCAGAAAACCCGGTAGAGCACAGATGAAAAGGTTTGGAAATGGGAAGGGGAGGAAATGAGTGTAGGAAATGAGGGATTAGAGGAAATGGCAGGAAATTGCACGAGAAGGAATGGTGGTCATTTTTTAGCAGAAAGTGATGTAGAGATAAGATGATAGAAGTAGAAGGGATGGGAGGGGAGGGAAGTCACTGATATAAACAAGATGTCAAGATAGGAGAAGAAAATAATGATTATATTTATGAGAATTGAAAAGGTAAAAGCAGGGAAAGGTAAGTAAGTGAGGGAAATAAAGATGCCTTTGGGGGGAGGAAGAGAGGGAATGCTATAAGGTATACAGGAAGGGAAGGGAAGAGAACTTGTGAGATGAAAGAAAATGGGATGAAAAGAGGAGTCCTGTTTAAGAAAATATCAAAAGGCAGAAAGCCAGGGAACCGCAGACTGCAAGTGTACAGAGCAGGCTGATCAGCTTTAAAGTGTGAGGGAAAGAGTGCGCGTGAGGCCAGAGGGTGTAAACAGAGCGGGCAAGACCAAGAGAGAAAGTGTGAGGGAGAGAGAGCCTGTGTGTGTGTGTGTGTGTGTGTGTGTGTGTGTGTGAGTGAGTGAGTGAGTGAGTGAGTGAGTGAGAGAGAGAGAGAGAGAGACAGAGGGGAAACTGAATTGAACAGAATTGGTGCAAAGCATGATTTAACCGACTGTTTCCGGATCTATAAGGCACATTAATAAAAGAGCTACCAGGTCGATGGGCCTGCTTCTCTCCCTCGATCGCTGGGTTCGTGGGGTGCACGTCTGGTTTTGGGAGGGGGGGATTTGTGCATAAATACGGCCCCGGCCTTTCACGCTCGTAATGAATTCTACCCGATCCCAGCGAGGGACCTAGGTCTCACCCTATGAATTATATATACGGCCAATTACAACTTGTTGACTTGTGTTCCAGGCGGCTCTGGCGGGTGCGCTGATGGACCGCTTCACAGAGAAAATGAACGCCATCATCATTAGGGCTGCATGGGCAGGCGGCCACAATGCCCCAGCAGTTGATTAGGTTATTTCCTCCCCCACCTGCCCCCCCACCTGCGTCTGATTGGTCCGGATCTGTTGTTGCTGAAGTTGACAGGGTTTAGCTAATTGGCTAATCTAATAACGCTAATCCAAACGAACACAGATGCCCGGAAGGGGGGAGGGCCTTGTGTTTGGATGACACAACAACAACAATTAGTCACAATTACTAATTGTTGACCCCCAGAGCAGAAGTTTACGAGGAAGTGGCAGCCATCTGATTGCAAACCTCTGGACAACCGAGGTTGGTGACAGCTGGTGCGTGTGTGTGTGTGTGTGTGTGTGTGTGTGTGTGTGTGTGCTCTGAGTGGAGGGAGTCCTATTGTCACTTACTTTTAGAAGGTCTTTTGGAAAATCCTGGCCATCGTTAAGTCCCTCGAGGTTGCCCACGAACTGTGAGCAGGACATTCTCTTGCCCAGGTTCTGAGGGAGACAGACGATTTGCGGAGGAGGTTTCAATATGGCCACCGCTCGCACACATCCACTCACTTCCATTTAAATCTCAAGGGAGAGGGCATAAGACTCAAAATCCAACTCCCAGTGCACTATTTCCTGTTGAAACGTATTACACAGAGGCCCATAAGGATAACAGGGAGACTGGCGAGTTGTTTTGAACGAAGGCTAGATTGCGACACAAACAGCGTGTGTCCCAGTCCCGCTGTTTAAAATGAACGTTAATCCACAGAGAATAGAGGCCGGCCATCCTTGTCTTGGCATGAGTGACTATGACTCCTTCCCTAGTTCCCAATGTTCTAGTCCGGTCCCTTGTCTTTTGGTGGGTCAAACCTCCGCGGTACAGCAGCTTCTGGACTCATTATCACAATGACAAAAAGGCCAACAGAAGCGTGAATCCGAGGCCGACATTCGTGTCCGAAGGGAGAGCGCTGTGTGTTAAACTCAAGCTTGTTTTTTTTCTCGGTTACAATGATGATTCAAATTACATTTCTCTCCCAATTATCCAAACAGTCCCTCAAACACCCATCTTCATTTTTACCACAAGTGCACAGCTCTCGTCCGATCACCCTTAGAAGTGCCTGTGATTAATCATTCAGATTAGTAGCTGTACTATCGTGTGGCGCAGATGCTGATGGCCTCAATTCAGGCTACCAAGAGGAGGCTTTGACTGATAAAGTTGTGATTTTTAAGGCATGAGGGCTGATCCCAGATCAGCAGGTGAAAGGGGTCTTGTGTGATATAATATATCCAACTGTCCCTATCTATATATATAACTGATGCCCGTCTCCAAAGTTAATGAAAATAGGCTCTCTGAAAACGTTTTGTTATCGTATTACCTGTGGTCTGTCTGCGCTACATGAGCCAGTTACCATGCCACACACACACACACACACACGCACACACACGCGCACACACACACGCGCACACACACACACGCACACTACTCACTTGGCCGTGTAGATCCGTATTGAGCAGCATGAGAGCACAGGTCAGAGTGTGAACTGCATCTAGAGGACAAAACCAGAACTTCATTATGGGTACTGCGCCATTTCCAAAATTAAATATCTACAGAAGAAATTACTAACAATACATTTGTATGCAGCGACATGACACTCGTGCTAATAGAATGGGCCTTATTCACCTAGCAGCCATCGTGGATCTATACGCTAGCTGGGTGGGGGAACTGAATGTAGGATTGGCCGCTAGGTGGATAAAGACCATGGGAGTGTTTTTAGGTACAAACAGCCAAGGGCAGGATATGAGTAAACCTATAAAGAGGTGAAAGTTTCCTTCCCCTGTATCTATCCTCACCTTCAGACGGTATGATGCCTGGGTTGGAGTCAAGGTATCTTCTTGAAAAGTGCGTCAGCACTCTCTCCCTTTCCTGTGTCTCCCCCATCAGCGCAAACTGTTTAAGGAACGCTCTGTCGGAGGAGAAATTAAGTGCATGCAGATATGTAGATATATTGTTAAGTGGAACAGCATGAAAACACATTATATTACTTACTAAACTATAAGTTCTCTCCCACATGCAAATCCATAGTTGGCCTCTAGGGAGCGGTATTATCCTGCATGTACTGACATTAGAAGAACCACATGAACTTCAAGGATACTCCAGTTTTCAAACAAGGCCAACATGTCTCTTAAGGGTCACAAAACCTGCTAACAAAAACTACCACTTAATGACAGCAACGATAATAAAAGAAAAGAAAACTAATTCACAGCCATTTCACTGCTGAACTGCATAGTCCACCACATACCGTAACGCCATGTCTACTGCAAGACCTGTGAAGTCGAAGAAGCTGAGATATTCCTCTGCCACCATTCGGCTGAAGTCATTGCTGTAGAAAGACAGGACATTTGTAGGTAGGTCAGCAGGCAGGCAGGGAGATAGGATAGGAAATTAGGATAAAGCGATGGAATGAAAAACGAGAGGAAGTGGACCAAGAGTGGGACTTTTCAAAAGACACATTGGGGTCTCAATCTTGTCATGAAAAAAATTTAATAAAATATCTCCCAGTTAGGAAGAAACTCATTAGTCTAACATTCTTTATTATCAGTGGGAGCTGACGACTCATTGTCTTACAGACAATCCAGTGCCACAATCTTATTACAACATATTAGAACAACATGGCAGACACTCAAAATGTGAAAATTACAGTAATTTGCATATTTCAATTTAAGTTAAAAAAAACTGCTATTTTTATCCCATTCAGCTGTGTCCGTATGCAAAAACAACCACTGTTGATGACGCCATAATGATGACAAAAAGAATATCTATCAATATCGATATTGGGATTGGCCTATAGCATCTTATGAAAGTATCTGCCAGGGCAATGTGACATCCGTCAGACCCTATAAAAGAGTACACCGGTTAACGAAATGGGATTTCGGTCACACAGCACACTTCCTCCAACTGTACGGCGGTGCTCACTTCTTGCTAAGGTGTCGCGCCACGTCGGACTTGCGGAAGCCATCCAGTTTGTAGAGGCGTTTGGCCAGCCGCTTGGCCGCCTCCAGGTCGGCCCGGCTGCTCCCGTTGGTCAGGGTCTCGCTGGTCTCCAGGCCCAGGCGCTCACTCAGGTCCTGGTCCAGCTCCGTGTCGGTGGCCAGACGGGCCTTCTCCCTGGAGGGATGGAGGGAGAGAGAGATTTTGTGTTTTTGTTATTTTGAATCTTCTGTCTGTATCTTACATTACTTTCTGTGCTTTGGCAATGTGCCAGTGTCTGTTTTCCATGCCAATAAAGCCCTTTGAATGCTGGATTTTAGGAGAGAGAGAGCGAGAGCGAGAGCGAGGGGGGGGGGGGGGGGGGGGGGGGGGGGGGGGAGGGAGGGAGGGAGGGAGGGAGGGAGAGTTGGGGAGTCGATGGATAAGAACAACATAGATTGGAAGACGAAATCATTAGAGAGTGAATGTACATGTGGAAAAGTGGAGGCCAATGAGGTTGATTGGCCTCAATCACTAAAATGTCATAACATTTAAACTCCTCAGATTATCTGTGCTGCATAATCCACATAATCCATCATCTCCATTATTCACGGTCAGAAATGATCCAGTTATATAGCCCTAAACACTATTTATTCTTGCAAATATTTAGAAGGCGTTTTCCTGTTGTTTTGATATTGACCCAGATTCCCAACATATGAAAACTGGATGAAACATTCTTCATGAAGGTATTGCATTACTGTTTTCTCCTTTCTGCATTCCAAGTTATGTGTATGACTTACAAACGAATTCACCAATTTTAGGGTGTATGTTGCTTTAAAGGAATACCAGCGATAAGGTGAACAATAGATGACTTATTGAATAAGTAAATGTTGGAAGGATGAATTGAGAGGTCCAAAGAAGAGCATATGATATGATATGGGAGAACTAATCCAAAAAAAAGTTTACAAAGTAGCAGCAGTAGAGACAGAGAAAAGTTGATATGCTAAATATTACCATGGAAAGAAAACACTGTTGTTATTTTTTAGGAGCTAGAAGGAAAATAGAGGGGAAAACACAAAAGAAAACAAAGAATGCAGACAGCTTCTGCAGACGCGAACAAAGCGAACAAGAACAAAATCACAGCAATTAAAGCAAAACTATTAAAACAATGCCTTGCTCAGCATCTCCCATTTCCACGCTCGTTACGCGCGTAGGCACACAACATAACGAGAGCAGTTCCACCGTTTTCTATAAAAACATTGCAAACTTAGCAACACACTCCAAAACCTTGGCCTGCCCCCCCCCCCCCCCCCTCCCTTTCTGTATGCGTTTCACTCGTGTTCTCGTTATCAACTCATTAAACTGCCCTCCACCGCATTAGCGGTTCGCCAGTGCTGAACTTCATATATCTGAATTATGCTGCGATAATTATTTAAGCACGTTATGTCATCTGGAGCCGCGGAGCGCAGCAGCAAACTCTTCTGGGTTCCGCCGGTTATGCGAATGAGGTCTTGGAGTTCAGCCCATTCAAAATCAAAATGGGTGGTTTTTTTTTGTGGTCGTCACTCAACACAGTTGGAAGGGCTATGCGACCATTTCCAGCAAAATATCTGTATTCCCAAACGGGTGAGGGGGGAGAAAGAGGCAGTGCTTTGAAAGACAAAAGCAATGCTGATATGTGGGATCTTTAGACAAGCAGGGGGTTGGAAATACAAACTCATACACACTCATTCACAGATGGACCAAAATCGAACATCCTTTTGTATGACGACGGGGAAACCACAGTTACACAAAAACAGCAGCTTCTAAGACCGGCTGACAGGTTAAGGCTGATAAGAAGTCGAAGGTAAACAATCAATTCCACATAGTAGGTAGAATTCCCAATCGTTAGCAAGCGCAAAGCAAACACACTAAGCATTTCCTCGTTAGGTTAATCATTTACTTAAGACCTCCTTTTGACGCCCTTTCTCTTTCAGTTTAGAGCTTGACATGCTCCGTTTTCAACATTGGTGTGTGAGCTGTTTAGTTAACCTAAATTCCTCAGCAACCCGTGATCAGCACATAATGCAGGGAACTGCGGCCAATCAGAACCAACGAGGAGCTGAACAGGACCCCATGGCACCTGCCCTTTAGCAAGACAAAACTGTTAGCGTTTCACACCTGACTAATCCTTTTCTCCTGCGGCTGCAGGTGATATCCACATCCGACGTGTGCTGTGGTGCAGGAAAGACAGGCTCATTATGGGGGAATGGCTTTGGCTCTACACTTCTGTTCTTGTCCTTTACCTACGGTGAGATGACGAAGCCCTGACCGGCAGGTACCTCTCCTCTCCGCCCGCTGTGGCCCCGTTACAGCAAAACATAGAGGAGGAGGAGGAGGAGGAAGCTCGCTCCTCCGCCCTTGTACCACGCCTAGCGGAGCGCCGCGATCTGCCGCTTCCTCGACTGACCCCTCCTCCTGCTCCCGCTCTCCTCCCGGCCCTGTAACCCGACCGCCTGACAGTGGTGGCGGCAGCGGCCTCTCTGGTGGTGTACATCGCGGCGGAGTGCAACTGTGGTGATGAGAAACAACTGTGTGGTGGTTTGGACTTTCCTCCTCCTCCTTCTCCTCCTCCTTCTCCTCCTTCTCTTCCTCCTTCTCCTCCTCCTCTTCCTCCTTCTCCTCCTCCTCCTCCTCCTCCTACTTCTGCTCTGATCAGGGCCTCAAGATTTATAAGGCACTCCTGTGCCACTGCTCAACTCGCACACAAAGACAAGAAAGAAACACAAAGTTTCCCTTTCTTTTCATTGTCGACCCCTACATTTGCTGTCATTTGAGCTCACTCCTGTCTCTTCACTCCCAGATTTCCAACTAAATTATATTTGTCCTTTTCCTGGTCTTCCAATCGCCCCACCTACCTACCCACCCATCTTTACTCTCTCTCTTTTTGTGCTGGATGGTCTCTCTCCCTCTCTTTTTCACTGTGTAAACTTCGGCACTCTCCCCCGCTGACCTTGGGCTCTGAGCTGAGCAGGAATCTTGGCTCGCCTTAGCCAAACACCACCCCCCCCCCCCTCCCCCATCTGAATCAACTCAACACACACACGCGCACACACACACACACACTCCCTGGTTCCTGGTACAAACTTACAAAACGTAAAGAGACGGGAAACCAGGATGCCAGCTCTAAACAGTAAAACAGATTAAATCTAAACCAAGAACGTACCCATCTTGTGTAACCATCAAAGACAGATGGCTGGTGGATTAAAGGGTGTCCACTGCCCCGGAGTGACCGGTCATGGATGAGGGGGCAGGTGAAAGGGGTGTGGTTAAGAAGCACCTGTTGGGGGATGCCTCTCTTGTTTCACAGATCACACAATGCCAGGGGGTCCTGAGAGAATTCATGACCCCCCACCCCGGGCCTCTGTCCAGCCCTCCACCCCCAAACTCGAAGTCCGGTCTGGTCCAATTGGCACTCCAGCACAATGGGCCTCTGTGTGAAGGCCCAAGCCATCTCGAAAGAGGGAGATAAGGAGGGAGGACGTTGAGTTGGGGAAGAGATGAGGACAAATTCCAACTTTTCTAAATCAAATCACATGAAACGTTGAGTTCCTGGAGAGATTTACACAAGTGTCCTACATGCATTCCAGGATTCCTTTGCTCCTGGCTTTGCCCCCCCCCCCCCCCCCCCCCAGTGCAGAAAGCAGAACTGCAGTGCAAAACAATTACCTGGCAACAACCGGACACCCATGAGTCACAGCCCAGAATCCCTCACCCGGAGACCCGTCAGAGATGCCGATTCAGAGCCGAAAACGGGGAAGAGAGTGCACTCGCCTTGACCACTTAAAGGCAGTACTACTGATGGGATAAGTCCGCTGGCTAGGCGGCGGTCATTTCATCAGGACTTCCCCAGCCACAAACACAATAAAGGTATCCATTTGAAAATGGCAAGTAAATGGGTAAATAATATCATCCAAGTTGATGACGATAAACTATTCAGGCTGTCACATGATGGTCACAAAATGGTGCATGTATTATACTCCCATTTAAACTGCAATGCAATATAAACAACAATATATATATTTTTTGTTATTGTAATTCATCTGCAGTCTATATCATCGCATAACAGCAGTGAATGGACCGGAGTTGAACAAAGTTTATGAAACCAAATAAATGTTTAATAATGTGTTAAGTCATATTAGTAGGTGTTGTATTTTTGAATACTGTCTCCCTATTTTTGGACAGTATTATTGTATGGCAATCATTCTATTACATCATCGGTAAGACAAAACTGATGGAAGTGCTTGTGAGCTGTGGACCTCTGCTGCCCCCTGGTGGTTTGGGGAACACGACAAGGTGACCCAGTGAAATCACTTCTGCTCTGCAGTGTTTTACACACTCAAGTTAAGACATAATGATATCAGACAGTCCAGTTGGGGATGTAGTTAATTTTCTATAATAAGATGATAATAAAATCTAAGCGAACAAACACAATACTTTGATTATAGTACTCGGAGAAGAAGATAAATGAAGACAAATTAACTCTGTTGCATACAGAATGCAAGCAGAAAATATCCCTGAGAACACAGAGACAGAAGACAGCACCGATAGACAAAAGAGACAAGATACTTAGTTAAAGCAGAGCTATCTATATAGAGAGGTAGGTAGGATTAGCAGTAGGTAGTTCTCATTAGACATATTTGGTTAGTCTCTTGGGCTTGGGAGGGAGGAGCTAGGGACTGGTGGGAGGGATTATGACAGTGTCTTTGAGACTATGTTGGTGAAGGTGAATGTCTTTCTGCAGCCATCTGCGCAAGTCACCTGCAGAAGTCGTCTTAAAAAGCACTCACGCATGCACGCACACACACTCATGCACACACACACACACACACACACACACACACAGTAGGCACAAATATACAAACTCACCCAATGCACTTATGCATACACATGCAGTGCCAGAAAAGTGCGGATGGACACAAGCAGGCAGAAACACACACGGATACCCACAACACACTCGCACACAAACACACACACCAACACATGGGCACTCACACACACATTGCCTGCCAGACACCAGAGGGACCGGTGGCTGCGACCTTCACTCCAAACCGCTCTGTTCCAGAATAGCACTGCAGTGCAGCCATGTGCATGGGCAGAGTGAGGCCTCATTAGTCTGCTGACTGAATATGATCCATTACCGGCACGAGCCTCCGAGGAAAAAGGACCATCACAAACCCCTCGTCACCCATGACTCCAGAAAACTAATTTCTGTTTACAAGTCCATTAGGGTTTTTTTGGTTGTTGGTTTGTTTTACGCTTTTGGGAGTGTCCGTGAGGTTAATTGGCTGATTGCACAACACAGCCAGACGTCGTTTACGATCTGTAACGCCGATGGTGACTTCATGCATTAGCGAACAGCTTCATGTGCTTATCGCTTGAGTAGCAAAACTTGATTGGCTATCGACGTTACCCAACAATACCTGTGTCCCCTCAACAAACTTGAATGATTTAAAGAGACATTGCTATACATACACAAACTTCCTATATATGAATATGCGTAATAAATACCACACTGTGATAAACCCGACAGCCACGCCCTCACATGACCTCTCACCTGGGCAAGGAGAAGTTGCTGGACCAGCTGCTCCCGAGCTGCGACCCAACGGTCCCGCCGCGCCGGGGCGTGTCTTCGGACCCGCTGCTCAGCCTCTCGCTGGAGGGGGCCCGGGTGGCGTCTGAGTCCCCCGTCACTGTCAGCGCCGAGTCGGACAGGCTGGGCCGCTCGTCCTGGGCTAGCGGGGCGAAGCTGAGCTGCGCAATGTGCCGGGCGCTGTGGCAGAACGGGCCCTGGATGGCCGGGGTGAGTGTGGGCAGGTCAAAGGTCAGCACAGTCTGGGTGCTGGAGCCCAGCAGCTCCTCACTGTCCAGGCTGCTGTAGGACGTGCCCTTGGCGCGTGCAGACTCCATGATGCTCTCAAAGTGGCGACTGAATGTGTCCTCCGAGGTGCGGCGAGGGGCGGACACGAGGACGGGGGATTTCAGTGCGGGGTGGTGGTTGTCGAAAAACGTTTCCAGGGGCCTGGTAAGGGAAAGAGAAAGCAGGTTTTCTTATCAGCTACCAAAAAACCTCTATGAGGTTCACAGTAGTGGTTCCAATGTTGTCTGGATCGCAAGAGCAAGTCGCAACAACTCTGCTTACTTTGGACATCCTAATCTTTGCATCAAAAAGAGAACTGGAAAATGGAAATGGAACCAGTAGAAACTAGAAGACGATAACAGATTACGATCTCTGACATTATAAACGTCCCTATTTATGACACTTAGCAGACAACCTCATTATTAGCGGCAAACTTACTTCACTTAGCAAAGGGAAATAGCATCTGTCACTTAACATTTCCTTTGTCTGCATTATGTACCGTTACTCACAAAGTTGTCGGTAATTAATCTTTTAAATAGCTGGTTGTGGTCTACTTGAAAAAGTAGGCTGTGGGTGAGACTAAAATAGACATTTAAGATGGGTCAATGGAAAATCATGCTAGTGAGTGGTCTCAAGCGTGTGTGTGTGTGTTTGTGTATATGTGTGAGGGAGAGAGAGAGAGAGCGCAAGCGAGAGAGTTAGAGAGCGCGAGAGAGAGGGAGAAGGCACATCAAGGGGACAGAAGGATTGACATGTTTTAGGACAAATATTTGGGTAATTTATGCGCAACCATAATTCAGGTTACAGTAGAACAGGACCAACTGCTGCCTCACCTATTCTGTCTAATCCGTACAATAGCTCACAGATCTGACCTGTTCTTCAGTAGTGACATGTCATAACCTGCTGTCCCTTTGCTCCTTCTCACCTCTTAAGCAGGTGTCCAAACACCTCTGGTTCCTCTTGGGCGGCATGTTGACTCCTCCTGTCGTCTCCTTGCATCCTCACGCTCGCCCAGCTCACCATTTCCTCCTCCTCCTCCTCCTCCTCCTCTTCCTCCTCCTCCTCCGCCCCCTCTACCTTTCCCTCCCCTCCCACCTCCGGCTCCTTCTCCACCTCCTCGGGGCCGCGTGACCTCTCGTAGCAGGGGCCTTCAGGGGGGCTGCTGCCCAGCACGCTGCGGTTGGACCCGAACGCAGAGTCTGCGTCGTCTTGCTCGGCCAGCACCTCGTCGATGTCCGTCTCGCGGTAACACCGCAGCGGCACCGCGTCCAGGTCCGTCTCCGAGTACTTGAGGGTGCGCCGGATGATGCCCGTCCTGGGTGAGGAGCCCGTCAGCGGGGGAGGCGTGACCAGCTCCACCTCCACCTGCTGGACGTCGTGATTGGCCGAGAGGAGGGGCAGGCTGGAGGGAGTCGTCAGCGGCGTGGGCGTGGGGAACTCGCTGGAGATGCCGCTAGGAGGCGCTGTGGAGGCGCCCAGGTAATCTGCGACCAGAGAAAGAACCTCGTCGTCCAACTTCACAATACTTTAATTTAAATGTATTCTTTATCGTGAATAAATTAAGACACTTTTTAAAGTTCATATTTACCTATTATATTGCTAACTCAACAAACATGGTGTAGTCATTCAGGAGAAAATTTTTCCAAGTAAAACTATTATTTATAACTACTCTATTCCCGTGATTGGTGGAATTTTTGGTATAAATATTACTCAAAATTGTATGTAACACAATGTAGAGGCTTACAGAATGCTAGCGTGAGCTGCACAATGTGACACTCATTTCATATGGTTGAGGTCATATCGGGAATTCTCAGCATGAAGATGATTTGGTATTAGCCACAAAGAAACACATAACGTTTACTAGTCTTACTTGGTCAACCCTACATAGACATCCTGGTCAAAGATGCCTACAGGTAGAATGCATAGTGCAGACATTGGGGTTTGAACCCAGACCCTTTCGGCTGGGAGTCATGCACCACAAAACTACAATGTAGTTAAAGCTGGGGTAGGCAATTTGGGAGAAACCAGCCTGAGTAAGCTAGATGTTGAATATATCCAACCAGAAAAAATCCCATCCCTCCCTTCAGGCCCTCCCTTCAAAGCCACTCACCCAAAAGACGTGACCAACTCTCTAGCTTTAGCAATAGGCCTTGTGGCAGATTCTGGCCATTAGGTTTATTACAGACCTGTGACAACCACTGATACTCAGTCAGTTTTTGTCAGTGCATTTGATTTATTGATTGCTGTCGGGATGTAAAGAGAATTTCAACAAATATGACAATATATCGTCCTAAAATAAATTGCCTACCCTAGCTTTAAACTAAGTAAAGCTCACTTTTGTCTCCACTGCTGGCAGCCTCCTCAGCGGGGGTCCCAAACAGGAACTCCCACTTGGCTCGAGCTATCCTCTGACAGTGAAGAGAAGGCCCTGGAACAGCACAGCCACTGTCGGTCTGGGAAATACACACACAGAGAGACAGACAGACAAACAGACAGAGGGAGAAGTGGGATGGAGGTTAATGTTTGTGGTTCACTGTGTAAGATACAAATCACAGTATGTTCTACTCTACACCAATTAATAACATTGTATTGTTGTTTGTTAGGTAGTCCCATGTGAACAAGGGTTTGTTTGTTTCCTGTGGCTGCTCCAAACTAAGAAAAAGACATCCATCCTAATTGGTTCTGTGTTATTGTGTTTTAATGAAGTAATGTAGGCCTAGTTACCATGAAATACACGAAGTACAAAACAATGATAAATTGATTGAATTGATAAACCACAGACCAAATGAAGGAAATGTTACTCAATAAGGGAAGAAACAGATCAAGCACATTCGTAGAGCACAAAGCGCTTTTGTAAACATCTGTGAATCTGAGCTCACAAGTTCTGGGTTTGGTGGCGCATTACATATGATGACATTTACAGTACTTCATAATACAGGTCTCTAATAATATTCCATAAACTAACAAACCACAAAAAATGTCGTATGTTCGTGCAGTCCAAGGATTTATTCAAAGCAGCAAATGGCCAAAAGTATCGATGATATGCTGATTATTCTGAAAAATGTAATTAGGCTATAGCTTTAAAAATAAATATTTATACAAGATCAGGTCACCAGGTGCAAGAAACGAGCTAATCAAATCTAAAATAGTTAGAAGCGTTGGATGCTATGAACTAATACAAATGTCATTAAGTTTCACTCTCTCACCAGTTCAAAGCGACAACATTTTAAAAGAAAGCGTCCATTCAAAACAAGTGAGTCGCGGTTTGCACAACGGTAGTCTCGTCCGCCGCACAATAACATGCAACATTGCGTTTGCGCTTCTATTCGATATAATTTAACAGACAGACGGATGGGACGGTAACCAAAATTCCTCTTCTGCCTTAGCCGGCTATCGTTAGCATGCTAGCGAAGTAGGTTAGGATGGTCAGGTTCAGAGTAAACTGGGAGAGGTTTTTTTTTTCCGTTAGAGTGTGTGTTCGTTTATTTTACCAGACTGACTAGGTGGGTGGAGTTAGCTCACCCTCCATATATTCACAGGATACCCACCCGGCAAACGTGGCTGTATAAAACAAACCGAATAATACAGGGAATATGGAATAAGGGAATAATACAGATGTGACTGGGACTGATGAACGTTCAAATTCGCATCCTACGCGTTGCATTCTCTGTGTGTGCAACACCACACATTTAGCAAATTTAGGTTTCCAAGATTAATTTGATTATTATAGAATATATTAATCATCATATTCATAAAGTGACCCACATGTTTCTTCACATGTAGTTGAGGTTTTAATGGGTAAAAAAAAAATGGATGGATAGATGAGATGAGAGATACATTAGTGAATGGATAAATGAGTAGGTTGATGGATGGGTGGATTATTTGTTAAATTGAATTAAGTGACCGTTTTTTCACTGAAAGCTCACCTGTATTCCTGAGGTGGCAGCGGCGGTGTCGTTGCTCTGGTGACTAGACTGACTGGACTCGGGGGAAATGCAGTCCCTGTCCCCCAGGCTACCCGTCACCCCACTGGAGCTCCGTGATGATGACCCCCCCAATGCGCCATTCTGCTCCCCCTCGAGAGGCTCCTGTACCCGCGGTAAGCCCAGCTGCCTCTCTACCAAGAAACCCTCACCTCCCTCCCCATCCTCCTCCTCCTCTTCCTCCTCCTCATCATCATCGTCGTCGTCGTCGTCCTCTGCCGAGTCCAAGGCCACGGGTCCCAGGAGCAGGGCCTCCCTTCTCCTCTGCTCTGCGCGCTTCTGCCGCGCCGTGGGGCTCAGGGCCCCGCAGCCTCGCCGGGGTCCACGACCGGGGACTGGGGCGGCGAATGCGTCTGGGTTAGGGCACTGGCCGGATCCACTCTCCTTCTCCGCCACCGCCTCCTCCTGCTGCTTTCCCCAGTGTTGCCTGGACATCCAGCTGACTGGGGCCTCCTCGACCCCCTGATGGATGACAAGCCTGCGGGAGAGCTCCGTGCAGTCCACGCTCTCGTTGGCTCCCGGGGGTTCTCCTCCCCTCCTCTCTGCTCCGGCGGACCACGGGTCTCCGGTGTACTGCGGGGGCTGGCGCCGGTGCAGGGTGGGGCTGTCCAGCGCCCTCACCTCGGCCCGGAGTAACCTGGGGTCCCTCATGGGGGAGCTGAACTCGGTGGGGGGGTGAGAAGGGCGGAGGAATCGGGCAGGGAGGGCGGGAGAACCGGGGGCCGCCGTATCCGTCACGATGGCGCTCTGATGCTGGGAGCTTTGACGGCCGCCCCCCTCCCGCTCCTCCGGCCTCGTCTCCTCCTCCCGCTGCGTGTCGTGGTTGTTGCGAGAGTTGGTTTCCTGCGAGTGGGACTGCGAGATGGAGCTCTCCGGCTGGTGACAGTCGATGTTGTCGGTTGCTGGTGCGTGTTGCCCGTGTAAGGGGATGTTCATCTTGAGCGTCTGTTGATGCTGCTGGACCTGTTGTGCGTTTGGGCTCAGAGCGTGGTATTCACAAGAGTTTGATCCTCTGGTTGGCTCACCTAAAGCATTATGCAATGAGCTACTCCTGGTTTCTGTGAAAAAAGAGGACACTTTGGGGGCCTCCTCGGCTAACCTGCGGGCCACCTCGGGGCTGTGGGCTGGTGAAGAGGATTTACTGTCGCTTAGCTGGTTCATGCCCTCCACTAATTTATTGCCAAGTTGTAGAATTGCTCCCTGGGGCGAGGAAACTCTCGTACAGGCCTTGTGATGATGTCCCCGGGTAGCTGGACTGCCTGACAGGGCTCTGTGCTCCACCGGCCAATGAATAGGGCTCTCAGGCCCCGCACAAGACCTAGGCCGTGGGTGGGGAGATGTCCCCAAGGCGGGATGCCTCGACTGGGAGAGCTGCTCTGTCACTTTGCTCTGGGAAAGGGTAAAGTGAGCTTGGCTGCTGTCTTTGACACAGTCGATGGGAGACCTGCAGTTGTTCTGACGCTGGACAGGGGAGCCAGCCCAGGACTGGCACCGCGGCTGCGAGAAGTAGCGCGACGTCGATCCCCGCTCAAGCGCATGGGCTAGTTTTATCCTCAGTAAGGGAGAGCCGAACTCTTCCACAGCCCTCTGGGTAGCTGCCCTGCCGATGGGGTCCAGAGCGGGTTGTCTGAAAGCCAGCTTCGGACTAGAGCCGCGAGAAGAATCCGGACTCCCCCACCAAGAGGAATCGCTCAGTCTTTTACAAAATGGGGATGGGTTGACTACGTCCTCTCGGGCTCCTCTCTCACAACGCGGGCCCCGGGGACTCTCCACCGTACACACATTGGGCTTCTCGACGTAGCTGAACGTGACCACGGAGCGTGTCCCTTCACCGGCCTTCTCCTCGCCGAACCGCTGGCATGTGGGAGGGGTGTGAGGGGCGGCCGTCCTCACAGAAGAGGGGCACAGGACGGCGGAGATCCCGTCCCCTGGTAACCTCTGTCTCTTGGGCACCGTAGGGGACTGCGAGGTGATCTTGTGCTGGAGTTGGAAGCTCACAGTGTGTCTGGACGGTGACTGATTGTAAGCGGGGTTCCGGGCCAGACGATGGGCCACGGGGAGCGTCTGGCAGGTTGTCTGGGTGGCTAGCTGGGACAGGAGTTCTGCGGGGCCCTCCGGCACAACGGCCACTTGACTATCCCCCTCCCCTGCTTCCCCGAAACCCTTCACCGCGTCCTGCTCCTTGGCGGGCCTCACCTCCACGTGCAGATGAAGGACGTTGCCAGATTGGGACATGATCTCAGCTCAGAGCATAATGAGGATGGAGAGAGTAACAGAGAGAGACAGAGAGAGAAAGAGAGAGAGAGATAGAGAGAGTTATGACGATATTAAGAAAGAAGTACAGGCAGAGGGAGACAACGACAACTATGTCTTCTCCGTTTTTTTTGTCTCGTTAAGTTTTTTGTTTGTTTTCAGTTTGTTTTCTTGTTTATCTGCTGGTGCTGGATGGGGTTTTATTTTTAGATGACCACTCTCCTTTCTCCCTCCCCTGGATGATGGTGGGCACAGCGAAGACACTGGGCCAGTGGTCGTGCCAGAGGGAATGCATGCCCACAAGACAGCTTCAACAGCCGGTGATTCTTCATACCTGTGAGTGACAGAGAGGATGGAGGATATGTGTATCGTTATTTTTGTTCTCTCTGTTTTTGATCTACTGTGTACCAGAAGTACACACAGGAATATAGATTTTTGCTTTACAGGTCACCAAAGCTACAAGTTGCTTTTTATAGCTGTTGAGTTTAAAGTGATGGTTTCCTTGTACAGTTACCAGTGTATAAACAGACTCTGAAGATCCAAGAGACATTTACACTATTAAAATAAAAAAATTCAATATCCACTGTCAATGTTTTACTCTTTGCAAAAATCAAAGAGTAAAACAGCACTATATTGGACTGAACAACTGTAAAAGAGTAATTAATAAATATAATCATAATAATTTACAATTAATGAGAATTTATGGTAAATGACTAATGATAATTTTATCATTTAACATTAATGAGAATTAATGGTAAATGATTAATTAGTCAACATTTAACGTTAAAAACCTTAATGGATGATCCTCATGTCACTTCTCGGATTAATTTCACATGAAAGTGTACTTGCAGATGCCATTGAATATTAACTTAGTAAAAAAAACTATTACGTGCAGGCCCTATTAATTCTCCCACTGTGTGGTCGCTAGGGCATTTCAAATGCAACCTCTGATGAAGCTTGACGGGGCTATTACCCACAATGCATGCATACCTGCCTGCTAAACAGTTGTATTTAAATGTCTTCACTGATGCTTTATAAACCTGATTCTAGATCTCTACTGAGGTCGGGCCAAAATGTTATGTTGGCAAGTTAACATCTTCATCTTGGCCATAAATAAGAATCAAGTGATTTAACTCAGAATCCAAAATGGTTTGTCACTGCATAATACACACACAATAAAATAGATAAACAATGATCTCTATCTTTCACCATTACCATATCCGCTTATTCGCTAATTGTGATGAAAAATCATAGAAAGTGTCTGGCTTAACTTTCAACCAATCATATATCATGTTTCTGTTTTTGTTTTTTATATCCTTCTTACTGGAAACCAAAATTCCTGTCTGGGATTCATAAACTACATTTTATCTTAAATATGTTCTTGTGGGAGTGTGTGTGGATGATGGCTGGTTTAAGCAGCCTCACCTGGCCCGAGTCAGACTGATTGGACTCTGGGGCTGGGTGAGGCTGCACACATGTTGCACATTAAGCAATCAGTGTGCACAGGTTAAACCAGCCATCACCACACACACTCAGGAAGAGCTCTCCTACATGGCAGTATGGAGCACCAGCTGCATGTACCATCGTACGCAGCCTTTGCAATAAACCGGTCTTTGAACATCACCACCCTGTGTCCATTCGTTTGGAGGAGCCTGAGGAAAGTCACCTAGGTGGAGTGGGAAAAGCCACCTAGGTGGCGTGTAGTAATGGACAATGTTTGAGGTGAAAGCAAGCAATAATTCATCCCTGACATCTTCCTGTGACTCATCAAGACCTGAAAATGGCTCTGTTCATATTTAGAATGGAACTGATTGTGGCAGAGTACAAAGCATTCACCTTGACAAGAAGTGCAGGACTCAGATTCAGGGAAAGTGATAATTTGGTTTTAGTTTGTAGTTTCAATTGTGCATCACAAGGAGGAAGTCTGGCACCTTAGCACACAGGGTTTGTCACTGTTTGCTGGAACGCCACGTTAGAGAAAGAGACACTCTGAACCCATATCTGTCAAATGTCTCAGGTTCTATAGAAGGGATGTATGACAAGCATGTCACCCACCACCCAGGGTGCTCAAACATCACCCTGCTGTATCTGCAGGTGTCTTCTGCTAAGTGTGATTTTACAACGGGACTTTTACAATGGGACTCTTCCAAGTAAGTGTGGGAGTGTGTGTGGATGGTGGCTGGTTTAAGCAGCCTCACCTGGCCTGAGTCAGACTGATTGGACTCTGGGGCTGGGTGGGGCTGCACACCTGTTGCACATTGAGCAATCAGTGTGCACAGGTTAAACCAGCCACCACCACACACACTCGGGGAGAGCTCTCCGGCATGGCAGCATGAAGCACCAGCTGCATGCCTCATCGTATGCAACTTTTACAATAAACCGGTTCAACATCACCACCCTGTGTCCATTAATTTGGAGGAGCCTGAGGAAAGTCACCTAGGTGGAGTGAGAAAAGCCACCTAGGTGGCGTGTAGCGTGGACATTGCTACACTGGCGCCCAATGTGGGGCCTCTCCAAACTGCGTTTGGACACAGGAAGGCTGTCCAGGGGCGCACTGGGCCCAGCAGCGACGACGGACAGCCTTCTCCCAACACCATCCCTCTCCCCAACGGCGCTGTGGATTCCAGCGGAGGACGGGGGAGGCAGCGCAGCAACCGCCACAGCAACCGTCTGCAGCTAGCCACCCCGGCATCCAGCCAGCGCCGCAGCCCAACCAATTCTTCCGCCAGCCCGTCCAGACAGCCCTTGGTCAGCAGCCCAGGCCTCCGAGTCTCCAGGATGGAGGGGGAGGGGGAGGGTGGGCTGGAGTGGACCGCCAAGTCCGCCGACACCTCCGCCAGTCAAGGCAGCAGCCCAGGCCTCCAAGTCTCCAGGATGGAGGGGGAGGGTGGGTTGGGGTGTCACCATGGGGAGGTGTGGGGTTGGAGTTGTGTTTTTTTTGTAAGTTTTTTTTTTTTTTTTTTTTTTATGTATGGTAACCCTGATCAGAGTCCGTGAGGTATGGTAACCCTGGGTCAGAGTCCGGTTTAGGATTTTTTTTTTTTTTGGATGGGGGGTGGAGGAGGGGGGGGAGTAGGTTTCAGCTGGGGATACTCCCCAGCTTCAATTGGGTGTTGGGGGTATGTGGGTATGTGGGAGTGTGTGTGGATGGTGGCTGGTTTAAGCAGCCTCACCTGGCCTGAGTCAGACTGATTGGACTCTGGGGCTGGGTGGGGCTGCACACCTGTTGCACATTGAGCAATCAGTGTGCACAGGTTAAACCAGCCACCACCACACACACTCGGGGAGAGCTCTCCGGCATGGCAGCATGGAGCACCATCTGCATGCCTCATCGTATGCAACTTTTACAATAAACCGGTTCAACATCACCACCCTGTGTCCATTCATTTGGTGGAGGCCGAGGAAAGTCACCTAGGTGGAGTGAGAAAAGCCACCTAGGTGGCGTGTAGCGTGGACATTGCTACAGTAAGGCTATAGAACAATCACAGCATACAAATCAATACTGGAGTCCTACTGCAACAAGTGGTGCAGGTTCCCAGAAACAACCAGATATAAGCGCAAAATAAAGGTAGAAATCAGAAACAAGGGCCAGTCATGTTTTGTCTGATGTATAGAAAAAATAGTGCTACAGCAACAAAACGAAATAGGTGGAGTTCATTTTTTTTTATGTTTCTTTCTTAATTATGGGGGGAGGAATCTGTTGGCAGCTGCTTCAATGTGATACATAAAGGCCAATTCACTATTTCCATCCTATATTTGGTATAGTTTTACACTCTGTTGCCAATTTAGTCTGAGAAATAAGATCCCTCAGAAACAGGAGGGTCTCTGGCCTGAGTCATTCAGTGTTGAACTGGTTCTGTGGTAACAGCAGGGGACGTTGTGTGTTACAAATGAAAGCTGACAGAACCAAGAGAGGTTTGCGGCAGACAGGCTGATTATAGGGTGCCCAAGCCTTTGCAGTGAGGGTCGTAACACCTTTCATTCATTCATTGTAAACAAGAATATTTTGGGGTGTTCCAGCCTGTTCTTATACAGTAGATGGGCTGTTGGTGTTCTCTGTGTAGTATTACAGAATGGTTTCTCTGAAATTAATCATACCATAAAAACATGTAAATGGGCTAATTCAATCAATCTCTTTCTCTCACTGTCTCATTTACCATCTCTACTCAGCCCTGTTTAGAAGGCGAATCCAGATGGTGTTTGAGCAGGCAGTGCAACTCTTGTGATGGGATCAACCCATTTGCTTTTGATGCCAGGTACAAAACATGGTCTCTTTGCTCCTAGTCTCAAAAATTTGTATTTTATATTACTTTATATTAATATCTAAAGTCTGATGGTAGACAAGCTGTGTGAACAGGGCGTTTCACTTTCTGTCGCTTAAATGTTTTCTACCATCATGTTGCCGGAGGTCTGGATCTATAAGTTGGTTATTGGCGAACACACACTCAGCCAGCCATTGTAAACTGCATAAACATGTCTGTAACGGTTTCAAATCAACACTGTGTAGACTGGCCACTGTACAAATACACTTATTGAAATCCCCTTCTGAACGCCTCGTCCACTCGCACAAATGAATTTTCATCTGTAGAATATCTCTGTGCAGATTTCTGTTAATCTTTTAACATCTTTATTCATTTCGGATAAAAACAACTTTGACTGCTCAGTCGATTGTGACACTTTCCTCGGGCGCCATCTTTTCTTTTTTTCTTTACTCGGCAGACCGCAGCGCTGCTTGTTCGTCATGAAATGAAACTCACTCCCCGAGCACTGATTGGTCTTAACGTTTTTAAATCTTTGAAGAAAGGCTTTCAACGGGGTCGAGGACGGATTGATCTGCAGAGAGAAACAGAATGTAAGCATACGAGATCGGGATGGTCTCAATACTGGAGGCTACTGTTAATGTTCCAGTGCCGGTCAAGACGCAGCACTGTAGACACGTGGGAAGCCCACACAGGTGCTATGCTATTTCTTGTGAAAGCTTGTTGTTGTGTTTTCTTTTGCTTCACACGCAAGTGATCCATCACTTTATCAGCTGAGGTAAAATAGGAAAAGAGGGAAGGTGTAAAGGGTGTGTGAGAGAGGAAAGCAAAATAAGAACATTAAGCAGGAGAAAGTCAAACAGAATTGTCTAGAGGGACAGGAAGCTGACAGCACAGTGCGGTAGGAGTTAATGCATAATGAAGAGAGAAGTGGGGGTACTCAGCCAGATGATGGGAATGCTGATTTACCTAGTAGATATGAGGACGTGACAACGCGTCGTCTTACAAAATGTAAACAAACGATGCCGCTTCCCAAGCAGCTACTTGGCTTGCCAGTATCTGGTATTAATGACATTCATAGCTTCTTTGCAGTTCAGCACAGCAGCAGACTGCCGGACATCACTTTAATACCACACAAAGCAGAGCTTCACACGATCATATCAACTCAGAAGTTAATTATTAACAGGCAACTGACACCTCCTCTCCGCAACGCTTTCACTTGCACTTCAGGCGTAGCAGTCCAACCCTTGGATGCACAGTATTTCATTGTTGGCCATTTTTCTCTTTTCTCTTTTTCTTCTCAGAATCTGCCAAGTTTGCACCATCTGGCGGGGATATAGTCTCCAGCAACACACACACACACACACACACACACACACACACACACACACACACACAAACACACTCTCTCCACTGCTTGCCAGGAGTAACAATGGAAACAGATCCTTACCACTCACCACCTGCCGCTGTCCTCCTGATTTACAGTACAGCAGAATTCCAAAACGCCTCAATTAGCTGGACTCAAAGCTTGTTTACATTTCATTATGTACCTGTGTGTGTCTGTGTATTTTATGTATTTATTGATATAGGCTGATAAGAAGACACTGTACACTATGGCCGTCTGCAAACGGAGTCCTTTTATGTGGCATTTGGGATTTCTTCTCCATTCCAGCGGTGAATAGGACCTTCAGTATCCTCACATGAATTTAATAACAAGAGATGTCCGTACAGCATAACATTTCAGATTATGAAATGTGCCAACTACTGGTGATTTTGCACTACCTCTTTCAAGTGGTTGAACAGCATTGAGCAGAAACTGTTTGTGTGAATGCTTTCGTGGTCATTATCTCAGTGCTGCTGAGATTTTCCCAGCATGCCCTGGGAACTCCTACCGGTGACCCTCCCTCTTAAATTCTACAACCACAATGCTAAGACGCCCCCCCCCCCCCCCCCCCCCCTCCTTGCTTAAAACATTGATGAGTCATCCTTTTTGTTTACTCACAGTTCACCCTTTATGCTTTCAGAAAGAATGTTACATGCACGAAGAGATGCTAGTAGGTGACTTAAACAGCTCTGCTACCCTACAGAAACCCTTCTCCAGCACCAAGATCCAGGAGGGAAATCACACAGGTAATTAAACCCTGTGTGTGCAGCTTTAATATGCCATCCCTGGATGTGGCGAGTGGCTAATATTAGCTCTTGGCACAGCTTCCGCTGACTCCTTACTCTAGCAGCTACGATTTCACCCCCCCTCCCCCACCAGAAGAACTTAAAGCAACCTCGCTAAAGACATACTATAGTCCTTAGGAGACTAGACACTGTAGGAGTTTGATTTCATTAAGTTAATGGGTTCAGGAAATCTTTGAGCCACCCCAGCTAAAGACGGACTGTACCCCAGCTCCTCTCACCATATTGATCCGTCGACATGCCCGATAGAGGTCTGCGTACAAGATAATTGGCAGATGGTTTCCCCCATTCCTTCATGTTCATGCACATCCTCGGGAGATGAGATTCCACTTCCTGAATATACCCAAAATACACATCCCAACTCGATAAACCTCCACGTGCCGTCGCACTGCCAAATCATGAATAAGAAAGCGGAGTAATGAAGAAAGAGAGAAGTTCAATCAGAGCTGTGAGTGACGGAGCCGCTTCTAACACGTCTACATAACACGCCATGCTACCCAAGGCCCTCGCTGCCTCCGCTGCCTCCCAGTGATGCTACCTTCAAATGGGCATTCAGACAGAAGATGAGTCTGACTCATTCAGCGGCACAATGGACATGTGGCAGGAATGTGTTTGCGCGTTTTGGCGGTGGGTGGAGGTGGAGGCGGTGGAGGTTAGCGATAGAATCGAGAGAGAGTGTGGACACAAATTTAGGGTAGAAGCGAGGTGGGAAAAAAGATTACAAATGTCCAATTAAATCCTTGTGTTTTACACAGACCACAGATACTACACACCTTTTCTAAAAACACTGCATGATGTCAAAGCTTTCTTTGCTGTGAACCTATATGCCAAACTAGTGTGCACTGGACCGGTTGTGCTGTGTTGGGAGTACAGTGTCAGTAGTCACCTATTGATTCGGACGCTTCGGCCTCATTGATAGAAGCATCTGGTTTCTCTGTTGCCAGGCCTGGTGCTGGTGGTGAGGGAGAGTGGAGAGACTTGAGAGCGTTTCACATGTTTGTTCTAATGCACTTCTTTGTTATGCATCGCACCTGTAGGTCCCCGCTGAGGTGACAAATACGTGCTAAAGAACATTTAAGTTGCACAATGCAGGCTGGCTGAAAGAGTTGAGACATGCAGATACACTTACTGTATGACATGTAAGGGAACCACCTACATTTGTTTTCATATTTTTGAGAACAGATATATCTGGAGTTTCTGGTTTGAAGGCCAAAGTTAGCTCAGTTTTAATTATTATTACAAAGCAAGCTCACCTAACAATTTATGTCCTTATATTATGTCTACTGTGTCTACTGAGTGACTAACTGGGAGGGACATAGATTATTCCTGCCTGTGATATGAATGTGTAAACCAGACGCGGATCCTTTGCTAAATTAAACATATTATTCCACAGTTCCCATAACATGTCAAAACAGTGAAATGCATTCTGAGATTCCTTATGGAATACTCTCCAATTATAAGCATTGTTGTTTTCATCGTCAGTTGAGCTAGCAAGATTACAAAGAAACAACTGGAGCCAAAGGGAGATAAGAAAAGATGTAGCCGCCTACGAATTAAACAATGGTCTCGATTCGTTAGAGTGGACATTTCTTTTATTTATTTATATTGGAGGTGAATAGGTGCCCGTAATGTTTTTGGGCACCTGGGCCCGTCATGATCAAGTTACGCTGTTTCTGTAATCAACCAATTTACTCTGTTTTGTGTACCCTTTAAACAAACGTCTGGCCAGGGAAACCCTTTAACACTTCCCAGCCTTCAACACCTCCAACACTAACTCCAACCAGCGTAAGACAAACATTGCTAGAGATAGCTAGCCTTGTACTTCAAGCTACATTTATTTACATTTCTCCTTATAGCCAATGAAACGCTCCCAACAACTCAAGGAGGAGTTGACCTTGAGAGTAGATCTGTAAGGGACCCCCCCCCACCAGGAGGCCAGAATTGTAGTAGTAGTTCAGAGTTGACCGCCATAACATACAGGGAGATACCCTGTTGAAGGACTTAAACTTGACATACACTGGTATTATGTAGCCGTGTCCAGAAATCCAGAGGCATTTTTACCTCTTTAGAAGCACAATGCATGTTGGAAGTACTATATTTAGTAATGTACCATATATTTATATATATATATATTTACAGATTTGTGGAGTGTGAACTTAACACAATGTGGTTGTAATTGGAACCCATTTGGCAAGGGACATGGCTGTAAACAAGGATGACATTGCATGCATCGACTTGCCCGTATACACTTACATTTCATACTATTGTGCCTGAACGCCTCATGTTGAACACCCTCAGAAAAGCCTTCTTTCATGTACATTAACACCTACAAATAAAAAATGCAGTAAGTCTTCTCCCTTCTCTATGACTCATCCAACATGACACACACAAACACACACACACATATATGTTTTCTCTGTCAAATCTGGCTGTTAGATCCATCATCCTTAGTGTTGATCTAGTCTACCTTTTCCTTCACTTTTAAGCAACCGGTGCAGACAACAGACGTCACAACAGAAGATACAGTGTATGTGTGTTTGCTTACGCATGCACACACATACACACACACAAACTCTCTCACAAACACACACACCATTCGAACTACACACATCGTTATTTATATCCTACCTCCTGTCTCATCTCACTCTGTGTCTCACACCGCCTCGCTTGGTAGCTCGGTCTGCCTCGCTCACTCCCCCTGAGTGGGCCGTCTCACCCTCCTGCGTGACTTTTAGCGTCCTGTCCTGCAGGTCCCCTTGTCTCCTCGTCATTCTCTCAATCATTCCCCTCCCCCCCCGCCTCCCCTGCTGAACCAGAGCAGAGCTTCTTGTCTTACTACTACAGCCAACAGTCCCCTGTGAAGGAGACGGACAACACTGGACCAGCAGTCCTCCACCCCCACCACCACCCGCCCTCTCCCGCACCCAACACACACGCCAGACCCCCTCCCTGCTCCTGACTGCCCACCCGCCCCATTTGCAGACACATGTAAATCTAAGCCCGCCTCACGTCCTCCCAACACTTCTCTCTATCTCTCTCTCTATTACTATCTCTCTCTTATTTCTCTCTCAATTCAATTCAATTTGTTTTATTGGCATGAATGATGGCTATTGCCAAATCATCTGACGAACATAACAAAACCAAACAAACAATACATGCCTCTCTCTCTCTCCTCATTCTCTCTTCCCTACTCACACACAAATACACACACGCATGCGAGTACTAAGTAGTTTGTGGTTGTAATCTGTGGAGGAACAAAAGAAAGTACATGTACAGAGGACAGGAGGCTGGTTAATGATCTGTTGCCATAGCGAGCGGTTCTACGAAAAGCTCCTTGAGGGACATAGATTATGCATTGAGTTGGCAGCTTCCAATTGCAGGTTAAAAGACCAACGAAATGGAGGATGGACGACTTGAAGTGTGCTCTGCTCTGGAGTACTATTGTGCATGACAGTGTGTTCTTGGGTTGACGGTTTAATGTTGTTTTTTATGCTAAATGTAGATGTATCAGAGGGGTTTTACCATTAATGTTGACTTATGTCGACTTAGTAGAATTCTAAATTGAAGTTGAATTAAATTGATGGGTTGGCAGGATAAAGTTTCACTCAAACATTTAAGAAGGATATTAATAAATCAGGGCAAAAGCCTTCCAGAAAAGTTCCTTTTAAGACTAAATGCAGTTGCTAAACGGCTTTTCTTTTTTTAAATGATTTTGACCTTTGCCCTAAGGTCAAAGGTCACATCAGAAATTATAATATTGAGAATCGACCATGGCTGAAGATTTTACTCTGACTCTGTATTACTGTTTATGAATGCTGGCCTCTTCCACCCTGACCTTGTTGCAATAACACACAGATCCACACAGACCATCAAAATCAATATGTAATAATGTTGCACCACCTCACAAACCACAATCGCAAGTTTAACGGACGTATGTGGATAAAGACATAAATGACACACACAAGGACACACTTCACACATACATGTCGGCCTGTTATGAGTAGGTTCAAATGCAGCCAGGCACACAGACAAGCGGACAAGACAAGATCCAAAAGTGTGGGCCAAAGAAGCAACAAACACATATAAAAACCAGATTTGATGAAAAACAAACGTTACACTAGAAATGCATGTATTGATATCTAATCCAACTACTAAGTCCTTGTTTACGTCTCATATTTGTCCGGAGCATGTCTGTCTAACAGTTTTCCTGGCGTTGTATTGTTAGACTCGCTGGCCATCTGACACCACATTCAGTCGGGAGAAATAAAACACACTGCCAATGATTCAGAAACACTGACAAACTATGGCAGAGACAAACTACAGTCTTAAAAAGTCTCCCTTCTCCTATCTGACCCGATTGGCCTTGAGTGACTTCAAAACAATCCCAGCAACCCAGTGGATGCATCAAATCTCGGAGAGATGTAAACCTTCCTCAAAATGGCAGTTCAATCAAACACACAACCAAAACAAGCAATGCATTTGTTTATTTATTTGTATTAATTATGTAGGACAAAAGTAATATCTTACGTATCATGACTATTCTTATTTTCTTTCTTTTTTTATTGTTAATTTTTTCATAATATGGCTGTCAGTATAGGTGTTATACTGTTTATTTTATCTTTATTATCCTTGCTCTGAGCATTAGAGGTGCATTCAAGGAAATCCCAGAACCATAGTTCTAGAACCTATGTAACCTCACATGGTTGTGTTGGGGACTCTGGTTCATTCCAAGTTTAGCCTTTTTAAATAAATGCTGGTGACTGCTGGTGACTCGGTGTAAATGATTGCTGTGTGGCAGCTTTATCCTGTGACCTCCAGCTATCCCTTCGTGTAGCTGGTTCATTTATCTAAATAGCAGCCGTACTCCCTGTCTGGCGCGTCAGCCAAGCTGGAGTGTGTCACCGCACAAACTCCTCAGCACTTTTAATATCGGAAGTGAGGATACATCAGCTTATCCTGCTAAGGTGACAGGAGAAGCGGTTTTGTCTGTGCACCAGACCCATACAGCGTGAAAATAAATCCCAGCTTATATTGACTTGAAACTTTCTCCTTAAGTTTGTTGTCGTTTAAATGTGCTTTTTTTTCATCTAAAAACAACTTGTGTCATGACAAAACCTGAACAATGCCTGAACCATGACCGCAGGATAAGGCTCACAGTAAGACAACCGTGTGATCGCTGTACTAAAGACAGTATAAGAGTTTAGCAACGTTTTAAGAGCATTAGCAACGTTTTAGTGCTAAAGGGAAACTATCAAAGACAACTAATTTTCGCAGAATGCACCACACAAACACACACACACACACACACACACACACACACACCAAGCCAGTATCCTTTCATCCCTTCTACCATGTAGCCTAGTCAGCGTGATGCAGATGAGTTTTAAAGAGCAGCAAGGCATTCCACGAATGTTTGAAAATAACCCCTGCTTGACCGTTTTAAACAGATAACATTAGGGACAATCTAATTAAATAGTTATGTTAATTGACTCCACCCCCAACCAATTTCCATCATTGCAACTGAGTGCTCTAGCAAGACAATGTCCCTTATTCAGGAATATCATCAATAAATCTAAATGTTTGGCATGTAGCGTTTTGTTTTACACAAACCTGCTGAGTTCTAAGTCTTCTTATAGAAACTCTAAATATATATATATATATATATATATATATATATATATATATATATATATATATATATATATATATATATATATATATATATATATATATATATATATATACTATATAGTACAGCAAAAACACAATAATATGCTCTCCCTTTTCGGAGTGGTGCACTGGAATGAATGCCACTTATATTTGAAAAGGAAGTGCTTTTTCCTAGAATAAACATTTTGGCATGGCTGTTTTATGCCAGTAATAGAAACAAATCCCCTGGGGTGGGTAGCCATAGCAAGCCAGTACACACATAAAAACCCATGATGTTGTGTAGGCAACTTGTTAGTGACGTGTTGCAAGCCATTAAGTACCACATGTGGTGTGAAAGTCCTGCTTAACCCTGATTGGTCCTAAAACACAAGATGTAATAAGGGATCTTTTATATTGCAACCTTAAAAAAGGATTACTCATTGCACAGCTCATTTACTCAATTAAACCTTATTTTTTGGCATCGGCCGACGCCGAACATGTAAAATGGTGGATTGAGACAAGCAGGTAACAGTCTCTTAATCAGTTATATGCATTAAGTGGTGCTTGACAGATAGCCGTTGAATGCCAAGAGGACTGGCTGAATCTGTCAACAACCCCTTCTCTTCCTCTGCCTGCGTCCTGAAAGAGTTATTTTAGACGTACATTTCAGCAAACAACAGATCCACAACACATTTGTTTTTCATTAGTCACAAAGGATCCAGCACGTTGCAAAAGTTCTTGTCTGCAATGTTGCCAATCGGGGAGAATAGGCCCTGCAGGCTGGATCGGCTTCAACTAAGGGCACTCATTACCAGAAGACGATGCAGCAGGATTGTCAAATACTAATGCTGGCCATCATCTCACAAGCTTACTGCTATCTAAAATGCTAACGGTTCCCCATTTCAGTACCAGCCTCTCCCCCCTCCCCCCAATTCTCCCGCTACCAGCCCCTCCTGGAGCGTATACGTGTAGCTCTCAGAAATCTTTATTTAAACTCACATTTAACAGTAAACCACAAAGCTGTGCTCAATGTCCATTTAGAACCGGAAACAAAAATGAATAATATGAAGCCATTGAAAAAGACTGTGCTAATGGACAGGAAACACAGTGGGAGAAAGAGTGTGGGTAGAGAGTAAACTAAGATGTGGGATGGAGAAGAAAGCTACCATTTCTCTAATGTTATCTCACTGTCCGTGTTTCAACGTGAGAGGGAAGATAAGTGGTTGGCAGACCAATGCAGGATTGATTCAGACCACGTTGTCTATGTTAGCCCCTTGTCCTATCCTATCTCTTATGCATGCTATCCAGGCATCAGGTCTGTTACATGGTGGGTGTTTGCTACTTTCAAACGTGGGGCTTCAGTTAAAGAAAATACCTAAATAACAACCAATACAGTCTAGGAGTCCACCTCTAAAAGATGTCTGACACCTCATGGTAGTCGATCAATCAGATGTCTTTATTACTTAATTAATTAACAATTAATGAAGTGTGTGTGCCTGTGTGTGTTAGTTTTTGTGTGTGTGCGTGTGTGTACATACTTTCATGGGTGTTTGCGTGTGTGTGTGTATATGTGTATGTGTGTATGTATGTATGCATGTGTCGTATGTGTGTATGCATGTGTCTGTGTGCATGTGTTTGTGTGCGTGCGTGCATTCTTCAGTGTGTGTTTGTGCATGCAAACCTATGTCAACAAAATAAGACTATAGTCCAAACAGCAACAGTAATAACATGATGTTGTAAGACTCAACAAATGATGACAATAGACAATTGACCGGGTCTTAGAATGAAGTCAAATTGCCCCGTCGCCTAGCTGTGGAAATGAGCTGTCTCTTTCTCCATCTGCGGTATCATTTATCATCACACAGCAACATAAACATACACTGTACAGCCTTTAATGGTATCCTCTCTGGCACAACCACCAGGTGATGACTTACACCTTGGAAAAACTCAATTTGAATGTTAAAATTTAATCAGGATGCCAGATTATGTGTGATTGATACGTTAAAGATCAAATGTGTGTATTATTAATCATCCCCAGGTAAATACAATGTAGTCATTCGATCAGTCTTGTTTTTTAGGTTTAAATAGTCAGCCTGTAGGCTACCTGTGCCTGTAGGCAATGCAGGTGCAGACCGTCAAAAGAGAAAGTTATTTGAAATCCTCCAACGTCTGCTTTCAAGCAAATAAAGGACAAATTATCCTCCCAAGGACAAAAGTTGTGTGGGTAATGTATATGAATGAAACACGGTTGACGGTGCTGCTTTTGAAAAATGTTGCGTAAAGGCTGTGATGACCCTTCTCTAGGTTGCGTATCCTACAGGTTCATGAAGATGGCTGTAGCTTATCTCTCCATTATGTGATGCAGCGGGGTATAATGTGTAAGTTTTGCCCAAGACAACGACTTCATCGTTTCCCCCACAAGCCCACACACCCCTAAAAACCGTTATGTGTTAAATCTATATAATATCGACATCTCGAAAGTAGGCTATGGCTCCGAAAAGCAAACGGGGTTTAGTGTTATACCTACCAGAAAATGTGTTATATCTTTGCAGTTGTACCCGCACGTTGCATAGCCAGTGTGGCGCCGGAGATGATGCTGTTACAACAGCCTCTGCTGCAGGCTGCACGCCGATGTTGCCACTGCAGTCCACATTTTTTCTTCTTCCGCGAGCCCAGTTGAGCTCTTTTTGGTATGCAAGAAACGGTAACCCTCTGTTTATGACGATCCAGATAAATGTGACGAGGCACGGTTGCAAAGTAGTATGGTCCTGCAACGGACAGCTTCTCGCAATCACCGAGTTTGTACGTGAATGAAATATGCGGGAGAGCGCTTCAACTCCACCTGAACATGATTCCAGCTTACAGACATCACAACACTTGGTGCACACACACACACACACACACACACACACACACACACACACACACACACACACACACACACACACACACACACACACACGTACACACGCACGCACGCACGCACACACACACACACACACACACACACACACACACACACACACACACACACACACACACACACACACACACACACACACACTCACTCCTCTCCCTCGTCCCTCTCCCTCTCTTACGGCATGGGCATGCCCAGTCACTACAACGGCTAAGAATAATATTAGCAGTAACTTACAGGTATGCGTATAGCACGTCATACCGTGTTCAACAGTATGTTTGCCAGATTTGTTTGTTAGATCGCAGTAGGCTGATGATATAGTAGATCCAACGAGTCTGTGTTTTCTAACAGGGCTGCTGGGAAGGATGATGATTGGTTGCATCTTACTAAGAAATACTCGGCTGCTTATTGTTTATATAGGTACATTGTTGACATTCTCTTTTTTTACTTTTAATTAAGAGACAGATAAGTTGTCTGTGTCTATAGGCCTAGGCTACTCTCTCTCTCTCTCTCTCTCTCTCTCTCTCTCTCTCACACACACACACACACACACACACACACACACACACACACACACACACACACACACACACACACACACACACACACACACACACACACACACACACACACACACATACACAGATGGTAGGCCTATATATTGCTTGCCTTTTTATAGGGAAACTAGCGCATAGACGTTAGCCCTCTTTGTTTGGAGTAGGGCTATGCATATCCTACTTGTTTTTTGTCTTTATGATGCTTAGTCATCACCAAATCCTTGTACTCGGGTTTTTTTTACGTTTTGTTTTGGAGGTTTCAAGACACTAGGGGGCAGGAACACAGCATAAGTCATTAATTCACCATGGGACATAAACTGTAATAACTACATAACTCAAATCTATTTACCTTTTGTTATTAGGTTCACTGTGCAGTGCCAAAGTGCCCTACAAAAATATTCACAGATCAATCAGAAATGTGTGCTAATATGTGCTATTTTATTGGACACAGAGAGGAGTGCAAATGAGTGAGAGGTGGTGTTCGGGGCAGGCCATGGTGTCATCTGGCACCATCAGGTGGTGGGGTCCAGATATGTTCTCTGTGGAGGTCTATTGGCCCCTACTCCTCTTCCTCAACCCTGCTCATTCTCTCCTGAGCCTGATGGAGGGAGCGAAAGAACTGAGTGGTCACTGTCATAACGATACACTATAATGTGCCAAGTAGTTTTTAAAATATGCACCTTATAAATTATAATCGTTTATCAGATTCAGACAGTAGGCTTTATCGAGCGTGGACCTCATCATAGATGAAATAACTGAATTAATTGTTCTTTTTTGTAATTAGCTTTTGACTCCATATATATAATTTATAATATAATTGTATTTGTGCCTTGACTAGAAATGCTAGAAAGTAACTTATTATATCATTTTTGTCACACGTGATATACGATCTAAATCAAGAGTTGGTGGTCAGTTGGGACATGTGTGCTGTTTCTAGGACAAACAGAAAGGAGAGGTCGGTTTGGGTGAGTGTGTGTGTGTGTGTGTGTGTGTGTGTGTGTGTGTGTGTTTGTGTGTGTGTGTGTGTGTGTGGGGGGGGGGGGGGGGGGGGGGGGGGGGGGGGGGGTGAACCAGACTATAGGTGTGAGCAGGTGTGTCCTATCGGTATTTCACTGACACTTTTTTTTAAAAGCCTCTTTTCTGACACCTCAACGTTTTGTCCACTAGATGGTGGTATTATATTTTTTGGTTTATCGATTTGCATCAAACGTAAATCGATCTAGGCTGACGTTTTCATAGTTTAGAAACTATGCCATGTTTGGCTGAGTAATGTCGTATTTAGAGTCGACACTTGCTTCTTGCATCTGAAGGCTAAATTAATGTTTAGACTTCAGATGCATTGACGCTGTGCCAAATCGCAAAAATTTGAGACATATGTTGACCGAGTATTATTATAATACAATGACACCGTGGAGATAATTTAATACATTGACCGCATACTTTAGACATAAATAAATGAGTTCAAGGATAAAGCATGGGAGAGATAAGAGCCCTACGCAATTCAACGTCACATCGAAACTCCTCCCCCGCTGCCTCCATCACTCGGTGCGCGCGTCTCAATGCTGAGGAAAAGAATGAAAGTGCGCGCCCTCTGCTTCCCTAGCGTGCGATAGACTGACAGCAGGGAAGTGCAGTGCATCTATCGATATCATTATCGGTCAATATTGGTCGTGTTAGCCAGACTAGCCAATAGGAAAGCTACTAAAGTCTAAAGTCGTGCAAAGTAGCCTCACAAAACAGAGGTTTTGCGGCTTGTTGGCGTTGTTTATCACCAGCAAATCATTGAGAGCGCAGGCCCCGAGTTTGGCGGAAGACAACTGTGACATCGTTCTAAAAATGAACGAGTCTGCGAGCAATTCGCCGCTAGAAGAGTACGATTTTGAAAGACATTTCGATGAAAGAGAAGCTTTGGAATGGATGCAGGAAAACTGGTAAGTAGCATCTGTGATGGACTATTTTATTGCCGTAGCCGGCAAATAGATATCCCTCGGCAGATTTTGGTCCTGTCAGAGCTGTGCGCCGTGCGTGAGCGTTTATCGGCGCGACGAGACTATTACATCCCCCCCCCCCCCCCCCCCCCCCCCCCCCCCTGCCTCGTTTATATTGAAGTTGTAACATTGTTATTTCTTGTTTCTACTCGTGTCCTTAAGGATCAAGGTTCATATTATTGATCACTTTAATGTCCGCCTTTAAGTGTTGACCCTGGGCTGCATTCATGTAGGCTTGTTGTTTCCCCAACTAGTATACTGCACTAAACTGTTCTTTGCAAATTGGGAACTGTCACCGTCTACCAGTACCAATGGATTACCATGCGATGTGTGTAAATGTGGCGATGTCTCCTCAAAGCACTAAGGGAAACTCAGCATGACCACATTTCGAAACAACTGGCCAGGGTGCAGCATTCAAACCGTTTAGTTTTCCATTGTGTGTTTGTGTCTGTGTGTGTGAGAGAGAAAGAAAGAAAGAGAGACGTGTATATGTGTGTAACCCTTACTCTAACCCACACACCTCAAGAGTGACAAGCGAAACTGCAGACACTGCTTGCCGGTATTTGACACACTCGCATCCTTGGCATTGATCAATAGCTCTGCTTCAGCACTGCTTCTCCTGATTAGCCAAATGTATATGCTACTCTTTGCAAAGGCACACAAAATCTTGCAAGTGAGTCGTTTTTTAATTTGAAAGAGAAGACAATGGTTAAAACATTTTTAACAAAAACACGGGAAAGCATCATAAGTAATCAGAGATGATAAATAACATGTTTGTACTGCTACAGAGTGTGTGCCTTTCACAGCTTTATCACCTGCCACTGTTTTTCTTCTTTCCCCAGTATTATTTGGCTAAGAAAAGCCCACACAATGCTATCACTTCCTTTCTGTGTACATTACAGCCACAAGGCAACCAACGAAAAGGGCTGTGCGAGTAATTAGCCAACCAAGCACCAGCACACCATGGTTTACATAACAGGAGGAGCCTCCTCCCAAGCACTTGTCTTTCAGGAATTCATCATTGATAATGTATAGATACATGTACAGCCTGTCTCCATCTCTTTTGCTTGCCCTGTCTGTGTCCATTTGTCCACTGCTCTCTCTCTCTAACCATCTCTCTCGTGCTCTCTCTCTTTCTCTCTCACTCTCCCTCTCACTCTTTGTCTTTGTTTTATTTATTTGTGAATGATGGAGCAAAGGAGAGACAGCACTATGTAGCACTACCCAGTAAGCATGATATTTAATTTAATTGGCCTTTAATATGGTTTGTTGACCACTGATCCTGATTACAGAGACGTTGCAGGGTATCAGATTAAACAAGCAACGGTTTCTTAAGGCGCCACAAGGTTCAGACCGTACAAAAGCATGTCCTGTGTAGCTTGAATTGGGTCAAGCGGCAAGATACATCTCTTGATATTAATATGAATTCTGCCAATCTGGATTAGTCCTATGGTTAACCAAACTTCCCCACACTAAATCTAAGAGTACATATTGAAACAGGAATACAGTATACACACACAGGGTTGGTGAATAATTACATAGCCCCTGCAGACACTACACACACACACATTTCCCCTGGCAAAAAAGCCATGGTGTTGAAATTTATATTCCATGAACCCTCCTGGCTTGCCTGTGAGAATGCCTCTTAATCATTACATCATCGTGTCTAGGGTGAGGCTGGGTCCTAATAGCCAGGGTTATGGGGATCTTGCAACACAGTAAAGGTCAGTACATTCTGGTTTGGACTCAATGCCTCATGATGAAGTAATCACAATGGTAACGGTATGGTAAAAATAGAAAATATTTATTTATTTATTTGAATATTATTATTATTATTAGTGTTGTTGTTAATGTTATAACTATTATTAATAATTATAATATATAATAAAATTATATATATATATATATATATATATATATATATATATATATATATATATATATATATATAGGTACAATACTGCCAGAAAGAGTTCAAACTGTACAAAGACGTGACCCAAACACGTGACCCAATTCCATGCATGTAGGCACACATGCATGCTCTTATCTGTCATGTTTGATCATACAGGTAGGGGCTGCATCTTCACTCTCCAGTTGTGCAACCGCCTAGGCCCGGATCACACAGAACAGTTTTGAACAGTTGTTATGAATGGGTTAGCATTTTACTCGCTGCTTTTGTTTTGCTGAGCTCAACGTGTTTTTTGAGGGCCGCCCTTGACTCCCCAAGCTAGACACATCTTCAACTCTAGAACAATTCACCCAATGTGATGTAGGTTTAGATGTAGATGTTCCATGGTTGCTGCAGGGCCCTTCTCTGCTTCTTTCTAGGCTTCAACCAAAAGGCAGTGCAGTAATCGTCACGTTTTACAGCCTGCAAAGTTATCCGTGTGATCGGCACCTTATGTTGTGTTGCATCTTGTTTTGCATCTATGGGAAACAACAGCATTGCGTCGATTCACTTTCTGATTTATTAAGTCTTATTAAGGCCTATTTATTCAGTCACACTTTTTGACTATTACTAAATATTACATCGGCAATTTATGTTGAATCATGTCAGTTTTACTCGTGTCAGTCCTGCTCCATGTCAGTCCTACTCCAATGTGTATTCCCCAGTGTACCTGAGGACCTGAAGTCTATACAAATCTCTGATGTTTCTGTACATTCCCCTTAGCTACACTCGCTTGATACATTCCTAGGTATATCTATACATCTCTCACACCTAGACCGTAGACCTAGGTGTGACCTAGGTAGACCGTGAGGTATGACAACTATTCTATTCTATTCTATTCCATATACTGGTCACATGGCAAAATGTTCTCCTTTGCTCATGACAATTGTGTGGTTGTGTTTTGTTGTCTCCAGGAGCAAGTCTTTCATGTTCTGCGGCCTGTATGCTGCACTCATATTTGGAGGCCAGCACTTCATGAGGGAGCGGCCCAAACTCAACCTCCGCAAGCCCCTGGTGCTTTGGTCGCTCAGCCTGGCCATCTTCAGGTGAGCTGAGGCCACAGAGCAGAAAGAGCTGCAGCCACATTTCCAAATACCCAAATATATAAATTGCATGCAAAAACAGAAATCATGTAAATGTGATTATGTGCTTCAGGTTTGTATTGTACTTGCGGCTCTCTCTTATGAATGGTTGATAACATATGATTATTGTTGCTTTTGTGTTGGCTTAAATGTTACTTGACAGCTAGATATGTTGGATTGGATACCTGAGCTATCATATCAAAGCAAAGCATTCTGCAAATGACACACTTTGTTTAATATAAAGATAGAGGAAAGCTCTTCATTCCCATTGTACCTCCAAACAAGACCACAACAAAAAACTACTTGGATGATGAACTGATCAATTGAAGGCCACAATAAGCCATGGCAATTTTAACGATTATCAACAGTCGTAAGGGCTCAGAATAAGTCTACGTGTGAAAATGTCCTTGCGCAGTCAAAGCCAAAAAGAAATCTGCATTCTGATCAGGATTCTAAGCGGTGTTATGTACACAGACACAGCGAGATGCTACAGCATAATAAGCGTCTGTAGTCGTCAGAGTTGGGTTGGAGGGTTGCCACTACAGTTGAAGTACCTTATTGTGTTTGTGTATTATATATGCTATATACTGTCTTTACTGTTGTGATGCAATGCAATACAATGTATCCCCGTAAAACAATAGGTGTGTTTGTGTGTGTGTGTCTACCGATTGCTAAAACCAAGGCTGCATGCGTTAATGCTTTCTAGATGCTTCCATACTGGGAGGTTGCAACAGAATTACAGCAAGCATGCTTTAAAATGGCCAAGATTAAATCTCTTTGCCTGTTGACATTATGTTAGATGTTGCAATATATGTCAAATAATATTGCTGTTTTAAATAGTAGTTTTGTTGAGTGGCTTGATACACAAGATCCTCTTCTCTACACAGGATGGAGTTAAGTGCAGTGGATTTAAACGGCAGACTTTTATACAACCTAGATTATTGTCATACCGTTATTACTGATACAATCTATCTGTATCAGTTTATGATGCAACATAGATTATAGCTACGCCATAATTACTTTATATATATATATATATATATATATATATATATATATATATATATATTATTATAATTCCCAGATTATACTAATACAGTAAGTAGTATTCTGGTCATGTGAACAATTAAGATAACACATATCAGAGAGAGCAATTACTGCTATCTCTGATATGTGGACCTCTTCTTCACTACGACAGGGCTTATATCTGAGAACACAATGTCACATCAATACAGATGCATATACATACTGATGCCTGGTGCAGAGCTGATGTTTTCACAGCCACAACGTTTCCTTCATAGCGTTTCCTGCTTCCACACCCTCTTGAGCCTGCTGGCTCTCTCTCTCTCTCACTGTCTCTCTCTCTCTCTCGCTCTCTCTCTCACTGTCTCTCTCTCACTGTCTCTTTCTCTCTCACTGTCTCTCTCTGTCTCACTGTCTCTCTCCCTCCCTCCCTCCCTCCCTCCCTCCCTCCCTCCCTCCCTCCCTCCCTCCCTCTTCTTATCCCCAGTCTGATGTAGAAATAGTGAACTCTACCCTCTTTCACAAGCCCCCCCAGACCATTGTCTGTACGCTGATTTGAGTACTATTGGTACAACGGTGTGCAAAGGTGTAGGAACTTATTTGCCAACGACAGTTCAAACTTCTGACCTACCAATACATTTTGTACCGTTAGTTGTTGCCACGGTTAGCATGCGCTTCTATAGAATCCTTATTGTTCATAGAGTGAATAGATGGCATTAAATAACCAAAATAAATATTTCTGTGTGCTTTTGTTTGTCCCAATATAAAGCAACTTGTATAACTTAACTGTTGTGCCCAACGCGCCCTGGAAGGTGTTACGTTACCGACATGATACTTACCTCCTGTAATGGGACTGGGTGCACATACAGTATGCATGAACATGTCGTTGAGGTTTAATGATGGAGCATGGTGTGGCCATAGTGTTTGTACGTAAATTGAAAGAGATACGCAATGGGAGGGTGGCATGGGAAGAACAGAGGAGTACTGTGCATTGTTCTCCAAGTTCGTCTTTGAAAGGGTTAGGTCCGACGATACTGGAACCTTTGTATCTCTGCACACTGGGAAATCTGTCTGTGATTACACTAAACTCGTCCTGTAGCTATCTCTGAATGCAAAACTTTGCGTGTATACCATTAGCATGTTATCTGTTTGTTGTGCTGCAGACTGATTGTATATCATTATGTCTATACACAGTTTGGTGGAAGTGTGTATGAAATGCAAACACACCTATTACTAAACTCTAACAAGGAAAGACATCAGGAAACAACTGAATAAAGTTTAAGACTTTTATTTAGAACAAAAGCTGAGCTGATCTGCAGAAGACCTGCTTTTCCAGCTTCAGCAAACAATTGTTATAGTCTCTCTCTGTGATTCCTCCCGATAAGCTCCAAGCCAGAGTTGTTATCAAACAATTTATTTACATTGCTTCAACATCAACCAACTTATGTGTCTTTCTGCTCTATTCATGGTCTTTAAACACAACTTTGTTTGCCTCGTTATGGTGGCAAACCTTTCACCCAGTCATCCTTTAACCTTGCATCCCTTATCCATCAAAGGAGCACCCAGTTCCCCTCATCCCTCGCCTTATCCATTCCTTTCACAACACTTTTTAATTATTAGGTTGTCTTGACCTCATCAGAAGAATTATATTGTACAAGGAATATTAGTACATACTGGTGGCACAGAACATCGGATTATCTTTTCACAAAATAAGAGTCTCTTCAGATGATTCTGTGTTTTTCCACGCTTACCTCATTCATACAGCATACAAGGCAAGATATTGATTATAATCCTTCTACGGGTATAGTAAAATTCATCCACATTACGCACGTAATACGCACTCTGATATGGACTTGAACTCAACTTGAGCTATTGTTCTGCTGCAAAATAACGTGTGTCAGCGGGTTTGTGAAACTTTGGTTGTGGGCTGTGTGGACAATGTATTGCTAACATGCATGCGTGTGTATGTGTGCGTGTGTGCTCTTGCACATGCGTGTGTGTGTGTTTTACATTTTGCTCTACTAGTATCATTGGGGCGGTGCGGACCGGATGGTACATGATGTACGTGCTCACCACAAGTGGATTCAAGCAGTCTGTGTGTGACACCAGCTTCTACAGCGCACCCGTCAGCAAGTTCTGGGCCTACGCCTTCGTCCTGAGCAAGGCCCCTGAGCTGGGTAAGGCTTCTCTTCAATCCCTTCTGTTCTGCCCTCCACTAGACTAAGAGGATCCCATGTGAGGACCAGGAAGAGAAAACCCATCAGGAAGGGGAAAAGGATGCGATGGCACAACACAGTAACCAAGGTTAGACAGGGCTACATTGATGACTTATCAATGTAGACTCGTCTTTCTTCTTTGTGGACCATGGAAAAGTTCTGAAAAAATATTGTATTCTTATTCTTATTCTTATTAACGTAATTGCCATTGGTGTGTCTCAGTTAAGCCATTAAAAAAAGGGGGATTAAGAAAAATAATTGCCACGTAGAAATTACGATGATCAAAATATACAAAAATGTACTCAACGACTCAATTCATTAGTTTAAAAAAGTTACTTTTTGGGAGAGGGAGGTTGAGGAGGGATGAATAAGTTCTTCTCAGACACATGATTGCTAGACCATGATGTCACGTGCGGCTACTGATGACACACATCGCACAGCCACTGGCAATTAACCAAAGTGAAGTAGAAGGCATGGCCAGACGGACGGAGCGCGCTAACCTTGACTGGGTGGGTGGATTTCACGCACACACATTTCTCCAAGGGGGGGGGGGGGGGGGGGGGGGTAATGATGCTGAGTGATGGGCGGTGGGTGAGGGATGATGAGCTATTTAATACAGTATTACATTTTTAATTAGCGCAGCATTGATACCCATGTTCTTCATGAGAAGGAATCCGGATCCATTTACCCTAATCCCTTCAAGATGGGTCCATTGTGTGTGTGTGTGTGTGCGTATGTGTGTGTGTGTGTGTGTGTACGTGTGTGTGGATCTGTGCGCACCCTTAAGGTGCAGTCACTTGAGACACGGTTGAATCCAGTGCTATGGTCTCACCCACTAAATCAGATGCTTCTCAAAACATACTGGCTTTTTGGACTGTACTGCAAATCGATCTGTTGGCGCATTACGCTATGCGGAGCGCAAAGTTCAAATTATTACAATTTTGACCTGGCGCTCCGCATGACGTAACGCGCATGGCCCCTCCTCTGTTAAATTTCCACACAGCTTTCTCCATAGGCTAACACGCCTTGATGGTTCCTCCTCTCTCTCCAGGCAACACGGCGTTCCCGTCCCACCCCCTCACCCCTGCTCCTCCTCTCTCCCCCAGGCAACACGGCGTTCCCGTACCACCCCCTCACCCCTGCTCCTCCTCTCTCCCCCAGGCAACACGGTGTTCCCGTCCCACCCCCTCACCCCTGCTCCTCCTCTCTCCCCCAGGCAACACGGTGTTCCCGTCCCACCCCCTCACCCCTGCTCCTCCTCTCTCCCCCAGGCAACACGGTGTTCCCGTCCCACCCCCTCACCCCTGCTCCTCCTCTCTCCCCCAGGCAACACGGCGTTCCCGTCCCACCCCCTCACCCCTGCTCCTCCTCTCTCCCCCAGGCAACACGGCGTTCCCGTCCCACCCCCTCACCCCTGCTCCTCCTCTCTCCCCCAGGCAACACGGCATTCACGTCTCACCCCCTCACCCCTGCTCCCCCTCCTCCTCTCTCCAGGCGACACGGCGTTCACGTCTCATCCCCTCACCTCTGCTCCTCCTCCTCTCTCCTCCAGGTTACATGGCAATCACGTCTCACCCCCTCACCCCTCCTCCTCCTCTCTCCTCCAGGTGACACAGTGTTCATCGTGCTCCGCAAGCAGCGCCTCATCTTCCTCCACTGGTACCACCACATCACAGTGCTGCTCTACTCCTGGTACTCCTACAAGGACCAGGTGGCTGGCGGCGGCTGGTTCATGACCATGAACTACGGCGTGCATTCGCTCATGTACACCTACTACGCGGCCCGGGCGGCCGGCCTGCGCGTGCCACGGCCCCTGGCCATTCTCATCACCACCACGCAGATCCTGCAGATGGCCATGGGCCTGGCCGTGCTGGGACTGGTGTACCGCTGGATGCACGAGGTGCGCTGCCCTACCCAGGTGGACAACGTGGCGTGGGGCTCGCTCATGTACCTCAGCTACCTGGTGCTCTTCGCCTCCTTCTTCTACAACAGCTACCTCAGGGGCAGCGCCGCCGTCACCGCGGCCGCCGCCAGCAACAAGGGGATCAAGGCCGAGTAAGGAGTGGGGGGCATGCGGGGGTGCCCACGTGGGGAGTGTTGGGATGGGGGGAGGGGAGACTCTGTATTTTACCTGGGCTGTCATATTAGAGTGTGCCATAAACGGGGGGGGTGGGGGGGGTGGGGGGGGGGGTGGGGGGGGGGGGGGGGTTGGATCGTGACCTACAGTGTTGTGCCATGAGTGTGTGTGAGTCACAACTACTTTGCTGGTTGCTGGGTTCATGTCTTAATTGTGTCTTTTTTTCACGCTTTCTTTTATTTTTTAATACTTGACCAATTGAAAGCCTCCTTAGGTTACATTTGAGCTTTTAGGAGGAATACACCAACGTCGCAGAAGTCGATTGTTATTATGATAGCAACCTGTGGACCAGGGAACACTGTAATATGTTCCCCCAAAACGACAAAAGTACAGAAACAATAAGGGAAGCTAATAAACAAGGCTATGTTTGTGTATGACTAACATGGTACTGATACATAATGTTCATTATTTTGAGTGTTGGAGCCTTGTGGGGAAAGCGGTTTCATAGGCCATCACCTCCGTCCGATTATTTTTGTGTTTTTGACTAGAAAATACAGTCCATCACTGTTATTGGTGTGTAAGAGAAATCTCTGAATCATTGGAAATGTGCTGAGAATGTCACTAGACTCGGACACTTCTGTGAAACACTAATAATAAGGTAATCCGAAAGAGAAATGGAAGTGATGCTGAACTGCATCTATTGCTTTCTTGTGCTCAGTTTATCACATGGAATGAGGGAACCATGTTTCTTTCCTGTTGTCATTTTCCATATTGCAACGCTTATGGGTGCTTAAAATATCATCCCCCAAATAAGTGACACTAATTAATCATACATTTCTTTAAAGAAAATAGAAATGGAAAAACTGATTTGAAACTTCCTGATAGACATTGATTAGGGGTTAGATAAATGGTACTATGACAAGATTATGGACATGCCCATAATAGTTTGCATTTTGCATGCTATTAGGCTCAAAGCCCATGCTGTTAAGCTAATAAGCAACTGGTTTGAATGCTTTGATTCTTGAGTGATGGCATTCAGAGGCGCACATTCCTAAATTGGCACTTTAGTCCTTTCAAATAATTTATACAAAAAAACCTGGACTGAAATACAGAGCCAAGGAGAAGTACCGGTTTTGGTCCTTCTCTTTAGACACATGTGACATGTCTAAAATAGAGAGATACTATAAATGTTCAATCAACAATGCACTTATGTTCTGTATCAATACTATATATTTATGTAAAGTAAATTGAATGGATTCAGATTGGCACTAGGTGTAATGAAACTCTTAAGTCTACTCAGAGCCGGCCTGGCAATGACCGAGTGGCGTTGACGTCGTCCCATACAATGACACGTGGTCAGGGGAAGCACCATAAATACTGAACTCCCACTCACCTTTGTACTTTTTTCGTCTGTTGTGATATGTGAAATGTTTACCTTCTCTGGACCATGATGACAGACACCTGCGTTGTCCTTCATTTACAACCTTCCACCTCGCCCCGCCTCTCTGAACACGTGTACGTCCTTTTTCCCCTGAACGCTTCGACTCGATGTGAACTTTGGAAATCATGTAGGTGTCATCGACATGTGTCAGTCTGTTGAACGGGGAGACAAAGACGTCCTGGCCGTTATGTACACCCAGTATATCCCGCGCCTGTACATTTCTACACCGGCCTTCTTTGTCATATGCATGATCCTTGTGCGCATTAAAGGGACTAAGAGGAGTTTATGTTTTTGCTATGTACATTTAGATTGCATTACCCTGAATACATATTGCGTTTTACGTTATATGTGTTGACATAGAAAAAGGTTTTAACCGCTATTTGACGGTTTAACAACATGCTAGCGGTGGGTCTTTAATCGTGTTTTCTTTAAAAACAATTGGAAATGTTTAATCACACTTATAACTGCATAGCAAATAAACAACTCCTCTAAGGGCCTTTAAAAACACCTAACCCAAAAATAAGCCCTCAATGGGGTTTGTACATGTTTCTAATAAAACATGGCCAATAAAAACGGTGACATGGAAACATTAACAGAAAGGATGATTTATTATCTTTAGCAAACCCTCAGTTGCTGTACTTAACCGGGTTCTAAGAGAAGAGACACGAGGGCGCTTAATGGAAAAGAGTACAGCAACTGGAATGAACAAAATTAACTCAATTGTAAAATAATATATTTATTTTCTTAAAGTGTGCTTCTCCATCTGTTTCAAGGTCCACGGTAAACGCAAGGTAAAAAAAAAGTCGTTTGTTTATCGTCCACCATTGTGAGGTCTTGTCTTTTCTTTCGCTAATCCTTTCATCCGATTCAACTGATATCCAGCCAAACATTTCCACTGATAAACTGCTGTCTACACCATTTTGCCTCTGAAAATAGAAACAGACGACCAAGAATAAATGCCGTAGCCTGTAATTCTACATCTTCACACCAAAGTGATGTTGCCCGTGTGTGTAGTACGTTTTAAGTATCCTCAGCTGCGCTAGCACTATCGGTTTATCTTGTGCTAGCACACCTCTTACGTCTCATGTAATTCACTCAAGAGAATGCAGAAGCGAAATATCTATCTAGTGACTTATCAAGTGGACCGGCTTTGAGGAATCTCCAAGCCTTTGGCATATGGCAGCCCACATTTCTCCCCTACATTGAAGACAATTGAAGTATGTTTGATTCATTTAACATAAATTCTGTTTAACCTCAAAGGGTTGAAAATGCAGACAGAATACAAATACACTCATAGATTCATCAATGAATGGCATTTTAAGTAAAAACCGGTGGTGTCAAATTACACAGACGATTACCACCACCAGGTGCCGCTGGGCCATACGCTTTCTTCCCCATGTTGAACTGGTTGGAAGCAGGGGCCTAGGGTGTTTGCAGCTTCTCCAGGACAAGGGAGTTTATGTTGACTGCGACAGCTTCTCTGTCTCTTTTATATCGCGAGGGAAAACTAGAGTTCACAGTACTACTTTTCCCTTACATATATTTTTGTGACTGCTATATTTTGCTTGTATCAATGACATTAACTAGTTGGTCGTTTAGTTTTAAAGGCTATTAACTTGTCAATGCAATGTCTCTTATGCCTTCATACAAGATGGGTCTTTTTAAAGTGTTGGCTTGAACATCTGAATATTCCAATTGTATTATTAGTACGATTTGATTTTTAAATTGCCAAACTAAAATATGTTGCTGTTTAACAGCGGTAGGTTTACTAACTAAGTTTTTAGGTTTACTAAATAAGTTTAACTTCACCCATAGGTTCAATATTGAAATGTTCAATATTGAACAAGAACCTTTGAGTGAAGTTAAACTCACGGTTCAACACACATGCTCATTTCATTCACACAACCACAAAATAAGGGAAAATCGGTTTCAAGGGCTTTGATGTTTAAATGTCATAACTAAATGTTGTGATTTGCAAAGAATAAATAAAAATACAAAGACTATAGTGTTTGTGTGTCATGATTCTTCAATAAAGCTAGTGTTCTTTGTTTCAGTGTCGTTGATCATCAGTCATTGGAAATAGTAATCAGTATGAACCCGGTGTGAACCAGGTATGAACTGGGTTAAACCCTGCTGTAGACCGCCGAGGTCTTTGACACTGCTACTGTGACCGGGATTGGGAGTAATAACCTAAGGTTTAGGGTGGTGTGTTGCGGAGTTGGAAACTGTGTACCAGTAAACCCGACCATCATCACCTGACAAAAAACTGACTTTGATGACTTCAGTTGTAAGGCTTTTAGAGAGTGATGGACTCCTTGCGTTCAATCCCAAAGTGTGATCTGTCATTCGAACCTTATGAAGTAATACAAATATATTAACATTTAAAAACACATTCAAATCTTTAATAGATGTAGTCTATTTAGACGTTATATGTTTGGTTATTTTAACTTGGCTAGGACATAGAGGCAATGGAGGCAACAGAGCATAAAAGCACCACCAAGGCCTAATGCAATAATAAAACAAAAACAACTAGGTCACATGCCGCCACCAAGTGGCAAAAGTATAATAAAGAATGGTTTAAGTTGCACGAGCCAACTTTACTTCCCCCCCCCCCCCCCCCCCCCCCCCCCCCCCCCTAGCGTAGACGACGTGGCAGTGACGTCAAGGTAACGTAACGGGAGAATAGTGGGAAAGCTGTCATTATGTTTCTCCCGCCAAACTGTACACTCCTAATTGATTGCAGCTGTGGGGCCCCGAGAAGCTGGCGCAAGACCGCCCGGAGATGCACACGCGCTGCCACGTGAGAGCGATCACTCTCTCTCTCGCGCAAGGAAACGAGCTCGTTTGAGATAGACCAGAAACAACCAGAACGTTCACGCTGGCAAATTGTTGGGAAACCCTTTTCCCAGGAATAACACCAGTCAAGAACTAAACGTAGCTTCCCCTCACTCACTTTAAACGGACTTAAAATTATAATAATCGACTACGGACAATGTTTGTTGTTACACTTTAGAGTTATGTTCTATTACGTTTGAACGCATAAGATAAGGAATTTATTTTGGGTTAAAATTAACCTCGTTCCCAATGCGTTCTCGTCCCACGACGGACCACCTGGAACGAACTGCTCCGAGAGAGAGAGAGAGAGAGAGAGAGAGAGAGAGAGAGAGAGAGAGAGAGAGAGAGAGAGAGAGAGAGAGAGAGAGAGAGAGAGAGAGAGAGAGAGAGAGAGAGAGAGAGAGAGAGAGAGAGAGAGAGAGAGAGAGAGAGAGAGAGAGAGAGAGAGAGAGAGAGAGAGAGAGAGAGAGAGAGAGATCCGTTTCTGTCACATGTTTCAGATATTGCTTGGTCCAAATTTTCTAGGATACTCCATATATATTTTCCTTGTTTTTATTGATCTGTTGTTTTTTGTTCTTGTTCTTCAAGCTCCAGGGACTGTAAACTGGCGTACAGAGACCGGAAATTGCGCGACCGGGATAACGCTATAATTCAGGATCTTCTCTCAGCCGAACATAGTTTAGTGGGAGGAGCATATGGACTTCATTGCGTGATGTCCTCTCCGGGCATCTGCGTCAAGGAGTCAAAACAAACTTGGTGGAATCACAGTAAAAGTGAACGGCATTGATGTATACATATCATAACTATTAGTAAAATGGCTAAAGTAAGAAGTTGACGTGGAGAAAATGAACGAGTTTTTGGCGCAGGGGAGAGAAGATAGACGTTTAGTGCCTTATGGAAACTTTTTCTTGGGTCTGGGGTAGCTGAGATGAAGCGCAGTGCTTGAGCTTATTTTTTGCACAGCTTTTTTTCTATTTTTTTCTTTTACCAGCAAAAGGTAGGATGAAACCTTTAGTGGAATGCATTTCCAACATCATTTAGGTAATTACGTATTTCGTGTTTAAACATTTAAGAAAGTGATTTTTGTCCAACTGCAGCATGTTTCTTTAGGCTTGTTTCTTTTTAAAACATGAATAAGTCGCATATGAGCTTTTACGACAAATGAAACACCTAATGAAATAAAGTGTATTTATTCAACCTTATTTAATAGTTCGTTGGCTATGTGCTACATGTAGGCACATTCCAATAGTATGGGGACTTGATGTGCCTTTTTACATTTTACACCAGTCCACTCCTATTCGTGAAAATAGTTATCCATGGAATAGAATGAGTGATTACAAAACTATTTGAAAAAAACGTTGCCTACTCATAACGAGTAGGCCTAATTATCATGATTATGTAGACTAGCCTATGACTGTCATGGATGGCTTATGTAAATTCATGAAAAGTAAATAGTAATTGCTTGCTGTGCTTGTTTTTAGTGGCCCGGGTTGACTGAAATAATTGAACATGTCACTGTGGATCATTCTTCCCATCAGCCTACCAGTCTTCATCCTCACAGGGATATGGGTTGTGTAAGTATTTAATATTTAGTATTTAAATAATTAATTAAAACTTGAAACCTAAAACATTTGTTTTAGTTATCTTCACTTGCTTTGATTAATCTATATCCATTGCTCTGCCACTCATAAATATGATCAAATTGATTTAATGATCAGTCTATGCTGACAATTCCACAGCTGTCAGCTCCAAATCCTATATTGTTCTTCATTGAACCTCATCCGTTTGTTGTAGTCAAAGTTGAAGTACATGCCCGAAGGAAGAAATGGAATGTAATGCCGTTTCTCTCTACGGTTGTGTGTAGGACAACCCTGAAGCCTAGCCTGGTGTATTATGTATGACCTTTCGTCCATACAAAAAAAAAAAAAATGCTTTGCAATGCTTTGATGTAAATTGAGCATCTGTAAGTTTCTGCTCTTGAGGAAACAGGTGGTAGGACCTATGGGTGTCACTTAAGGATAATCATTAGAAGTAACATTTGTATAGCAACTAAAACACTAGGTCCATCCATGCATAGCGGTAGGTCACCAATGTGTGACACTAGCAACATTATTAACACGTATTTGCTTTATACTTTGTTTAAAGAGGGTATGAAGAACATAACAGTCCACAATAAGTGATAAGTTAAGTGTAAGGTGATTTGTTATTTGTACAGTGATAAGTTACGTGCAGTGGTACAGTAATGCATCTCATTTGATCGTGTGAATGTAGAGGAGGTGAAGCCCCAGTCCTAGAGAGAAGTTGCTACAGTCCCGCTTCTTGTGTTTATTCCATTAACTGTATAAAATCGTTTTTATTCCCTTCTGGAGACTTTATTCAAGGTCAGCAGTTGATCATGGGTTTCAGATCTTAGCAGATAAATGATGAAGACATCCAGTGCTTCCAAATTTCACTAATTGACTCTCTCTCTCTCTCTCTCCCCCCACCCTCTCTCTCTCTCTCTCTCTCTCTCTCTCTCTCTCTCTCTCTCTCTCTCTCTCTCTCTCTCTCTCTCTCTCTCTCTCTCTCTCTCTCTCTCTCTCTCTCTCTCTCTCCCCCACCCTCTCTCTCTCTCTCTCTCTCCCTCCCTCCCTTTAATGGTTTCTCTATTTCCTGTGCCTTCTTTCCTTAAGTTCCACCAGTGTGCTAAGCTCCCCTCGTCATAATAACTTTAATCACCAGGAAGCGTCTGGAGTGTTGAGACAGTGGGCACTATAATTTCTCACACTGGCTCACTAAAGTGTTGGCTGTCCGAGACAATTGGTGATAATGGCCCGTCTAGTCCTGGCCTGCCCTTACCCTTTCCGCTGGTTGGATTTTTGACCTGTTCTGTACATGTATTAGACCTGGTCTTTGCTAAGAAACATTATATCAGTCTATGCCATTATCAAGTCCCCCCAAATACATTTTTTAGGAACAATAGAAAAACAGCCAATAATGGGTCGATAGATTTGCAGTTTGTTATGTGAAGAACTGCATACCGATTAAGTTACCTTTTATCCTACATGTAGATCGCTTTGAGAGCCACTGCTTCAGTTATCTCCTTAACCATATAGCTGTCGTTTTGAAGACGTTAATTGGCTATCTCAGGACAGGTGACAGAGAATTGATTTATAGAACATCGTCATGCAGTGATCAGTGCATTTTTGTTTTATCTTATCATTTTCAAAATGATGTATTAACGTGTTTTCCTGAACTTTGCATCATTCCTGGACATGAAGGCCAACATCTTTAATCTGCTGTTCACTTGGGCTGACCCACTGAGACGGAACTTGGCCTTTTACCCAAATTCAACAGTCACTACTATGTCACTTTGACATACACTGGTTTTCCAGCTTAATGCTTTTTTTAAATGTAATGAGGCAAACTTATTGCCTCATTACATTAGCTAACCTCAACATTTTTGGCAGTTCATAGTTGAAGACTTGCAACGTCAAAGGGAAGAGGAAGAGTTGTTCTCTACATTTAATAGCAGAAGTTAAAACAAGACAACTTCCTCCATGACTTGTCTTATATCTTATAATGGAGACCCCTGCTCCACCTATGCCATCCCAAACAGTGTTTTTTGTTGAAAATGTACAGACATATTGATTGAACACAGCCATTCACGGCTGTGTTCAATCAATCACCATTTGTGTTTATGTATTGACTTTTCTTTAAGGTTTGTGGTCAACACACTTACCTTTTCTTGGACTTATGATTCTTTGTCTCCTTCTTACAGATACGCTATGGCCCTGTACAACCAGCATGTCTGCCCTTTGAATAACTGGTATGGCACCCAACTCACCCAACGCTGTTCTTTGCTTTGGTCATTAATCATATTGTTGTCTTACTTTAGGGGAATTAAAAAATATCTGTTACACCTGCTTCTTTGGAATAACTCGTTTTAGTTATAGAAGTGAAATAACCAAATAGCAGTCCTACAAGTAAATATCCCTCTCTGCTGATGAGTGAGTCTGGTGTAAACCAGTGTGAACTGCATGACATTGACGTTCCCAGCATACTTGTTGGTGTAATAAGTATGCCCAGAAGTCTTTTTAAACGTTCCACACCGGAAACTCTTACCTGCTGAAATCAGCAGTAAAGCTGTATGTCAATTCCAACTGCTCACAGTCTTAACCACACTCTAACTGCCTCTGTGTGTTGGATCAAAGAATATTCATACAATGTCTAAGTGAAAACAAGCATGAAAAAAAAACATACTATATATTAATAAATACATTATACACGTAATTTCTTATAGCAAAACAAAAAACACCACCTTAACAACTTTAGTGTTCATCCAAACTTGATTTGGGTAAAGGTGTTTACGGCTTGGCTCATTGCATAATACGAGGGAACAGTCCACCTTGATCAACACAGCCTCTTGTTGCATACTCCCAGTGCAGGGTTACAGTTTTAATTTAAACATGTTGAATCAGCAGGAGTGAAGGGTACAGATGGTGTTTAGTATGTGTACATATATCCAGAAAAAGAGAGTAGAAAAAAGAGATAGTTGTCCGCAAAACTGCAAATAGGTTTTTGTATGTTGTAGGTGAAGTGCTCAACTGCTATGCAGAGGAAAACTCTCTAGGCTTTAGTAAAACACGTATTATTTACATGATACATTCTTGCAGATGCTTCTGTGGTATGCACAGAGTAAACAGAGATTCAAATCGCCTGCTAATCCAATTCACACTTGTCCCGAACCCAAAAGAAAAACAAAGCCACCCAGTCAATATTTAAAATCAAGTCAACAGAATTTCAATGTAAGGTACATTTTCTACGCTCATTTGCATCAAATTCTGAAGTGCAGTTCATGCTGACATATTAACCACCTTTCTAAAACAAGCCGGTGAAACCATGCACCCTTGCTCTGTGCCAGTCAAAGCTACTCTTGGCTAAGGGACAAACAAATGTCAAACTCTGGAGCACGTTCAGAGTGCAGATACACAATGATTTATACATTTATGGTAATGTGTATTTGGTCCTGCTCTGTGTGTTCTCAGGCTATACAATGATTCCTGTGAGGAGCTGCTTCCATTACAGAGAGGTCCTGTGCTCTGCTGTACTCTAGAGAATCTACCACTCATCAGGTTTGTGTTTGACCCAGTGTTCTTATTAGATATTACAGGAATATTGGAAGTAGCGTTTCAACAGGATCATGCGCATCATCGTATCAACACAAGTCAGTACATTGTCCATTGTTCTAACCATTCCCTTATGTCAGAATTATGAATGATAATACATTTTTAACATGTTCACACATACTGAACGTGAAGATAATCTGGAAATACTTAAGTATTAACTATGTATATTAAACAGACTACAGCCTCACAAGTTAAAGTCTCTCTACTCTTACTGCATTCAATTAAGCTCTATGTTGTGTCCATGTATTTATTTGATTTATTTATTTATTTGTTTGTTCATGTTCTCTATTCCACCATGCTGTTGACACTTGCAGTAGGGCTATATAATGGGACAGGTCAGCACATATTTTTTGTGAGTTGAGAGAGCAAAATTTGTACACAAGTAGATATTTGAAAACGTTGTATGTGTAGAAACGCATCTATTTAAAGCACATGTCACAACAACAACACATCCAAATCATATTTCCAGAATAGCATTTGATGTTCTATTCCTGTAGCCTCTAACGCTATTCGTGACTTGGCTCACCCCATGTACTGTATGTGGCACTAAAACCAGCTTTAAACCGGGGTTTATCAGTGCCGCTGGGGCTCCAGGAGATAAGCAGCCCCAGCTCCTTGACTCTTGTGTATGTGGGGGTCGCAGACCCCTGCACTCAGACAGGAAGACAGCCTTTGTTTTGTTCAGAGGATCCTCTCAGAAACTTCCGCACACTGAGTTGCCATGCAAACAAGACGTGCGACCCCCCCCTTCCCCCCCCCCCCCCCCCCCCCCCCCTACACACACACAGACACACACACGTACACCCACACAGACACATGTTTGTTTCTTTATTTTTTCTTTATTCATATTGTATTCGTTTATTAAATTTGATTTATTCTTTTAATTGTATTTGGGCACTTTCAGGATTATGTGAGAGTTCATTAACAAAGACAAATCCACTGCACAATGCTGAGTTTGGTCTAAATAAATCTTAAATCTTGAATCAACCGTGGCCCTGTTTCAAGTAGCAGGTTAGGATATGTTTAAGCTTAAACCAAAACTCTCAGCCAAGCGTGTGCTTTCCTGGATTGCCTGATTTTTTGGTTTTAGAACAGCTTATTTCAACCTCGAGGAACGAGTTCATGCAATCTCGGATAGGGTGAACCTGAAACATGTGCGTTAATGACAGGCTTCAAAATAAATCATCTAACTCATGCTGAAGAGGTATTTGATCAGGAAATTCCCTGGATCTCATTGCTATGTGTCAGGTTTGCTTCAGCTTAGGCTTACAGCATGAGTGCTTCCCTGGACTGTTAGAGACGTATATAAATCGCCTTATTAATAAAATTTTGACACGTCACGTTGAGTTGATTGTTAAGGTGAAACACTAGGAGGAAAAATTATACAACTCGGAATACAATAATATTGGATGTGACTGTAAAATGTTGTTGGCATCAGAGAGAGAGAGACAGAGAGAGAGACAGAGCAAGAGAGAGAGACTGAGCATCCTTCACCACACTTTTTCATACACAAGTTTGTATGTCTACAAGCATACCTTCATGATGTGATGAACCATGACGTCACATAGATTCTGCAACAGGCACCACCACCACCAGACATCTGACAGAAATCAAGTTAGAAAGGCGTCGTCAGTACAGTCGTGGGCAGGGTTATCTCGGAGCTACCCTGCTATGGAACAGGTTTGCTCCAGGTTAGGCTCACAGCATAAGTCCACGTGTACTGAAAGCAGTCTAAGCTTGGTATCTGAAACCAAAAATTCTGCCTTGCCCTCAATTCTGATTTAACATATCTGGTCAACCCTGGAAATCCCGCTTCTTGAAACAGGACCCAGGTTAGGTTCATAGTAGGAGTTGCCATGGTAACTGAATTGAGGGTAGTCTGAGCTTGGTATCTGAAACCAAAAATACAGGCTTTTCCTGAATTTTGACTGAACATATCGGGGTAACCTTGAAATCCCGCTTCTTGAAATAGAGACCTGAAGACTACTAAGAGACATAATAAATACATCCCATGATCTTGTTAACTGGATTGTAAATATGCAATGAAAAAAACGATGGCATTGCATCGCAGGTTGTTCTGTTCAGGGTTGTGGTGGGCGTGACTCTGGGGGGGTGTTGTATCTGTGTTGTCTGTGCCCCAAACCTCAAACTGAGTTTACAATTATGCGTTCAACAGCCGCTTTGGATGTGCTGTGGGTCTCTAGGTTACCAGCATAGCCCAGAGTATATGCCACCATAGCTTACTTGCACCTGTCCAAAAATGTATTGTTGTGACGCAGAACCATAAATGCAAGCACTGGCGTAAAGACTTACGGTGTAGAGAACCACCAGGGCTATTCAGCGCAGAAGTATAATTCAGCCTTGACTGTGCCACACTGTAAGACTGAGCAAGACACACACACACACACACACACACACACACACACACACACACACACACACACACACACACACACACACACACACACACACACACACACACACACACACACACACGGTGTAACAGGCTAGTCAAATAACTGCCTATTGTCTGTTTTCAAGCTCTGTCGTAAAATGCTCGTCTTGGCCCCTCCCTCAGAGGCCCATTCCTCTGTGGCCGTACATCTCTGCCAACTGCTGCCACCTATTTAGTTTAGTTCTCTCTCTTTGTATCCCAAGGCAACCCGGAGTAACGCAACAATGTACTCAACGAGGAACAAGACCACAGGCCAAATTATTTCATGCCGGGATGGTTAGGGGAGGGAGGGAGGGAGGGAGGAAGGGAGGGTGGGAGGGTGGGTTGGTGCCACTAAGCTGCTTGGAAACTCCATATTCACTTCTTCCTATTACTCCCCCCCTCCCCCCTTTTTCTCTCTCTTTCTTTCACAGTAAGAGTGGGACCCTGCCTCCTGAGAGCTGCTTCTTCAGTCTCATATGCAGCACAGGGTCTTTTATGGGTATGTAGATCCTCCATGAATACAGTGATTTACACTATACATATACTACATGTGTTACAAATGTTTATATAGACGCGGTTGAACTTACACTTTACACAAACCCAAAATACACACCATTCTTTCCGTGACACCGCACTTTTTATGTAAAGGACAAGAAAGAATTGAAAGTGCAGCGCCACACACGCCAGAGTGCATTTGCGTTCACACGGAGGTACTGAAGACATACACTGCTTATAAACATTGTTCTTATATCAATGGGGCTCTTTATGCACTGAAGACCCCAGCCGTGTTTTTCCAGCTGCAGCGGCGACGACTGCAGCCAGCTTTTCTTTGCTCTACATACTCTGCTGCTGCCACGCCCCTCCTCTCCTCTCTCCTCTCTGCCCCCATTTCCCCCCAGAGGAAAAAAGGGCTACTAGGAAATGCCACTGCCCTGAAAGGTACTTTTTTTTTTTAAATGTCCCCTACTGCGTACCTCCCACGACCCCAAGGGCAGCAGGCTTCTGACCGCAAGCACGAGTGCTTTGGAGTTCCACTGTCTCTGTGGACATTTTGGGCTGTTCCAGTGCAACTTGGTTTCAACGTTTGTCTATTTAGTGTGGTTTACTCATGGTTCACTGGCCACAGTGCAGCGTTGACATTGTTTTTGAATTTTTTTTTTTTTTGCTTTGGAGTTTACATTCTGAGACTTTCACCATATGGTTTATTATTGTCGTTCTTCAAATGCCGCTTGAAAATTGCCTTGGGAATGCAATGGGATTAGTATATGTGAAGATATTTTTGGCAATTTGATGAAAGCCACAGAGTCAATGTAAGTTTGATATTTTTAACTGAGGTGGGTGAGGCACTTTCCCTCTCTCCTCTGACCAGTAGTGAGTCAGAACAAGTTGCCATTATAGTAACGTTAAGTCAGTTCCACCCAACTCCCAAACGCTGACGTGAAAGTCCACATTTAAGGGAAACATAACACAAGAAATTCCTTAGAAAGTGGTGGAAAGTTCCACAAAGTCAGTAAGTCCTCCAGGACTTAGATGGTGGCTATTCTTTTTATATTACTTGGCACACAAGCAAACAGGTCCTGCAGCCAGTACTGAGAGCTGACTGTGATCAGTCCGGCCAGGTCACACATGTTTCGTATGGCGTTTTCTCAGAAGACCGGAACATTTTATGAGGCTATTAACCTGGCTATCCTGCTAGAGTACTGCTGTTTTCTTCAAACTGCTTATCCTACATACTTATTATGCATAACCCTGTCCTGAGTGCGAGACTTCTGCTAATAGTCCTGTTCAGTTCTGTCCGCCAGCAGCTTTGATGCTTATAGCGTCGAGCAGAGGATTTTATCGAAGCGTGTGGCCAACACATTGACATCCTGTAATGCATTAGTCAGTCTTCCTAGGAATGTCATACTTCCAAAATTCCAAAATGTACAACTTTTGAAAGGAGGTTTCGAACCAAAGCAATCAGGCAGACACATGTAGCTTTAATGATAATAAAGTTATTCATCTGCCAAAGGTCAAGGCTCATTACAAGGGTCAAAAGGTTAACTAAAAGATCATGATTATTCAACCTATTGGCTTGCAGTGAAAACGCACTTCGCCAAGGACATTCTTCTGTTGTTGTTTATTTAGGTTTCATGCACACAAGGCTCCCCTTGTTCTTGTAATTCCACCCTTGTAAAAGGAAGGCCTGATTGATGTTGATCCTTCCGAGAGAGTTTATTGTGAAGTGTTTCTCTGTATTGGGAAGTGTGTAACAATGATTGGAGGGACTACAACACCCACGGACTACAAAGTAAAGCAACGTGGGAGCTCTCTTGATGTATTGCAACCCAGAGCTCCACAGCTGAAAATTTTTTATCTTGCGTTTTTTTGTGTACATACTAGAACCTCCTTTGAACCGATGCTCAGAATTGATGATGGTGTGGTTTTATGCACAGACAACATAGGAAGATAAACACTGCTTCTTGCTCGTCAGTAGGGTGATGAAGGCCAGATGTGGGAAGGTGTGTGTTTATGGTGAAGCTGACACCTCTGGCCTCAGCTCTGCTCTATAAATCGGACTGCTCATTGAAACATGTCACGCACTAGTGTGGGTTCTGTCAATGCATCGATGCTGAGCATATCATCGCATTGTGAGATATATTATTTTCCTCTTTTGGCAAGAGGTGGGCTTTTGGATAGAAAGTACATTATAAATAGAATGATTGTTTAAATTTGACTGACTATTGGTTAATGTCTGTTATATGCTCAGCCCCACCTGCAGACTAGCATTAGCGTTGCAGTATTCATCATTTGTACATTCATACAGTATTTCAACATATAATATCAGGGTTACCATTAACATGGTCACTACCTCAACCACCAGCTCTTGAGTCTGATTCATGCTGTAATGTACGATGCTATTATTTGTATGGACAATGTGAGAGAATATGCTTTGTATGTCTGCATCCTCACCACATATATCTATAAGTATATATATATGCCATATATATATGAGCGTGACAGGCATGTCTGTATTTAATGGATCAAAACTCATGTGAATGTAGCAGGGCTGCATGTTCTCCCTCAATATGTATGGATCCAAGTCTATTTCAGACACAGAAATTCAAAAAGCTTTATTATTAGGTGTCTGTCCCGACACGGTCCCATGTGCTTTGGGCTTCACAACACCACTTGAATATATTCTTAGCATGCAGCTGCACATTCTGGACACTGTGTTGAGTCTCTGTACGTCTGTGTGTCCCTGCAGTGATGCTGATTGGCCTGCTGCGCTACGCCCAGGTCATCGAGCGGCACCAGAACTGCGTGCTGAACACGGCCGGGCTCTCCACCTGCTGGATCTGCGCCGCCGGCCTCATCACAGCGGGAAACTTCCAGGTGAGCATCGGAATCATCACAGCCTGGGTCTCTCTTCTATCTAGACAGACAGTATTTGAGCTTCTATCAGCGGTTTCACCTGGTCTTGGGGAAGGGTGGGGGAAATAATAATGTAATGGAAATAGAGTTGATGATGGGGGGGTTGATGTAATGGACTTAAGAGGTGGCGATGGACACATGGATGCAACAGGAGCTGGTAAAGTCTCGGTAACGGTCTCCACAATCTCTTCTGCTATTCATGTGCTGGTACTTTTGCTACAGCACAGATACCTGGGAATCTACCCAAGTTGGATTACACACAGATATTGACCAGACATATTTTCTGTATACGTGCCAGGTAATGACCTAGCATAGTCGTAACCCAGTGTTATTTAGGGACATATACACAATATATTGTGCAGTGTGCATGTCAGAATTACAAGAGAAAGAGAATGGTTGGAAAGGAGGCTAATCGATCGATGTTCTGGCCCATGGGATTATCTTATTTCCCAGTTGTGTATGTGGGCGCTGATTCTGAGAACCCTGCAGAACGATTGTTGCAGAATAGACTGTTGGCGACTTGATTCTGCTGTCTAAAAATGCACCTCAATTACCGACATTGCTATGTTGGAGCCAAACCATACTCATTGACAACAATCAATTGCTATCTATCCCTGTGTGATTTTCACTACTTCCAGCCATTGTAAATCACAATGGCTCTGTGTAGGTGGCCGTTTGATCTCCATCCACAAGTCGACTGTTACCCCAGGTGTGGGTGGTGCTGTTTAAAGTGTGTGTGTGTTTGTGTGTGTGCATGAGTGTGTGAGTTTGTGTGTCTGTGTGTGAGCGTGTTTGTGGGGTTTGGATATACTCAGTGTCATTAAATAACACACACACACACACACACACACACACACACACACACACACACACACACACACACACACACACACACACACACACACACACACACACACACACACACACACACACACACACACACACACACACACACACATTCAGTCCCTCCCTGCTCTTTGTAGGCCTTCCAACCTAATTCCTCTGACTGTTCTGTTTGGCAACACTTGGCTAACTTCTTCCTGGCCTCACAACATGGCTCTCTGCTTCTCCGTGGACGTTTATGTCGCTCGCCCTCAGTGGCCTCTCTGGCGAGTTCACTTTGAGGACATGTTCTCTTGTCCTCAACTCTCTCTCTTTCTCTCTCTCTCCCTCTCTCTCTCTCACTCTCTACCCCAACTATCTCACAGTCTCTCTCTGTCTCTCCCTTTCTGTCTCTCTCCATCTCTTTCTCCCTCTCTCTTCGTCTCTCTCTGTCTCTCCCTCTCTCCTACTGACTTTCTCTCTGTCTCTCTCAGTTTATGTTTCTGTCTCAGTCTCTCTTTCTCAGTCTGTCTCTTTCTCAGTCTGTCTCTCTTTGTCTCTTGTGTCTAGTTGTTCTGTCTGGCTAAGGCTAAGCTAACAGATAATACTGAACCTCATGGTGATGGATGGGGAGCAGCCTCCATCAAGCCCCTTGTTTCCTGTCATGCGCTGTCAGACAGGTATGTTCTGTTTCTCTATGTTTCCATCCAGTCGCTTGGAGTTAAAACATCCCATACCACAGTCGATGCACACAAACATATAATTAATTTTTATTTGTAAATTGAATGGTTGCTGTTTTGAGAGAGTTGGGTAGTGTAGTTGCATATTTGAGTTGTGTATTATAAAGAAGATGTAAGCAATGGCATTCTGCCAGGAAAGCATTTTTGTGTGCAGCAGCTGAAACAAACATGTGTTGGTTTAATATGTGTGTGTGTGTGTTTGTTTGAGAGTGTGTGTATTTGTGTGATTCTTGTATGCAAATCCAGAATGATGGGAGTCCACAGTGTGCATACATGTACTCACCACATGCCAGTACATGCATGTGTGTAAATACATTACATTCCTTCAGGTTTGTCTGCACATGTTGGAAGACCATATAGAAAAGGGGTATTTGTGTGTGTGCTTGTGTGTGTGGTTGACTGAGGTTGATTGTCTACATACATACGTACATATGTGAGTTCACATTTGTGTGTGTGTGTGTCTCTGTGTCTGTGTTTGGGTGTATGTGTGTGTGTCTGTTTGTTTGATTGTGTGTAAACATTTGTTTGATTGTGTGTGTGCGTGTGTGCATGTGTGTCTGTGTTTGTCTGTACGTGTGTATGTGTGTGTGTCTGTGTGTGTCTTTATTCCTACAATACACCCTAATTTTAGCAAGCAGTATTTGTATATTGCATTGCAATACTTCATTTAAATGCATGAATTGTTTGAATTGTTAATGTCTGGACTGGTGGAGGTATTTATGGGTGGTGCAGGTGGTGGTGGTGGGGGGGGGGGGGTCCCCTCTTCCTTGTGGCTTCTGATTGGTTAACGGAGACCCTCCGCCCTGTCTGTGGCAATGAAGGAAGTGGCACCTCCTTTGGGTCCTTCCTCTCTTACATAACCCCAATGTTTACCTGCTGCTAAACATTGGAGGGATTCTTGGCCCTCATAATACATTCATGCATACACTGTGTATAGCATAGTAACACACAGACCCACACACACACACACATGCATACACAGCCACACACACACACAGACACACATACACAGACACCTACACACATACACATTCAACTACATCTACACACACACACATACACATTCACCTACACATATGCACACACACACCTACACATACACACACACACACACACACACACACACACACACACACACACACACACAAGACTCACACACACACACACGTGGTGTTTACAGCTGTTTAACTCTGACATAGAACAGCTTCCTGCAGCGGGGTTGTGAATGAGTCCTATGCAGGATGTTTTGATAAACATCAACATGTAGAAAATGGTTGTTAAGTCAACTGGTATTACTGCAAATAAAAGGGTGTTTAGGAGTGCCACGTGTTGCTGTGATTATTAATCCTAGAACGCTGAATGAGAGGAATGAGTGTACTATGTCTCTCTCTCTGTAAAACTACCTCGCAAAGTATACCGAGAGAAGGATTGTAACTCAAATGTTGCTACTCAAATGTGGGAACACATTAACAAAAGTTACTCTACTGCACTATGCTGAATCCAAAAGTCCAAAGAATCCAAAGAATTCAAAAAATCTTAAATCTTAAATCAACCTGAGCCCCGTTAAAGTAGGAGGTTAAGATATGTTTAAGCTTAAACCAGAATTCTGACTCAAGCGAGTGCTTTCCTGGACTGTCTGGATTTTCGAATCACACAATGTCGGATAGGGTGAACCTGAAAAATGCACATTCATGACAGGCTTCAAAGGCATTCATCTAACTCACACTGAAAATGTAATGATCAGGGAATTCCCCAAAGTAGTTGCTATGTACCAGGTTTGCTCCAGTTTAGGCTCACAGCGTGTCACCTTGGTAACTGAAATGAGATTAGTCTAAGTTTGGTGCTTTCCCTGAATTCTGACTTTCCAGGTTAACATATCCGGTTAACCAGCCTAGCCGCTTTCTCATTAGCATGTCAAAAAAGTTTGACAATAAAAATATCTTGATGTATATTGTTCCTCAATACACGATTCCCCCTTTTCAGTCTCTCACATTTACTAATGATCAAATGAAACAGACAAGTCTTGTAGGCATGCATTGAAAACAAAGTAAAAATGTAGATTGTGGTCATCTGGCGTCCCACTTGGTCCCTCCTGCAACCCACTTATGGCTCCCGACCCACATTTAGAAAACCACTGCCCTAGACATCTATGCATGCAAAGTCTCCTCCTTATTACACCGCTTTGTTGAACAGTCGATTCTGATAGGTTACGGAGTTTGGTGGTCTGTTATTTCTGAATAGCAGATCGCTGCTATGAATAACACACCGTTGCTATGGACGCTATTTCCAACCGTAATTGAATGAACATTTTTGTTTCATCGGAAGCAATTCAGTTATTTTTAAATGAATAAAATATTTGGTTGTTATATTTTAAGTCAAATTAGTGATTTATTTATTATGTAGCTGTTTAATAAGTGGGATAATGAACAATGAGCCGGTCATTATCGCTAAATAAACCGTGTCCGCCTTACTTAGACCTCAAATGCAAGCTAACTTGGATAAATGAGTTAACACACAGCAGTGACGATGTATAAACCGGCTGCTTGGATGGATTGACGTGAACCTGATGCCATGAGATAAACCAAGGTTTTTTGTTTGTTTGATTAGTGAGCTGTAATAATGCAGAGAGGGGGCACCTTGACTTTGTACCTAGAATCTTTCTTCGAGTGTTCTTTTGTTGTTGTCGTATTGTATTTGACTTTTGCGGGGCAGTTAGTTCCCAGTGCATTTGATGAGCGCTCAGGGCGTCACATTTAGTCTAATTGTGGAGTAAAAAAACGTTACCCGAAGTGGTGATGCAGGTCACATGGGGTCACGGTGACAGTTGTAACCGTGGCGACCGCGGTGGCGCCATTTCTCTCTTTAGTGTTTTGGTCCAATGTCACACCGCAAATTATATATTTAAAGCTTCTGCAGTTAAGATCAAGAGTTGTAAAGAGAGAGAGAGAGCAGAAAAGAGCAAAAGAGAGCAATATTTTTAAACTTAACAACCCAAAAAATGTCCCCTCACTCTCTGCTCCCTTCCCCCGTACGTTTCAGGGAAGTTAATTAGTGAAGAGATGCCGTGATTGGTAAAAAAAATAAGCCGGGAGCTGTTTAAAATCTAAATAGTCTCGTACAGAGGCAGGAGCAATCAACAGGAACAGATATTTTCACAGTGCATTAAACTCACAAAACGCTAACAAATTATACTCAAATAATAGCTCTCAAATCTACATAGAGCACCTTTAATATGTATTATGTGTTTGTTATTATTTTTGCGAACATGTGTCGATATTAGAGCTTGGGTTCAGGTGACGGTTCAGTGAATTAGTTTTACGGTAAAATTGTACAAATTGAAAACATCAATATGTAATTATAAAATGGTGTGTGTGTGTGTGTGTGTGTGTGTGTGTGTGTGTGTGTGTGTGTGTGTGTGTGTGTGTGTGTGTGTGTGTGTGTGTGTGTGTGTGTGTGTGTGTGTGTGTGTGTGTGTGTGTGTGTGTGTGTGTGTGTGTGTGCGTGCGTGCGTGCGTGCGTGCGTGCGTGCGTCCCTCTCTGTCCTATCTACAGCTGGACTATGCCAAAGTGCTCCACTATGTGGGGGCCGCGGTGGCATTCACCTGCAGCATGCTGTTTGTGAGCCTCCAGACGGCCTTGACCTACCGATTGGCCAAGACCCAGCATGAGTACCTCCTGGGGCACATACGTCTGACCATATCCCTCCTCTCCTTCATGGCCCTGGTTCTCGGTATCCTTTAAGACACGTGGTGGTCCAATAGTCCAGTAAAGCTTTGTTTGTATGTGTGAGAATTGAGGATGAGAGTTAAAGGGTGGGTAAACCCTGGTTTTAGCAGGAGAACTTCTGCCGACGGACCCAAACAGAACTGTTCTCTGAAGCCCAGGTCTGCAACTATGTTAAACGGCGATATGCTGTTCGTTTTTTTTTTTGTTTACCGAGTGGTTCAATCCCTTTTAATAGATAGCAAAATCTGGACATTGTCTGGCTGGGAGACCGTCGAGTGGCACCCCGTGTCTCCAGTTCTGTGTTTAGCACTATGATTCATCTCCACTCTGCTGGACCACATAGTGTGATACATTCTGTGTTTTCGTGAATGTGTGTTTATTTGGGTGTGATTGTGTGTGTGTGTTCAAAGAGAGGGCTCTTTGTCTTTCTCTCTCTCTCTTTTTCTCTCCATCTCTGTCTCTCATTCTGTCTTTGTGTCTGTCTCTCTGCCTTTCTTTTTCTCTCTCTCTCTCTCTCTCTCTCTCTCTCTCTCTCTCTCTCTCTCTCTCTCTCTCTCTCTCTCTCTCTCTCTCTCTCTCTCTCTCTCTCTCTCTCTCTCTCTCTCTCTCTCTCTCTCTCTCTCTGTCTTTGTGTCTGTCTCTCTCTGCCTTTCTTTTTCTCTCTCTTTCTCTTTCTTTTTCTGTCTCGCTCTCTCTCTCTCTCTCTCTCGCTGAACCTCGCTCGCCCCCCTACCCATCTCCTAGTCATTTTCCTTCACCCGTTGCTTCCAGGCGGGGGTTTCCTCTGTGTGGAGTCGAGCTTCGTGCTGCAGCACATCTCCGCCATACTGGAGTGGGTGTTCTGCATGCTCGTCATGCTCTTCTACGGCACCTTCGCCTTCGAGTTCTCCGCCATGTCCGCCGACACCCTGGTGGTGCTGTCCCGGGGGGGCGGGGCCTCCCGCTTCCCCGTCCACCTCCACAAGATGGAGGCGTCCGCGGCCGGCTGCTACCCGCCGGACAGCCTGGCCATGCTGTACTCAGAGTGCGGCGGCGGTGAGATGACGTCACAGCACGTCACTCAGAAGCTGTCCGGTGGGGGTGCCGGGGGGGATTGACGGGCGGGGCGGGGCGGGGAGGGGAGGGGGCTGAAGACAAGCAAACAGCTATTTGACCTGCAACGACCAAAGACTGTGAGAGAATACGGCGGAGACCGTCAAACGGTCCCGTCGTAACCGTGGCACATCCACGCAGCAAAGCGCCGTGTGTCTTCACACGCCGCGCGACTGTGTACCGCCAGCGCGAGAACCGAGAGGGAAGAACTCCCGGGCATCCGCTTTGATGCGTGGTTATGTAACATGTCACTTTTTTTAGATGGTCAAACCCCCCACCCCCCCCCCGCCCCCCCCCCGTTGCGCTCCATGCGATTCGGTATCCTTAAACGTGCCTTAGATGTTTGTTCCTCGCTCAGCAGAATGTCGCAGGGTCACTTTCACCTTTTGTTTCGTTTTTTTCTTCAGCGTTTGGTATTTCAGACAACCACGGCCTGCATTGTTTGTTCTCAGGAAAAGTCTGTTACATCACCAGCGTTTTACACTACATCGAGGTAGAACTGCTGGAAGACCTCAAGACAATAGAGGGATTGCTATTTTGTACCAAGTATTGTGTGCTGTTTGAAAAGTGAATCCCTTTTTTCTTCGTTTTTAAAGGGGTGGGGGGGAGGGGAGGGGGGTTTACGTGATGTTCGACCAAAACGTAGTAGCAGCAACTCCAATGCGTTTGCGATGGACTGTCCACAGCTCTCTGCTGTAATCAGATAAACCCACCGCAGCCAAGCCTCGTCCTCCCAGACCTCCCAGTGGAAAAGCTATGAGACTCTTGTCGACTGTTGTGCGACCACACAGCCAATGCAAAACCATGCCACACGTAAGACCTTCATAGTGCATCGGTGGAGTGTTTAGCCTTGCCTCGCTCCAGCTCCTGATTCGGGGCTGTTTTGTACCAGGTGCAGCGGCCTCACCACCAGCATTCTCCGTGGAGCCAAAACAAGGGACCAAAATAGAGTACAATTTCCATATTGTATGTTATCATTCCTAACTGCATTCCAAAGGAATATATATATATATATATATATATATATATATATATTACTGTTACCATTACTGCTTGAAATAAAAAAATAAAATCCAAAATGTTTTTATTTATTTTTTCCTGTTTCCTTGTTCAAAAAGCTTGTGTACACGATTTCTCAGGTGAGTTAATACATTTACGAGAAAATACAAAGCTCTTTAGGACGAGGAAAACATTTGTATTTAGTGCATATGTATCAGCATGTTAGATATGAACGATTTTTAATACTTCGGGATGTATAAACAATAGCTTTTAAATCCAATATCCTTTCAACAAAGTTAAAAACCTATATTTTTCAACAAAAAATATATTTTCAAACAATGTCAAATCAAATCATCTTAAATCATGTACAGTACATAGTAAAGTAAATTTTTATTTTATTTATTAAGACGTTATGTTGCTGACTCTTCAACATGCGGCTCTTCTAGCTTAACATTTGGTCATTGGCTTAATACTGTAAGACTCTTGCCACAGATTAGTCACACATAAAGTTGATACCTAAATGAGCAAATGTTTTTTAGACATTATACAATGGCAAAGAACAATTACTAGTAATTTACTAGAACTGCAGCTCTGATAAGCATTCAGTAAGTTATGAATCCCGACCAATGAGCCATTGAGAACCATCTCACTCCACTCCTATTGTCCAATCAGCAGGCTTTACTTGGGGAGCGAAAACACAAATACCTTTCACGTGAAAGCTGTAAGATTTGCAGATTCCAAATGGGCGACTTGATGAGCACGTGGACAGCTACCTGGCTAGCCAGCATGATGCCCAACCGCACACACAGGCACACTTGAATGCATAAGTGCACGTGAATGCACTTTCACAGACACACACTTGATCACATGCACCCCACACACACACACACACACACACACATGTCCTCTTCTTCCTTTCTCACGCACAAACAGACAGACACACACACAAACACTGCGTCAGTAGTTAAGCTCCTTGGGAACCTCCCAGGGGAAGTCCTTCCTGCCGAAGTGGCCGTAGCAGGCGGTCCTCTGGTAGATAGGTCTCTTCAGGTCCAGGTCTCTGTTGATCCAAGAACCCCAACCCACCCCCTCCATCAATGTTTCACTCATCCTCTGTTATTCTTACAGCTGATCACAGTGGATTCACTCAAAGCCTGATGCACGCTCAGTGTTTTGAGTGTTACAAAAGCACTGACTGCCCCATCTGAGCATAATGCTGGCTCTGTTTAACTGTGTTGCTTTAGTGAGGCCCTTTGAGACTGTAACTGTGATTAAGGGTTATAGAAATACAATTAACTCGACTTGACTACTTATCACAACAACTGCTTCTCCCTATCTGTCTAAACTAAAGCCTCACCTCACGATGAATCCAGGTCGGAGGTCAAAGTTTTGATTGACGATCTGTAACAGTTGCTGCTCGTTCCTCTGGGAAGAGCCGTAGGTAAACAGCGATATGGACAAGGGATGGGCCACTCCGATGGCATACGCTACCTGTAAACAACATGTGAGGGCACACATCAGGAAAACGGTCTTCACATGGTGTTAGAACGTATTTCAATAAATGTTCGCATACAAAAGGAAAGAGAGACAGCAAATTAGTTCAAATAGTTATTATAGATACACTTTAATTAACCAGGAATTTACATTAGTTAATGCAGTAATAAACATTAACTTACAATTCATTGACAGTTAACTAATGGTCTAGTAATACTTTACTAATTTTGATCATGTAGACTAATGGTGTTTATGTTAACTAAGGTAATAGTGTTCACGTTAACTAAGGTATCCATTTATGCATTATTTGACCCTAACTCTCATGCTCGCCCTAACCTGTATGCTAATGCTTTATAATAATGCTTCCTATTGCATTATTATCCTTATTGTAAAGAGTTACCGTTATCTTTTTACAGGTAGGCTTCAAGAAGACTGGGGATTTTCTTTAGGTAATACTTGACTGCAGACTGCTTGTTTCAGCAGGTCATTTAAACGCTCGTTACATCCTGCATCTGAACTGTGTTTCCTAGCAATGTGGATGTTGTATGTGGGTCTGCCGGTGAAGCCTCACCTGGACCAGCACCCTGCGACAGAGCTTGGCCTTCACCAGGGACTTGGCAACCCATCGGGCCGCGTAGGCCGCCGAGCGGTCCACCTTGGTGTAGTCCTTCCCCGAGAACGCCCCGCCGCCGTGTGCCCCCCACCCGCCGTACGTGTCCACGATGATCTTCCTACCGGTCACACCAGCGTCCCCCTGCCAGCCGGACAGACAGACAGACGATGACGTAATGATGCACACACAGGCACACACATGCATACACATGCAAATTTTTAGATGAAGATTTTGAATGAACTAAAATGATGGAAGAAGAAGAAGAAGTTATCCCAGATGATCCACTTTCTTTATTCATTTGTGTGTGTGACCATGGCGACACAATACAAGACCATCATCATTGTCACATTGTTGTTTTGGGGGGGGGGGGGGTTTACGACAAAATGATATATTCAACAAGAACGGTTACATTCAGCTTCAATTTAACAGCTTTGTCATGAACATTGATAGATTGTTGATAGATTGGCGTACAAAAAGTACATTTGAGAACATGAGAAGAAAACCAGTTTTTTCCATGATTCTTATGGCTCACTAATAACTTCTTAAGAATGACTATATATTTTGTACCTGCGGGCCGCCAATGACGAAGCGTCCGCTGGGCTGTAGGTGGTAGATGGTCTTCTCGTCGAGGTACTTGGCGGGAACCACAGCCTTGATGACCTTCTCCTTCAGCACCGCCTTCTGCTCCTCCAGCTCGATGAAGTCGTCGTGCTGCACCGACACCACCACTGTGTGCACTCGCCTGGGGATCACAGCGCCGTTCTCCTGGTCGTAGTGCACCGTCACCTGGGGGGCGGGGAGGGACGGGAGGAGGAGGAGGAGGTGGAGGAGGACAATGAGAAAAAGGGAAGGAGGGATAGGAGAATGAGGAGATGCAGGACGATGATGAGAGGTGGATGATGAGGAGGTGGAGGACAAGAAGAGGAGGGAGATGAGAGGAGGAGGTGGTGGGAGGAGGAAGAGGGGGAGAGGAAAAGGGGGAGAGGTGGAGGCGGAGAGGTGGAGGAAGACAATGGCAAAAGGGGAAGGGGTATGGGAGAAGGCGGGAGGAGGGATGGGTTGATGAGGAGTTGGAGGATGAGGAGGATTAGGAAGAGAGATGAAAGATGAAGAGTAAAGGTGGAGGAGGAACAGGAGAAAGGGTGGGGGGAGAGTAAGGGGACAAAATGGGTGAATTAGGCAGAAACAATACACCAAAAGCAGAGTCAAGATTATATGGGGGCCATTGAGACCATTGACCGAGGTCAAGTCATAGTCGTTTACATCCTAATTAAATTCCCATAACAAAGGGGAAAGCAAGACGTATACCCCACCTATTCCTCCAACTCACCTTGAAGACTCATGCAGATTCATGAGTTAGAAAAATATTTACTTTATTCATCCCCGAGCATATAAAATATGAAAATATTGATTTACAATAGACCTTAACGTCAGCAACAGTTAGCATCTTAGTATCAGTATCTTAATCTACAGAGGAGGAGACAGGGGTGTGCCTACCTGTGTCTTGGAGTCCGGGCGGAGCCAGGGCACCTCGCCGCTCCGCCTCAGCTCGGCCATCCGGGAGTTGAGACGGTGGGCCAGGACGATGGTGAGCGGCATGCACTCCTCCGTCTCGTCCGTGGCGTAGCCGAACATCAGACCCTGCCGGCCACCGACCACGCCACACTCGGTGTTAGTCACATAGTGATACATTAAAGGTACTGTAGGTAAGATTGAAGAGCCATTATGTTAGTGTAATGTATTAGAAATGGCATAGCCATCCGCCAGCTGTTAGTGAGGGAAATGCACTGTGAGAATATCTGCTTTGTGTTGCCTGCTCCTGCTTCTGCAAGAGACTATTTCGATTTTAGAAAGCTCCCGGGTCTTTTCTGACCAATCAGGGCATCTCTTCCGGGATTGGTTCAGGGAATCCATCTCGCTTGTCAATCACTTGAAATGCAAAACTTCACAGTGGCAGAGAAACTTAGGGAGGGAGAGAGCAGAGAGGGAGGGGATGTTTTTTGGTTGTTAAGATAAATAATCTTGCTCTGTTTGACTCTTTTGACTCTTTGTGATTATTCTGATCATTGTGACTATTCTGCTTTGGACTACAGGACCTGATAGAACCTAAATAGTCAATAGCACAAGGGACAAAGGGGGGAGCAGTGTCTTTCAGGGTGATTCACGCCAGGCCAAAAGTTACTGGGTTCAATTCCCTGTGTCCGTCCTAGATGACCGCTATATGCTGCAGTCCATGTTGTTGTATTAAGTTGTATTAGTATGTGTTAATACTACCTGGTCTCCTGCTCCAATATCATCCTCCAGGCGGTCAACATGGACACCCTGAGCGATGTCTGGGGACTGCTGCTCCAACGCCACCAGCACGTTACACGTCTTGTAGTCGAAGCCTGAGAGGGCAGGAAATACAAGTATCATTAGAAACGCTACAATGATGGAGCACATAGGTGGACTCAATGAAGGTTAATTTAAAACAAGAATTTGGATAATTTTAATTATGTTTATAACAAAAGACAAATTAACATAATAAAATGCCATTCAAATGCTGCTGACAATACAACTAATAGATAAATACAATACAGTTGAGGGGACACAATCTATTTAAAATTTCATTCTGAAACTTTATTTAATTACAAAATGGCAACCGAAAACACACACACACACGCACGCACACACACACACACGCACGCACGCACACACGCACCCAAACATAATCCATGGCTCATCCGCTAGACACTAGTCCAGGGGTCTGCAACCTTAACTATCAAAAGAGCCATTTTTGGTCCCTCTCCCACCAAATAAAATTAATCTGGAGCCACACAACCTATTTGACCCCTAAAATGAAGATAACACAGCGTATAAAGTGTTACATTTAGTTATACTATAGATAAAATAACTAATAGCCTATAGTTTGTTGCATTTATGAAATTTGTAGTTGTGATGTGATGTTTATTTTGGTTGACAAAACATTAAAACCTTTTTCCCTTTGAGTTCCCTTTGAAATAAAAAATAAAAACAGCAATTATTTATTTCCATTTTTTTCAAAGCTACAGGGAGCCAGTGCAGAGGGGTGGAAGAGCTGCGGGTTGCTGACCCCTGCACTAGTCGTGGCCCTCGTGTCTTGTCACCTTTGTCTGAGTTGTCGTATCCGATGTGTTGGATGGTATCTCGCACCACCTTCTGGTAGTCTACGGTGGCGCGGGACGTGATCTCTCCACAGAGCAGCACCATGCCCGTCTTACACACCGTCTCTGTTTTCACCCACAGACGCCACAGTTAGGGAGGACAGTAAACTCAACACAGGTATTTTGGAGCACAGTTGTATTGTTATAACTTTTATATAAAATCCGTTGTGGATTCACATTTGAGATGCTACTGGGTTTTTCTTCTGATTCATTTTTATTCAGACCGCAAACGCCTTGTCATTAATGCATGTTGTAAAACATATTAACATATAAATCCTAGTACTATAAATATTTGGAATTGTGTACTGTGTGAAGACCTAATAGTGCTTCGTCCACCAAAAATTTACTTTAACATGGACCGCAAAATATTATATTAATTTAAATATTCATCCAACGTCTCCAAGCATTCCGCTAGTTATCCTTGGATCTAAAGCGAGAGCGTTGTCTCTGCTGCTCTCTACTGGTGGACATCCCGACTCACCACAGGCCACCTTGGCATCTGGGTCCTGCTTCAGATGAGCGTCCAACACTGCGTCACTGATCTGGTCACATATCTTATCTACAAAACAAGAATTTTGTGTGTCATTATATCATTACAGCTCAATAGTTCAAATGTGTTTCACAAGGCGCTGTGTTGGCCAACTGTGCAGATCACGGAAGGGGTCGGTTCCATCCCCCCACTTTTACAGAACATATCGATAACAGCATTGGAGCAGAGCTACGAAATATCAAGTTTCTGAAGCTTCCACTTCCATCTAACTGTACTACCCCTGGCTCCTCTGGCAGTTACAGTGCCTAAGAATAGCCAAGTACAGTTTGTATGATCCATGAGACGCAAAGTTAGAAAACAGTATCTGTTATCAAAACCACACACATTAGGACTTCACTACCCACATTGAAAATACCTATCTGCATGTAGCATACACTCACATCTAATGATTTCATTATGGAATACTGTAAATTACTAACTGTGTGAGTCTTTGCATTTCTGCATGTGTATGGTTGTGTATATGCATACGTTCATGTGTGTTGGTTGAAACGTCTCCTCTGAGTTGTGTTTGGGTGTGTGGGTGTGTGGGTGAGTGTGTGTGTGTGTGTGTAGATGTGTGTGTGTGTGTGCGTGCGTGTGCGTATGTGTGCGTGTGTGTTTGTTTAGCAATATTAGTAGTGCACTGAACAGTGTCTGTGTGTATATGTTTGACCAGTGCATATTGAGTGCAAAAAGAGTCTGTGTTGTTGCATGTGGAGTAAGGCATGCAGCCAGGAAGTGCTTCACAGATCAATTATGATCAATCACACCCCACCCTGCAGCTAAGGAATCCCTAGTGGCTGAATGCTGTTTGTGAACGCAAACACATAGAGCTGGATTGCATCAACTTTGTTGTTAACCTTTCTGACTCCACAAGGCAATTGTGGTTGTCTTTGTCTATAAAATGTGTCAGTCAATCAATGTTAACACTTGGCACTCCACATAGCCTTTACAGCATAACAACAGCAGTACAATTATGGGCTACCTCCCAAGCAATGCGGTCATAGCTTGCCTTAGTACATGTGCAAGCCCCCACACTCTCCTCTCCTGCATCCTAAAAACCCATGCATAATCTCCTTATCATGCGAAAAACACACTTATTTTCAAAAACACACCTCTTGCATAGCCCCAATTCTAGGAAACCCTCTCTGTTTAGCAGAGCAGCAGTATCCTAGCAGAATCCCAATTCACATTCCCCTCGTTGTGCAATTCCCACCCACCGATCCCCCGCATTCCTCTGTGGGTCCCCCTAGCTCACGCGGGAGAGCAGCTACACTACCCCGGAGGAGGGTCCCATACTCACCGGGGTGCCCCTCTCCCACTGACTCGGACGTAAACATGAAGGACCCATCGCGATCCTCGCGCGACTCGTCCACCGACCCATTCATCCTGCAGCCTCCTGTTGCACTCAAAGTCTGTCCACAACGACGAAGTCAGAAGGTCAGGCTGAGAGGTTTAAAGAAGGAATAAAGTGCAACCTTGGTGGGGGAGGGGTAGTCCTAGAGTTCCCAACTAGATATGGGATATCAAAGCAAGCGTGTAATCTTAAAGCGTTGGGACCCAGCACCCTTAAAAGACTTTGGTAATGCAAACGCAACACATGCACTCTTCTTAAACACACACACACACACACACATGCTCGCACATGCAGGGGGAGGGGAGATCATGTGAACCAGTGGGTTAGACCATTCAGAGGGGAAAATGAAGGGGAGGGGGTTGCAGGACAGGGGGGTGAAGTAGGGAGGGAGGCGGAGTGGGAGGGATTCAACGTTTTTCCTGGAGAAACTTTATTTTGGAGGAAGGACAACGTGAACGGTTTGTGCTCTTTTCTAGGTGGAAGTCATTCAAGTTGGATCCCCAACAACAACTCCTAGTGGAAAGACATTCCGCAAGATCTGCCCTGAGACCATGCTGAATGGAGTCACTCCCCTTTGCATGGTCTTTGTCTGCTTGTAGCTACAGTGGGCCCCTGTTTCCTGCTAGCGTGTCTGGTGCTATATACACAGATCCCTGCACATCATGGATCCCCTCACTATCTTGCAATGAACTGTTGATAGGCAGTCAAATTGGAGGAGATACACTATATTGCCAAAAGTATTGGGACACCCCTCCGAATCATTGAATTCAGGTGTTCCAAACACTTCCATGGCCACAGGTGTATAAAATCAAGCACCTAGGCATGCAGACTGCTCCTACAAACATTTGTGGAAGAATGGGTCGCTCTCAGGAGCTCATTGAATTCAAGCGTGGTACCGTGGTACGTAGGTTGCCACCTGTGCAATAAATCCATTAGTGACATTTTCTCACTACTAAATATTCCACGGTCAACTGTTAGTGGTATTATAACAAAGTGGAAGCAATTGGGAACAACAGAAACTCAGCCACGAAGTGGTAGGCCATGTAAAATCCCAGAGCAGGGTCAACGCATGCTGAGGCGCACAGTGCGCAGAAGTCGCCAACTTTCTGCAGAGTCAATAGCTACAGACTAGCTCAGATTAGCTCAGATTAGCTCAATAACAGTGCATAGAGAGCTTCATGGAATGGGTTTCCATGGCCGAGCAGCTGCATCCAAGCCTTACATCACCAAGTGCAATGCAAAGCGTCGTATGCAGTGGTGTAAAGCACACCGCCACTGGACACTAGAGCAGTAGAAACGTGTTCTCTGGAGTGACGAATCATGCTTCTCTGTCGGGCAATCCGATGGACGAGTCTGGGTTTGGCGGTTGCCAGGAGAACGGTACTTGCCTGATTGCATTGTGCCATGTGTAAAGTTTGGTGTAGGGGGGATTATGGTGTGGGGTTGTTTTTCAGGGGTTGGGCTTGGCCAACAGTTCCTCCAGTGAAAGGAACTGTTAATGCTTCAGCATACCAAGACATTTTGGATAATTTCATGCTCCCAACTTTGTGGGAACAGTTTGGGGATGGCCCCTTCTGGTTCCAACATGACTGCGCACCAGTGCACAAAGCAAGGTCCATAAAGACTTGGATGAGCGAGTTTGGTGTGGAGTAACTTGACTGGCCTGCACAGAGTCCTGATCTCAACCCGATAGAACACCTTTGGGATGAATTAGAGCGGAGACTGCGAGCCAGGCCTTCTCGTCCAACATCTGTGCCTGACCTCACAAATGCGCTTCAAGAAGAATGGTCAAAGATTCCCATAAACACACTGCTAAACCTTGTGGAAAGCCTTCCTAGATTAGTTTAAGCTGTTATAGCTGCAAAGGGTGGCTAGACTCCATATTAAACCCTACGGATTAAAAATGGGATGTCATTAACCTTCATGTGCATGTAAAGGCAGGCATCCCAAAACTTTTGGCAATATAGTGTAGCTGTTGACCAAACAAAACATTGATTGGTTAAAAGGTCAGGATTTCCCCATGGTCTTAACAAGTCCCTGTGTTTGGTGGTGGAGGGTAAGACCAACTGTAAGTGTCCATGGTGCACCCACAGGGTCAGGTGTTTGGTAGATGATATGTGGCAGGGGCTAGGGGATTCTCTTTCCTCTCTGGTGGTTCTAGGGAATGTGGCAGCTGCAAGGTTGTCCAAGTATATCCCAACGCATTCCATCTTCTCCAGTCAGTGCGCCGCGGCTTCTCTGATGTGGCCCTCCGTGCGTGTGACAGCATAGAAAGCACGTGTCTAATATTTGTGCTTCAGAAGATATACATCTGTCATAGACTATCTCATCCCAAGCGACCAACCAACTAACCTATTAAAAGTATTCCAAACCCTTTTTGAAAAACCAATTACAAATGTATTAACATTGAAGTATGCGATGGGAATTTAATTTCAGGCGGAACTACTTCTGGGGGAGGATTAAAAGTGACACTGTTACCATGGTAACATTACACAAATAACGACGCTAAGCGAACTTTGGAGGTCTGCTTAAAGCAAAGTCTTATCTTCTTATTTTGACAATGATTGTATTTATTATTCTTTGAATAAGAATAACATTAACATTTTTTTGGCTGATGCACTTATTTTGCGTTCTAATTTTTGACCAGAAGGCATCCTATAACTTTAAATAGCCTAATTTTCCAGGAAGTAAAATGGATTCCGAATACTTAAAAAGACACCTGGGGAAATGTCTTGCTGAAGGACTTGCCGAGATGGCTGAACGACGACCCGTAGATCCTATTGAGTATCTTGCTCACTGGATATATAAATACAGCAGTGCCAAGGAATACGAGGCCACGGTTAGTCGCACTGTTACTTGTGTGCCAGTAGGAGTCAGTATTGCACAACATATTTGCGTGTATACTGCGCACAAGTGTTTGTTTACATTATCTTTCAGTGTTCTTTTAGGTATTACTTAAAAATAGATGACAAAATACAGCAAATATTTGCTTGATATATAATTTATCATACAAATGTGTGCGATTTCAGAGAAAGGAGAACCTAGCGTTACTAGAGCAGGACCAGGCCAGAGCCAGAGAGGAGGCGCAGCACCAGAAGAGGTTGAAGGAGGAGGAGGAAGAGATACAAGAAGCGCTGGAAAAGTCCCAAAAGGTATGCAGGAGGACGACATCGTTTGATTGTTTGGGTTGTGATTTCTGGTGGTCAACGTTCTTGTGATTCATACGGAGGTGTGATCGTTAAAGGCATCAGAGCCTGCTAGCACTCCCGCGGAACCAAACGTCAAACGGCCCAAAAGTTATTCTAACCCGTCGACGCTTGCCCCACTTTTGGAAGGAGAAGACGTGAGTTTTACTTTATGTAGCTATATTGGAAAACGCTGACTGATTGTGTGGTAATGTGTTGTTAAAGCGCTTGTAGGTAAGATTTGAGAGAAGACAGCAAGATTTTGAAAATAAAGAATTACAAAAAACGCCACCACAGTCTTACCTACTCTTAACATCATAGCATATATATGTGTTATACATTGTATGTATTATTTTTTTAGAAACATTGACAACAGCGGCTTCTTTAAAGAAAAAGTATTGCAATCATATACAAACAAGGACAGAGAAGGTAGGCATACAGGAGAATAAATAATAATCACCAAAACAGCCACGCATGGGCACATCTCCTGCGAGGCAGCCGTCTCAGTGACTCCCATCCCTGTTTTGTCAGACGTTTAGACCAGTGTGTTGTTCATGAGAATCCTCGTCTGGTATCGGATCTCACAGACGGAGCCCACTGAAGACAACGTCGAGCAGACCCAGAACCCACAGGAGCCTCTGGTCTCTGATACAGAGAACCAGCAGGGGGCAGCAGAACCCATCCTAGCTGATGGGGAGAACCCTAAGCAGGAGGTGAACTTTCTGAAAAGCTTTTCCTGGTGGTGGTGGGTGTGTCCACTCTTTCGCATCAAAGCTGTTTGTTTGTGTTGCGGTGCTTGATGAGTCGTGCCGCAGGGTGATGCATGTTACTTGATACACAGTTCTTGTCGTGGATCCTTTCTGGTTTCTGGGTGTAGCTGCTGTGTCGTGTGTGTGCGTGTTTGCCTGTTTGTTAAGGTGCTCTGGGTTTCCTCCTGTCTCATGCAGGTGAGGGCTGATCAGAAAGCCATGGGCATCCCCTGCAGTTATGAAAGTCTTGACTTGACACCGGTGTGTCTCCCTACTACACTACAGTCATATTCTGTGTTAGAGTTATAAGGTCACTTATAACTCACATATAGATACATAAATACACAAAATAGAGCGAGAATAGAGACTTTGTCCAGGCTCTTGCATGATGGTGGGCATCTGTGTGTTCTTCATACCCGGCCCGTTGCGGTGGCGTTTTCTGGCATGGCGTGTGAATGAACTCTATGACCTGGGTGGTGGCGGCGGTGGTGTTCTGTGTCAGGTGAGGGGGACAGACGACGTAGCGGTGAGAGACACCCTGGTGAGAGAATCAGAGGAAGGGGTCGCCTCTTCTCCGGCCGAGGTCCTGGGCTCTCCAGCTAAGGAGGAGTCACAGGAAGTGATGCAAGAAACCTCTGAGGTGGACTCAAGACCCGGGGAACCACAGGGAGAGGGGAACGCCGCGGTGCGCCAAGATGAGGAAGAGGTAAACAGGCTTGTTGTTGTCAATAGTTCAACAGGCCTCGGATTGTATTCAAGGTCCTATTGAGGAAAATGAGTCGCAAAATGAATTATCAAAGATGGCTATCTGCTGAAAGCTTTGGGAAGAAATAGGTTGAAATTCAACCTCACTTTATGTTGTGATTCACACCCTGGTTGTCACCAGGTGGCAAATGGATCCGAACTTACAGAACCAGAGTCCACCGCCGGTCTAGAACCCTCCGCTAGCCGAGATAATCTGAACTCTGACCTTAAGGAAGAAGAAGAACAACAACAACAACAACGAGAGACAAAGACGCAAACCCCCACTCCCCTTGACCCTCAGGCTGAAGATCAGGTGACCTGCCGACACGTAGCCTTTCTGAACCCACGCTTGTTGGTCTCTTTCAATGAGGAGGAGAACATGCAGGGAAATATACAGGAAGAGAGAGCAGACTAGCAGAGCGGTCAGACGAGACAAACTGAAGCCAGGTTTGATACCATTTCAGACATTAATGTTTGTAATAAGCTAAGGAGAAGAGGTTCGGCATCAGCGGAGTTGTTCTAGGACGTTCGGACTGGGCAGCCCACAGGTGTGGTTAGGATGTCAAATCTGGGACCTCCCAACTATGCAGGTAGAGAAGGTTCTGTTGGGACAGGAGCAGAGCTAGAGAACAGAAGGTAGCAACAGACAGCCAATCCGAGTGGACATGAGCAGAGGAGGGAAGAAGCATAGAAATACATTGGCCAGCTACTATTTCCATGATCTAACGTACTTCTTTCAATTCAACGGCCCGGTTACACCAGACAGCAGCAGGTCAAGATGAACCCAGAGCCCCAGCCGGTGCTGTGGAAACGGGCTCAATCTCCGGTCGGGAGGACGGTCTCCTGCCAGAAGAGGAGGAACAGGAGACACACACGGCTCCTTCTATTCCCCCTGATAACCGGGATCAAGACAAGGTTGTTCTGCCAATTTTATGGCCTTTATTCATTCATGCAGAGTTTCAAATAATTCAATTTTATTTGTATTGCAATTAATCACAATTACAGTCTCATACGGCTTAAAATGCCCTAAATGTATGACGCCCCCCAACCCTAAATAAATTGTACACACACACGCAAAAGAGTTCAGTCCAGAGGAGTTAGCAACGTGAGTCTTGAGGATTACAAGATTGTAGCAGCAATGGCGCTTCAGAGCGGACATACAGGGTCCAGCAGTAGATACACAACAGGAGACCCTGGATGAATGTTTAACCATCAATGTTGATGGTTAACCCAGGAGGAGGCAGACAGGTTAGCAGATACAACGGCTCCGATTCAGAGTGATGCAACTGAGGAGGGGGTAGCGTCGGATAAGGAGGAAGTCACATCACAAGGGGGGGTCTGAAAGCAATTCTGCGAGCAAGGAACAAGCGCCTGAGAAGGTAGAAGGCCATGCTTGTATAAAAAAACACAATAAAAGGAATTGATTGAGATCTGCCCAGATGCGACTGGGAAAATTGGAAAGCATGTGCATTATTGTGAAATCCATGTCATTGGGTGTGTCCATGAGTGAGAAGTTATGCCCCCACGGTTTTCCTATCTTAATAATTTAATGATAAATAACTGACTTTTTTCTGTTGTTCTTTTTGCAGGAAGAGGAGATAAATGCAGACTAATTCTACCACAACGCAGTCGTTCTCTGTTTATCCATAATATATAACATATAACATGGCAAACATAGATTGATACTGTTATTTTGAAAGGCCTATGTATGTGTTTGAAATAAAAGTTTACTGAATTAGTGCACAGTATCTCCTTTTATATTTATTTTTGCACTGTTTTGTCTCATGATGTGATTTTCTACTTTTAGCTTTGCACATGAAAATGGAAGAAGGGCAAAGGTTGTGTTCATTCATGTGACTGGGCTGTGGGCTTAATTGTGGTGGCGTCAGCCGGGTCGCCTCAGCTGCCAGCAATCAGAGCGGATCCGATAGCTGTTTGTGGAGCCTACATATCGATTAAAATGGGTCAGTCTCACTCAGGATATAAATGACACGTAAACGCGATCATTTCAGAGCTGATAGGGGCGCGGTTGCCTGGACAAGGTATTTCCACTGAACGATTCCAAGGCATGGATTAAGTAGAGGCTTTTTTTTTTCTTTGTGTGTGGTCTTGACAAAGTTCTCTTCAAGATGGAAATCATAGCTCGCGTCGTGGCTGCGGCTATCGCCTGTATTACTTCGGTGTTGAACTACTTTACCGATGTGTTTCTGACTCAACCGCTGAAGGCCACACTCAAACATTTGGAGGAGACCGACCTTACAACTTTGAGCGGAGGTGAGCCTTCAATTTCGAAGCGCGTTTTATTTGTCTTAAGTCTGTGAAATGACTTGTTTTGTCATTAGACATATTCTTAATGTTTTGCTTTTATCTGTTGTTGCCTTAACCTCTTTAACTTGACCATTTCTTATTTCTAAGAAAAAACGTCGTTCAAAGCCAAATCACTGTGGGGCAGCACCGGGGCGGTCATCATGGTTGTTCGTCGGCCTGGATGATTTTTGTGCAGAGAGGTAAGTGTAATATGCCCTGTTCAAACTTTTATTTATGTCTGCCTTCGTCCCGAGTAACGGTTCATGCTAATTTGTAATGGAATTAAAAAGCAATGGTAAATGTATTGTGTGCATCTGAGGGGGCTCTTGCCCCCTCAGATGTCAGTTGTATCTTTCTCTGAATCCATTTAATGTAGCGAGATTGGTGTGAAAGACGGACGGATAGAGCTTGCCAGTTTAGACTGCGCTAGTGGCATTGCGTCAGTGTAATTCGGCACTATTACGCGTAGGCCTATGCTTTGCCCATCGGTAGGGCTACTAAAGTGACTGGCGCTGTTGGGCCAGTATGACGGAAAAGCACACCCTCCAGTGTGGCGCAACCATACAATCAATGGTTACCAACAAAATAAATGAAATAATCACATTTATTTTGTGGGGCGATTTGCTCCTCAACTAATAGGGCTTGTACAACAGAATGCGTCGTGGGATTTTGTTGTTGGCGATACTCCGCCATATTGAGAGGACTCAAGCATTATGGTACTGTAAAATCCTAAACAAACGTAAATATATTGTACCTAGGCTAATAAAAACTAATTTTGCCCCGTCTCGCATGAGAAACGCTGTGGCACTTTCAACCACAACGTCTCCCCATAATGACAGGCATTTCACGATTAATTACTTTATCATTATAACCAACATGATGACTAACATTCCTATGCTCCCAAAATGGGGATGGTTGTTGCGATGTAGAACCCTTACCTGGTAAACAGTCACTCTCGTAGACTATTGATATGCTATGGCATATACCATATGCATACCAAAATATCTGTCTGTAAATGTTTTTGTAAAAGCCGAACTTCAGACATGGCGATAACAATGCTTTGTCCCCCCTTACAGTTTGGTTGCATGACGCTCAGTGTTTTACTCAATATAAAATGTCTAGGAGGCTGCAGAGCTGTCCTCTCTGAAACCCCAGCTGAACCAGCTAGGGGTACCCCTGTACGCTGTTGTGAAAGAGGACGTTGGCACGGAGATCCTGAACTTCAAACCTTTTTTCAATGGGGACATATTTTTGGATGCTAAGGTAGGCTGATTTTGACTTGTCTGAACTAAACGTGTCAATCACAAGGGAAAGTTATGTTCCATTTTTATTGTAGACAGTCACATGATGCAACCTGTCACAGTATTCCAGCAGTAATACCACAAAGTACTTGCATGTCTCTAATGGAATTTTGAGCTCTCTGAAGAGGAGTTGCATCGTAACATTCATCCCCCTTGTGCCTCTTTCAGCGACGGTTCTATGGGCCCCGCGAGCGGAGGATGGGTCTACTGGCGTTTCTCCGGGTTGGGGTGTGGACGAATGGGCTGCGAGCCTTCAGGAACGGCTTCATGGGGAACGTTTTCGGGGAAGGCTTCATCCTGGGTGGTGTATATGTCCTGGGACCAGGGGAACAGGTGAATTAACCCACTGCCAAATTGTAGTAATGCATGCTTTTTCCATATACTGTACTTGCCAATCATCTCTTGCATGTGGATAGTGCCGAGGTACCTGGTATAACAAGTCGAATTATTAATCCCTTGGCATCTTTTATTTATTTTTTCGCAGGGAATAATTCTGGAGCACCGGGAGATTGAGTTTGGGGATAAGGTCAACATTTTGGAGGTCCTCAAAGCTGTGAAGTGGATACAACGGGAGCTTGTGTCTCTGGAGGAAATAACACCTTGGAAATCCAGAGTAACGTCTGCAAACTAAACAGTCAAATAATTTTTCCAGGATAGCTCTTACAAATTGAGTCATTTTTCTGTATTTACTGTTCAGAAACAAATCATAAAGCTGCACTGTCCAAGAATAATTTTTATGAAAAGTTACAAAAGCAGAGACAAGTTGCTGTTATCGCTTCAATGTTATGAAGTTTGTTTAAAGAAAAGGCCTCTGCTTCTTGAGCTTCCATCTTCTGTGTGTGTGACCTGTGACTTGGGGATCTGGGAGTGTTAATGATGGCCTGATTCTGAACTCTGAACGAGAGAGCAGGCCTGATGTCTAACAACCAGATGAAACCACTTGTTTCGGTCACCACCTTCAGATGTAGAGCCACCAGAAGCCAAAATAACAATAAAGGTGTAATGTTCTACTGTACATATGGCCCATGTGTTTTCTGTTTCATTTTATACCGTCTGAGTTCTGACTGGAGTGGTTTTTGCAGGCAACTCTTAATTCCAGTCTGGCTCTGAAGTTTTGCCTAGTTCTGTCCTCAGCTTGTAGAAGAGCTTCCTTGACTACGGAAAACAGTCTCCATACTAATCACAATGAGTTGGCACATGCTAGACAGGAAACGTTGAATCAGCGATAACAAAATATGTTAACTCGTTTGCACAGTGATGTGGCTTTAAGACTCAGAACTGCATTCTCCCACTCTGCCAGACGGTGTCCCTATAGTCCAATGGTATCTCACTATCAGCCCAACGTGGGCTGTTTCAGAGGCATAGACTTTTAGGCATAATTCCTTGCCTAATCTGTTCCATTGCAAACATGCCAACGCTTGACTTTGTCATCGTTACTTAGACATTTCCACACATCCCCCCCCCCCCCCCCCCCCCCCCCCCCCAACCCACAGTTTGGCATAATAGGATTTGCTGGCAGGGAGTTAGTAAGTCATTCAAACCCTTTTATTTGTTTAAAATAGAGGGAAACACAGCACACGTCACTAGAAGGGAGTCCACAGGCTTTCCATCCTGCATTCCAAAGTGTTTAGACATCATCAGCGATTTCTTTAAAGGTCCCCTATGTGTCCACCTAGATGTATGATGGATAGAGAAACATTTGCTACAGGTCACTTGGTAGACTGATCTATCCATCATACATCTAGGTGGACACTCACACCTGTGATGTCACTAAGGCACAGGAAAAGGTAGATTTTCCAACTGCTTGTAATAGCTAATCACTCTACACCTGGTGGTGTAATAGGGGCCCTTTAAAGACGTGTTCGGACTCTGTAATTGGCAAAAGACAATCATTTTGTCTTTGCAAAAGACAAAATAATTAATTGGCCAGTCTGTTTCCTTCAGTTGTGCAGAGGAAGCTGCTACGAGCTCAGACAATCTATAAAGCACATTTAATGCTGTATGCGGAGAAATAACAAGTGTTATCTGAGGCAGGGCATGGTATTGACTCAGACATGCATTGCTCAGTTGAATGGAGCGATTCACTTAGGGTACACGTGCTGTTGAACAACCACTCTTAAATTGGGTTACGGCCATTCTAACATTAGAATAGTTTGAATATTGTGTTGGGAAACCAGAGATTAACATTGATGTTTCACCAGGGAAACATGAAAATAATCACGTAAACAAGCGTGAAAGGGTTTTCTTTGGTTAAGACTGCTGAAGCAAATCTTGAAACATGTTTTGGCCTGACTGCCAAGAAAAACATTAGGATTTTGAAGCTTTAACAGTTGATACCCATGTTTGATACAATCAGTCAAAGGGTAATGGAACAGTTTCATGGTCATCTTTAATTTACCAATAACAAACTAAAGTCACAGTGGTGCCAAGGAGTAACGGTATTCCTTAATGTTTTTAAAGCTAAGAACGGATGAGAACTTGAAATGAGAGCCATGTTTTCCATTAAAAAGTACATTAGCAACATGCTTTTTTTTTTTAATTAAAGCTTGACTCAGCACATCATTATAAAACACTACCTCAAATTATACCAGAAGTATACAAAGTCTATCCTAAGCATACAACAACATACTGCACATGCGACTTTTTAAAAGCCCACTCACATTGTATAAAGGAGGAACATACACTTAATCTTTAATGTCGCTGGCCTTGGATCCAACAATACTGTTTGCAGGGGAGGTTCGGGGGGAAGGACTCTTGAGTGGCAAGGCCTCACCGGGTGGAACCAAGACCACGACGTTCTCCTTCTTTGGCAGCCAGAAGGCCGGATACAGAGGCTCCAGGAACTCTGCCCGGAACTCGTGGATGAGGGTCATGGCGTCGGCCACGCCGTAAAACGCCAGGATCCCTTGGCTGTAGTCCAGGTAGACGCCGATGCGTGTGAACTTGTCCACGCTCAGCGGGGTCTCCACGTCGCTGTGCCATGCGGAGTAGGTGCGGCCGTTCCACTGGAGGCACCACGAGAAGTTGTTTCCCGTGATGCAGCTGTTGCTCTCCTGGCCCTTGCGGTCGATGCTCTTGTAGGTGAGTCCCACGTGCGTGCCGTCTCCGCCCGCGTCCACCTCGAAGTACTTGCGGCCCAGGTAGAAGCTCTCGGCGGCCAGCACCTGGCGCCAGTGCTCGAAGCGTCCCGGCAGGTCTGGGTACGGGTGCTGCCAGGGTGTCGTGTTGGTCACCTTGCGGTTTTCCTCGGTCAGGCGTAGGAACTTGTGGGCGGTGTCGCTGTCCAAGGTCACATGACTTGCGTCTAGAACGACGGGATAATGTGTATCAATATAATACACGGTCAATAAAAGAAGGACACTCTCTGATGATAGTTATGCTTTACTGCTACTATTACAAATTGGGGATTTCAGTCGAATACTTACACTTGAGGAAGTCATCACGCGTCTTTGGATCCCGGATGTACATGTTTTGTTTTGATGCAATAATTTTATGAACCGTGGTCTTTATTCCCATCTTGTCTGGGGGGGGGGGGGGAGAGATGAGAGGAAGGTTATTAAAAATGAAAATGTTTGGGTCCTTAACCTTAGTTGGCATGGGATTAAAAGGTGTCAGAGTGATGTTTTTCTGTAACACACCAACAAGGTGACTCAGGTGTGCACAGGTGTGGATATCGCTCCAGTGACCACATTTAGACATATAACAGTGTTTCACAGGCGTGCCCTCCCTTATCAACCGAAATTCCTCCACCAGACAAGTCTGAACATACCCAGATGCTAAACCTGTCCACATTCAATGCTTGTTTTCCTTCATCGTTGGTGCATATTATTTTATATTTTGTATTTATTTCAAATTAAACATCTATATTTGTTGTGCATGGTGATGTACTGCTAGTACTTTTCAAAGCTTTTGACTGTTGACTGACTAGATAAAAACACGCAGAGATACGTTATCCTGCAATGTTCCTATTTTGGCCAGCCTTGATTTTAAGTCGCTTTTGATAAAATTGCTGAATGGGTGGAAATGTGTTTCAAAATTTAAAAGGATACGCAGAGATATCCTTGAATTGGCATGTTTTCACCCAGATTCAGAGAAGTCGTCTAATTCCAAATTCATCATTGAGCATCCAGAAGGGGAGTTCGCTGGGTTAGCATTTTCTTTCTGTAAGCTGCTTCCATTGACTTGCATAGTTACAGTAGCCTAGCTCCTGTTCATGTGAGGGAAATACACTTTTAATTACTCTCCAAAGATTTCCAATATGCATAGGGTTACCTGTCAGTGGCGCATCACAGGTAGCACAGGGCCGAAAATAGTGTCAAATCATCTGTGTGTTTGAAGACAAACTGCAATCTTGTTGCGTTGTTACAGGCACTGGTTTTGATTAAGTGACTATTCGTAACACATTGGAAATGTTTGGAAAGTAATTAAAAGTATATTCCCCTCACATGAGGAGCTAGGCTACTGTAACCCTGCAAGTCAATGGAAGCGACTAATGTAAGCAAATGCTAACCCAGTGAACTCCCCTTCTGGACTCACAATGATGAATTCGGAATCAAACCACTCATCTAAATCTGTGTAAGAAAGGCCAACGCCAATATATAGAGATCTCAGTGTATCCATTTAAGACTTACCATTTTTGCATGTCTCTTTAATCTTATCCATGTATGAAGACATGATCTTCTCGCTCATTTCCTTCGTGGAGTCCTCAATCGCGCGTTTAAATGAATGTAACCGATCCATCAGACCTATGTAGACCCCGGGCAGCGAAATATCGAGCATCTCCTTCTTCCAAACGGAATACTCCTGTTATGAAAGTAACAATTCATTATTAATATTACTTTAAGTAATATATCATTATTTTGTATAATACGTCCATTTTGCCACCAATTGGCCTCCAGACATAACAATGGCACTTTTATAATAGGCTCACAAATACGGCTTTAGATTCATATCTACAGTCTGATGACAGACGGGCTCAAATCTGTACGTCACTGTAAATAATAATAAATATTTAAATCGCCTTGTGAAAACTTCATCCTATCGCACAAATGAGTAGAATATCTCCATAAAGAAACAGGAGAAGTCGTAACCCTGCCCGTTTTTAGTTTCCGGCCCAGGCTCTGTGCCATCTCCCCTATATATACAGTATATTACAAATGATCCCCAGATGGATCATAATACTTATTTCGTACTACATTACCTGTAAGAAGTCCACATCATTTTTGTTCTTGGAGATCTTCTCCACCTGGGCCTGGGTCTTCTTCAGCTCAGCACACCTCTGCTCCAGGTGTGCCCGGATGCCCTCGGCCTGCTTCAGAGACTGCTTCTCCTCGCTCTCCAGGACCTCCATCACCTCCTTCTTAACCCGCTCCACCAATGCCTGCAGCGCCGCAAACTGGCTCCCTATCACCTCCCGTACCTCCGTCACTGAATTCTGAGCGCAAGCAACACACCCACACCTTTTTAATTCACTTTGATTCGGTGAGTGTTGTTGTGTGATTATCATACTTTTGTGGATGTAAGACTGAGAGAGGATCCTGAATATACCGGATCTACTGCAACACAATATCCGTGAACAGCAGTTAACAGTCCCCGAAGCGAGAATAAGCACATAATAAGCAATAATAAGCGCTTTTTCATACAGGAGGATTTATATTGAGTATTTTGACGAAGAATTAGACAAAGCAGTATCCCAATAGATAGATCACTCCCTCCGATGTCCCGCCCTCTCTCTGGCCAATAACGCTCATTTGGATCCCCCTGTTCCCCGGCGTTCCGTCGTGAGATGAGAACGCCAGGAAACGAGGTGAGGTGGATGTACAAAGCATTGGCTTTGGACGAGGGCCATTCAATTCAACCACACAACTGCGCAACAAAGGAAAGCCGATGACATCACCCTCCCCACCAGGTAGTTATTGTCAAGTAATGGGCGGTTCCGATGCCTGAGGCATAAAAAATCAAACAAGCGGTGGTCCGTCTTTACAAATGTATTTTCTTTGTTTGTTCACATTCCTGTGACATCACCATGGGAGTGTTTCCCGGTACGTTACCTCGATGGTGACGGCGTTGCCCTGGAGCTTGATGATGGCGTTCTCTGCCGCCGTCACGGTCTTCATCATCTCGACCTGCTTCTCCCTCAGTTCGCCCTAGAGATACACACGTACAGGATGCAATTCATTACAAAAAACGGCCAGTATTTTGCTGTTCTTTATTTTGCTGTTACATTGAACTTATTTCAATAGACTCCTACTTTATTGGAAGAATGAAAGCATTACTGTATTTAGTAATAAAAGACCAGGGGAGCAAAAAAATGCAATATGTAGGAAATTGACAGCAAGTGTTGGTTTGGGACAGGAGGTTGGCCTTCAAAGTCCAGTCTAAATTCCTCAAACAGGCCCGGGCGCCTCTTTTACCACCTCTTGCTGCAGCTCAGGTAGAGTTCTTGCTCGTACAATTTCAAGGGAAATTCCATTGCAGGGAACAGCGTTGGATTCTTGATAAGCTCTGGCTTTAGAATTTGTTTTGGACTGAGACATTTAATTACAACCTTGTTCAACTGCTATTCATTCTTCACTCTCAAAGACACCTGTTGGGGAAAGAACTATGAATCACATTTCAACAGGTTAAAGACATTTTCTGTCCTTTTTTTGTTTACCAAGTACAGACAATGCAGCTCAACCAGTTTGTGTACTTGCATCTTCATACAGAACACCATGCTATATCAATGCTGTCTGACATCTATGAGGATCATCAGAGCAATATTTAGCAACAGGACCAATTGCTATCATGATCAACAGCTGGGTATATTTTGTGTAACAGCTCACATTCTGAGACGCCTGAAAACCAAGCGTTTGGTTTAGGTTTTGGCTTTAAGTCACAATTGGCAAAGCTGCGGCGGCCGGGGTTGACTAGATGTAACGGTAAATAAAACGCTATGTTCTGAAGGACCGTATCAACAAAACAAACATCTAGATCAACGTGCTTTAAACACTCCCTTGGTGGTTATGTAACATCGACACGACTGTTTGCTAGTGGAGAAACGGAGGTAACCCTTTGGTTACCAAAACATTCAAACGTGGCCTAGTTTTCGACTGTTGGATTCAAAAGAGGAAATAATGTGGAACTGGATACCACAATGTTTGCAGGGAAACGGTCACCAAAGAAAAGATGAATCCTTTTCTTCTCCAAAACGAAACAGAACAGGAGAATAGAGAACTTGCCACCCGAGATAATGTTGTTTCAACCACAAGCGTGACTATGATGGAAATTACTGCATGAATATTAAAACATGATTTGGTTTACTAATGGAGAAGCATCTCATTAAGTCCTGCAAAGCAGGTGTGTGGGTTAAAACATATTTTTAACCTTTTTAATCTCACCACCAGTCAAGAATACTTGAACCTAGAGGTAAGCGGAAGTCAAAAAAGAAAGACAAATTATGTTTTTGCAGAAGCTTGAGCTCTCCTTGTGCCAGGCAGACTAAATAGATCCGAGCATAGAGTTTCCAGTACACATGACCAATGCCTTCAGTTTGCTATTTTCTGACTCACTCAAATGAAGGTTTTCTAATGAGTCACTTGAAATGATTCACTGCAAATGGTAAGCCTACCACCCATTCAAAACTAAATCCCTAAATCCATGTAGGCTGTTTTAGATGGAGATCATATATGGGACTCTATTCTCATAATCTTTATACTTAACTATTATCTCTTTATGCCCAGAGACCAGAAAGATAACAATAGCCTACATATCCAGAGCTACATCTCATAGCAGGCAGTACAAAAACAATACTTAGTTCAATGAAACTTTATTTCATGGTTCTAGTGCCGTTCATTACGGCAAAATGATCAAACTCCTTGTCAAAAAATAAACCATATAGGCCTAGATATAACCCAAAAATGGTGTGGATCTCATATGGACTAATGGCAGTGAAAGTATTCAGTTGACACTCCAAGCACAAATAATTCCCTCGCTGTGTGGGAGTTGGCGATAGAGAAAAAAAGTAACTATAACACAAAACAGCACATAATAGGGAGTTAACCTGCCTCGATTCGTCTGCGCGCCTCTCTGACGGGGAGGGTTTTGTGGCCCTTGTGCTCCTCGAGGACACAGTCCGTGCACGCGCAGCAGCTGTCCGTGAGGCAGAACATATCAAGGGGCCACTTGTGGCCCTCGCACGTCCGTCTCTCGATGTCTCGCAGGGGCTCCACGAGACGGTGGTTCTGGAACTTCTGGTTCTCCAGGTGTGGTCTGAGGTGGGCCTCGCAGTAGGACACCAGGCAGGTGAGACAGGACTTCATGGCCCGCCGAGGGTTATCGATGCACGAGTCACACACAACATCATCCGGACCCAGAGGCTCTTCCTTCGCTGGTTCTTCTTCCTCGCCCCCCTGCTTCGCTTCATCTTCTTCTTTAGGTTTATCGCTGGTCTGTGACTTCTCGTCTCTCTGTTCCTCGTTTTGCTTTTCGGGGTCCTCTGGTTCTATCAGGTCTTCCTGTATCTTGGTCTCCTCGATTGGCTTGGAGTCCTGACTATCCTCCCCATTGCTCTTGATCACTTGGGTTTCAGTCACCGTTCCGTTCTCTTTGAGGCCGGCTGCTGGTTCCGTCTTGCCGGGGCTCTTCTTCAGTGTCTGAAGCAGAGCCCCCCCTTTACCTTTCTCTCCCCGGCAATCACTCCACACAGAATGTGCGCAACATTGGGCTGCGTCGGGCTCTGCGGCTCCAGAACATACGGTGCAAAGTTTCGGCGCCTTTAAGTCGAGGACCGACGCTTTGCGTGCAGTATCCATGACTGTATTTCTTTTCTTCTTTCTTTTCTCTCTCCACTCCCTCCCTTAGGCAACCTCCCTCTCCTCGTCTGTCACTGAAACCGACCGACGCAGCCACTGAGCAGCTGATATAGGTCTACCTTTAGTTCCTGGATCACAATGGGAGACTCCCAACAAGCCACACCTCAACTATAACGTCAGACCTGCTAACAAAACCCAACAGCAACTAAAATATACATTACAGTGAAAACACATCAGCCCTGACACAACCACTTGTCTGCTGCCGTGTTGAATAAGACCACAGTTAGTAGACCATTGTTATAACATGCTTGCCTATCAAAGATTCCTCTGTAATAATGCGTTCATGTCTTGTCAAGTTTCTCGACGATTTTAATAAGGCCGCGAACTTTAACGGTCCGATTCACCAATACTCTATCTGGTTGAGTTGCCATTATTATCTGTCAGCTGAGATATAAATGCGTCCTATGATTAAGACCAAGCGAAACGAAGAGCGACTCTGTTATTGTTATTTATCTGAATCACTATGAAGCGAAATGCAAACACCGACTGACAAGAGACAGCGATTCTGCAAATTGCCATCTCCACTAAATACAATGCTGCCACCTAGTGGCCGTGACAAGACCTAACGCGGCAAAGCAGTATTTCTAACTTTTACCAAATGGTAATTGTTTGCACATTTAACACAATAGCGATCAGCGTCGTCACACACCCTGAAACATTTATCTTAAAAAGGCACAATATAGTAGAACACACCATAGTGTATTAGCATCCAAATATGAAAATAATGTATTAAATGTATGTCTTTATTTGTAGGTATTTAACCCACGAATTGCACCACATTGTGCAATATATGTGCTCTCCCTCACACTTTAAACACTATTCATATTGGCAATTGAGTCTTTTGCAATATTTAACCTCTTAACCTCTTCGTCTTTACATTGCTTCAGCCAATGAGTTTCCATAGGCTTTACACAGTGATCCTTATCTCATCTGTTTCAATACAGTTGGCTTGGTACAAATCTATACAAAAAGATTATACAAGTCAAGAGTTCAAATAAAATTACTTGTTTTAATAATATGTGATTAAAGAAAACAACATTTATTTGTATGAACTCCAAAAGGTAGGTTTTTGTGAATCCTGATGTTTGTAATAACAGTCTGTGAGTGAAGCTCACGTTCAGTGACAAAACATTACGACATTATTACAACAAATGCCCCAAAGGAAATACAAGTCAGTTCAAGCATTTTAACTCCTCACAATAAAATCCCCCAGCCCTTCACAAACTCATCTATATCATCGTTTTAACTTAAGGTTTTGGATACATTTTCAATTAGTATGCACACGTAACGAAGTCAAGCTCCCGTCACTGCTGTTAAGGTTTCAAACTACTGTGAAGAATTTAAGAGGAATATTGCTACATTAAATATTTAACTAAATTATGTTTCAGATATCAATATCATTATTTATTAAGGCGATATATTAATATATATATTATTATTTTTTACTGTTCTCCAGATATCAATTTTGCATTGTGTTGTGTTCACAGAAGCAGAGCAGTGCTTGAATACTTGTCCATTTCAGCAGCAGCAGTCTTTAAAGGAGTAGCAGCGCAAGTTACACTAGAAACTTCTAGAGAGAGCTCTTCAATGTTCCCTCCCCTATCACTGAATTCCAACCAGCTGGGTGATGGGCGGAGCGAACACCATGAGTTCCTGGTATCTGTGGAAGAAAAGGTGCAGGCGGGAGAGGTAGCAGTCTTCCTGGTAGGGTAGCTTCTTCTCCTTCAGATAGGATGACACGATGGGCTTGATCTGGGAAGAGGGGAGTAGAAGTAAATGGGGATTCAAACAGTACAGTTTTAGCCACATACCCCATTGAGATTCATGTTGTTTTATTTAATTTATGGGTCTGACATTTGTTTCTTTCTTTCTGTTTTCCTGTCTAATGCCTGCCGTTCTTTCTTTCTTTCTTTCTATCTTCCTGTTTTCTTGCCTTCTTTCTTGCTTCTTTCTTGCTTCTTTCTTTCTATCTTCCTGTTTTCTTGCCTTCTTTCTTGCCTTCTTTCTTTCTTTCTTTCTTTCTTTCTTTCTTTCTTTCTTTCTTTCTTTCTTTCTTTCTTTCTTTCTTTCTTTCTTTCTTTCTTTCTTTCTTTCTTTCTTTCTTTACCAAGTCCTTGTCTCTTCTTTCGCTTTACTCGGCTGTCTTTCCCTAAACTAAGGCTATCACAAATGTAGCCCAAAGCTAAAAACACAATGGTAGAAATGCTAACTCATATCAGCTATGGTTAAAGTCCAGCGCGGCACCGTGTACCTTGAGACACATGTGATCAGAAAGGAAGGGGAAGAGGTGATGCTCCACGTGGCAGTTGATGAGCGAGTGTCCGAAGATCCAGTCCAGCAGAGGGTTGCGGGCCAGATTCAAAACCCCGTGGGTCATCTGGTAGATCCTCTTGGGGCGCTGCTTGGCCAAGAACATGGGAAGGCCAATGTGCTGGAAAGGCCAGGGGAAGAACATTTGCAAGACACTCTGGGCCACCCCATCCTAATGTGCATTTGTGCATGTATCTATTGTGTTTTTATGGTTGTATGTGAATGTCAGGTGTTAGACCATTTACATTATTTACATTGAGTTATTTAGCAGATCGTTCTATCCGAAGTGACAGAGCTGAGAATAATCAAATCATAAGGCAATACATTTGTACGAATGCTGCACGAGTTTGGACAAGTTGCTAAAGCAACTACACAGATTGCAGCGTAGCTATGGGATGGGTGGAAACGTACATCAGTATCTCAATTAGCATCAGTACACTACTGAGTTCACTGGAGGTTAAAAGTTAGACAGTAGACAGAAAACCTGTAGAGAATGTGCTAATTTTAGATCTAACTCTTGGACATCAAACACTTAGCAGCATCTAGAGGATTTCCCTCGATTATCCTCTGACATCAAAACCACCTGATAACCCCCCAAAAAACTAAACTCTGGATAGACTAATCCACCTTCAAAAAAATAAAATATAAATAAACACAATACACAATGAGCTGCAGGAGAAAATCAGATTCTGGGAAGGTTCTCAGGGAAAATCATGAATTAATCTTTTCTTTGAGCTCTTACAGACCAAGAATTGTATTGAAAACCTATTTTTCTTCCAAAGTTCACAAGAGGCAGCCTCATAATTTGTGTACCAGGGAATGCTACGCTGTATAATCCAATAGAAAAAAAAACACATGGTCTGGAACTGTGGGCTGGGAAAAAAAACCTACTCTAAAATGTCTCCCAAAATCTTTGTACAACTAATTATGCAGGTGTCTCATCTACAACCCAAAAGGTATTATGACTTCTACGTTTCCATGTATTGGCGCACGGTCACCTGAAAAACGTTAACGTGGATGTAGGGCAGGGAGAACATGGCTCTGCACACCATCATGCACAGCAGGGCGCTGGAGGGAGACTGGAAGCCGGAGACGTGGAGCAGCAGCCAGTACTGGGAGTAGAAGCCCAACGAGACATTCAGCACCGTCCGGATGGCATGGAGCGCACTGTGGTTCCTCAGCTGACCTGCAGGGGAAAGGTTAAAAGTAAAAACGTAAAGTTGAGGTCCGCTTAAAAGGTGTGGTTGTAGTATGGTATGGTTCTAAGGTAAGACATTGTATGGTAGGTGAGGTAAGGAAAAGTACGGTTAAAGGTGAGGTGAGGTCAGGGTAAAAACTAAGTACAGTAGCGGGTAACATGGAGGTGAGTTGACCAGTATTAAGTATCAAACACCTGAAATGTGTCGTCTAAATGTACTTTTATTACCTGCCAGACTGGAAAATTCCTCTCACCTAGGGCCACGAGAGGGGTGATGATGGGCAGGCCCAGGGGGGCGACGAACAGGTAGATGCTGCGTGGCAGACAGGGGACCTTCCAGGTGCTGGAGTCCCCCAAGCCGATGATATTGGTGTGGGCATGGTGCATCTTAATGTGCCCCTGCACCCCTGACTGTGCTGGGAAGGAGCCACAGATCTGGTGGAGGGGGGACAGGGAGAGATGGACAGATTTATACCATATATCAGTGTTTCTCAAATAGGGGTACTTTCTTTTTAAATATCGATTTTGTTGTTGTTTCAATATTGATTATGAACAATTGAAAAATTATTTCACCTTTATGAAATTAATAGAATCTGACTACCCCTTTCATAAAATGAAGTAAATCTGAGTAGTAACACAGGAACAAGTTTGGTAAATCCTTCCAATAAGAGCCTATCACTTTAAATGTAAAGGTGTCCTTAGCTGAACAAATGTATTGGGTACATTGGTAACAAAGAAAATAGAACCACTGCTGTATATCATTAACCAGACAACAAGAGGTAGGATTATCAATAGCCGTATTGATTTTCTAAGCCGGGCAAACAATACAAAGATTTGTTTAATCAAGAAATAACATGCTTCCTCAAAGCAAAAGAGCAATCCTCTGATGGCTAATGGAGTATTTGTTATCATAGGCCTTTACTGGATAGTATGCTAAGTAGCTATAGGATGATACCAAGGCAATTCTGTATTTGTTTGAATGAATTCTGTAAAGATTCAGGAAGCCAATATGCTACTTCTATAACAGTCCAGAAGAAGAAAAACAACTATATGACCATTTAGCCATTTTGCAGACAGTTATATCAAAACTAACATAGAGCCGCTTTTTACACCTGCACTGCTTCAAATGATAATCAAGGAAAACTATCTTCTGGACAAGTGCGTGCTGCCCACCTCACCTCAATGAAGAAGACGGCCCAGAACTCTGCCCAGGCCTGGGACTCACTGAGCGACCCGTGGCTGGCCAGGTGAGTCCCCTTGATGCTGAGCACTCCATGGGCCACGCCCATCAACAGCAACCCCGCAGTGAAGCGCAGCAGCTGGGAGGAGCCAAGCAGAAGGAAGGCTGCAAGACAACACCACACATTAGCTGTGCTGTAATGGGTTCATTTGTTCCCTCATTCCCTATTCCCTATGTAGTGAACACTACATAGTAAACTATTTAGGGATGAAGTGAATGGGTAATTCGGACGTATTTTGGTTACATAAATAAACCTGTGCGTGTCAGATGTCACCTTGTGACAGCTCATTTTTTAATAAAGAACCCGTATGACAACGAAAACTGTGATGCATCATGGGATGTATTGCTGAAATAAGAGTGCATCAGCTGGACACTTCTTTTATGGTGCATTATGGGTATTAAGTAGTGCACCGTGTGGGGAATCAGATTGGGATCCTCATAGTTCAAATAACACTACAAAATGGTGATACCCTAAGCAGTGCCCTGCAGAGGGCACAAATGGACCAATTTGAACAGAGCCACAGTGAGAGGATGAAGACGACGTTGAGTCTGAGTCTGGGTCAAGTAGAGGCCCACTAGGAGCAGACGCAAAGTAAACCATCCTGCGCTAACAACCGAAACCTGCAGCACGTGTTCTTTGACCATGACAAAGAACACATGCTTGAATATTTCGATTCTAGCTTCTTGTTTGTGTTGCTATTGAGCGGTGGTCGTCGGCAATGGTAACTGTTTTCCCAGTGTTCCACTTAGTCCTGTTGTGCGGAACACAATGCCAGGAACATTCTTTCATCTTCTTGGTGCATTCTTGCCTATTGATAGTCTTATATCCCTTTGAATGTTATGATCATCCTGTGATCTAAAGTCTTTGTTTGCATGTGCCTGTCCGTGTGTGTTCGCGCGTGCGTGTCACGTGTGTGTGTGTGTGTGTGTGTGTGTGTGTGTGTGTGTGTGATGTGTGTCAGAGAGAGAGAGAGTGGGGAAAATAACAAATAATAAAGAAAGTGTGGGAGGGAGAGAGAGAGAGAGAGAGAGAGAGAGAGAGAGAGAGAGAGAGAGAGAGAGAGAGAGAGAGAGAGAAAACCTAAGTAGGGCTCATCAATGTTTCTGGGTAAAGATGTGTTAACATTGATGAGCCCTACTTAGGTTCTCTCTCTCTCTCTCTCTCTTTCTCTCTTTCTCTCTCTTTCTCTCTTTCTCTCTCTCTCTCTCTCATAAACACACACTCATTCAATTGCATTTGCCTTGCGGTATCACTTTCAGGGTCTGAAGCAGAGGGAAGAGCAGGTGAAGGAGTGAAACATTATCTCCCTGTGAGAGGCTGGGAGTCACAGCGTGCCTTGCCGGGAACATCCCCATGCTGCCTCCTGAAATAACTAAAGATGCATTACAGAGTAATCATGTTGTAGTCATGTTTGGCCAGGGTTTATTCCGCATTTCAACTTCGAGAAAAAGTGTTGTCATCTTTGCTCTCATTAGCAGATTCTGATGTATATTATTTCAGAAGACCCGAGGAGATCAGCAACCTTTTATCGGATTGTACATTTCTATTTAAAACTGCTGAATAATTTTGGTAAACAATGTACAGCTGTAGTTCAGCTGCCCCCTTGCAGCTCCAACTACTGGATTAGTAGTTGGATTATCAGTCTATATTACAAGTCATGTTTCACATTGGCTCTGTGTCACTCTGTGTTGCTATAGAACTCTCTCTCTCTCTCTCTCTCTCTCTCTCTCTCTCTCTCTCTCTCTCTCTCTCTCTCTCTCTCTCTCTCTCTCTCTCTCTCTACACTTGAGTGAAACCCCACACTTGATCACGATATTGCCTATCAGCTCATCCCTAGTGACCCAGATAAGGAGGGGGTCACAAAGCTCTGTCAATATTATGGGATAGGAAGTTCACGTGAAATCCTTCAAGTTCAAACGGTCAACTTTGGTTTGTTAGAGGAATAACAAGATTGTTTAGCAAACCACCATCCTCATTCTCATCATCATCATCATGCTCTCTAAAGGTCTTTGCACACTGCCCCAACAAACACTAACACCAATTATTAGAACGTTGGCCGACACAATTAGAAATCGGCAACAAAAAACGAAATCCAACAACAGCCAACAGCCAACACAAACGGGATGGCACACCGGCCCGATGTTGTGTTTGTTGGTGTTAGTCTGGGCTGTGTGAAAGCACCCTAACAAGGGGAGTAAGGGAGCCTCACCAGGGGGCAGGCAGAGGAAGGCTCCAGCCAGAATGCTGCAGTCGACTCCTCTCCTCTCCCACCAGCTGCTCTCCTTCACCGTCCTCTGCACCAGCCGGCTCAGCTCCATCATCAGTGTCTCCTCACCCGTGTTAACTCCATTCTCTCCCTTGGTCTCCTCTCCTTCCATCCCTCCATCACTCACCGCTGTCCCGTTCCGCAGGGAGAGGTGCTCTGCTTCCCCCCGCTTGACACATCCCGCGCTGTGCTTTCCACCGTCAGTCAGCCCGGCCTCCCTCCATTCCTCCGGTACGCTCTGCATGGCTGTGTGTCGCCTTTTAACCTCAACTGATGGTGGTGGTTACTGTGCAGACTGGGAGTCCACAGGTCAGGTTAATATTGTGAAAGTCCTGTTTGCCAGCAAATAATCAGACGCTCAGCCCCCTTTCCTGCTCCGCCAGAAGCCTGGTCCCTCCTCTTCTCTCTGTTCTTATCTTACTCAGAATGCGCCCTCCCTCGCCCTCTCCCTCTCTCCCTTTCCCTCTCCCTCTGTCTCCCTCCATCTCCCTGTCCCTCTCTTTCTCCCTCTCCCTCCTTCTCCCTCTTCCCCTCTCCCCCTCTTTCCCTCCCTCCCTCTCTCCTTGTTAGTTCCTTACTGCTGTAGTACCGCTTGAAGCATATATAATTTCAATTCCATCTTCCACAGCCATGCATTGAACACATCTGAAAGTGATTCTGGCTAGCGCAACGCAAAGAGTTACATTCAGGGAGCCATGCAAAACGGACACTCTTCTCACTCTGTCCCTCCCCCCTCGCTCTCTTTCTCTCTCTCTCGCTCCCATGCATAGATTCTCATGCATTGTGCATGGCCCTCCCTCCTCTCCCCTCGCATCTGTAACCTTGGCAAACGTCCTGAGAAAGAGGGGACTTGGGTGTCTGTGTGGGTGTGTGTGTGCGCCCGCGTGCATGTGTGTGTCTGTGAGTCCATGTGTGTGCGTGCGTGCATGCGTGTGTGTTTGTGTGTTGTCATTGGGGACGGGATTCAACAGCAGCTGCTCATTGCACTGTTAGTGGTGGCTTTTTACAAGAGAAGAAGTCAGGTCTGTACAGAGAGGGGAGGAGTCAGGTCTTTACAGAGAGGGGAGGAGTCAGGTCTGTACAGAGAAGGGAGGAGTCAGGTTCGTACAGAGAGGGGAGGATTCAGGTCTGTACAGAGGGGAGGATTCAGGTCTGTACAGAGAGGGGAGGAGTCAGATCTGTACAGAGAGGGGAGGAGCCAGGTCTGTACAGAGAGGGGAGGATTTAGGTCTGTACAGAGAGGGGAGGAGTCAGGTATGTATAGAGAAGGGATCAGGCAGAGTGCAGGAGGAGCATGAGCAGTGTGTAAGTATGCACACATGCATCCAGTAATCTTGGCATGCTGCCATTCAATATGTTTCTTTAAGTGAAGCCTGGAATGTATGGTCCACTTCCTTAATGGAGAGCATAACATACACACACATACACACCCACACAAACACATAAGCACACACACACAAACCACACATGCACATAAACACCACACATGGACATTAACACAGAAACGCACAGAAACTGCATGACAAGTCAGAGCAGGACAAAAACAGGTACAAAGAACACCTAGACGCACACACTGCGGCACCATCATTTCAACATTTTATTGTATTCATATATTTTATGTCTAGAGCTATTCAGCTACAGAGTGACTGTATTTATATTACAAATAATCTATTATCCGTCTATGACGTAAAAATGTCATGCGTACATGCATTCTTTCAGGTGTTAAAGGAGCTCTTTCACTGTAACGCTACACCTCTTTGAAACCCAAGATAAGAGTGTTATCTAGAGCACACTGCGAGAGCTATGACCCCGTGGCAACAAGGCATTGTTTTAATGCCAAGGAGATGCTCTACCTGTTTTCATTTGTCTTAAATAACGAATTACTTGGTATGCACCTGCATTCGACAACATCCACAATTCACTTTAAACAATTATGAAAATATGAAAACTGTACAATGTGTGGTAAACAACTGCGTATGTGTTTATAAATGTACAAATGTTAGCTTAACGAACAAATGTTGACATAAATTAATACATTCATAAATAAATAATAAATAATAAACAAAATAAATACATTTTTAGAAATGACTTGGACCCCTTTTTTTGTGTCAGCTAAACAGATCCAAAATGTCCAAAAAGATAACCCAGGCTTTAAATTTGATACCATTTTATAAACTATCATCACCATAAGGCATTTCGACTTTACGAAAGAAAAAAGATAAAGGCATAGCGATTCTGTTGCTATTGCTATTGTACAAACAACCACTAGATGGCCCTACTTTTCTCTATAATATTGTTACACTGGTCAAAGGAAGAAATTAAGCCAGCAGACACAGAGTGCTAATATCAGAGTGATTCATTCACAAATGCTGACATACAAGTCCTGTGACAATTCATGTGTTTATATGGCATGGGTTCGCATAACCTACACTGACACTTCAGAGCTCAGTGTCTCCGATGGCCTCAGGCTCATTCAGGGTGTCCAGGCGTCTCCTGCAGGCATCCAGCAGCTTCTTCCTGGGGCCCAGGGGGACATTAATGCTGGTGAGGTCCCGGTCAGAGCACAGCAGCAGGGCCTGCAGGTCTATCTTCTCCCTCCTGAACACGGAGACGAACTCGCCGAGGCTCTGAGCGGCCAGAAACGTCTCCAGAGGGCTGTTCTCTGGCTCCATCTCGTCGTCCAGCTCCAGGTCTTCCTCTTCCCACGGCAGTTCCTGCAGGTTGCGCTCCTGCAGACTCAAGGCGCTGCCGATGCTGACCTCGTCCAGGCTGGGCGACCGCAGCGGCAGGCGGCCTCGCAGGCGCACGTTAGGCGCCTGCCCGACCGGCTCGCTCCCCGCCACGCTCCCTTCATCCCGCGGGCCGCCGCCGCCGCCGCCGTCGAACATCCCGCCGCCCAGGTAGTTCCTCCTGAAGACCATGGTGCCCAGCCCCGGCCGGGTGAAGAGCGAGTCGCGGCCCGAGTCGGCGCTCACCTCGGAGTAGGCGGCCTCGTGGAGGCCCGGGTCGCTGATGGCACGGGAGACGGTGTCCGCGTAGTCGTCCAACGCGTGGTCGTGGCCGCCGCGGGAGAACATCTCGCGGATGTTGAGCCGCGAGCGTTCCCTGGGGCTGGCGTACGTTCCCTGCTTGAGGAACATGACGTCGCTCCCCATCTGGAGGCCCGAGAGCGATCGCACGCTCTTGCGGCCGTCTTCGTAGATCTTAAACGTGCCGTCCACCTGCTTCTTCTTCTCCAGCTTCTTCTGGATCTTGGCCTTGCCCTTGGCTGTGGAGTGCAGCGTGGCCTGCTGCAAAGGAGTGGAATAGCTTAGATGCACACACGTCTACTGATTAAGTTGAAGCACTAAACGATAGGCTTGGATACCATGTCACAAAGGATAGACCCAAGGCACTATTCTAGACGCATTGTGCTGTGAATGGATTCGAACACACACCACCGCGTGCCATAATGCAACCTGTGCAGCGGTGTGTGAACGCTCACCTGTGAGTACGGCATATTGGAGGTGATGGTGTTGAACCTGGTGCTGCTGCTGGTGGTGTAGCTGGAGAAGCTGATGGCGTCCGAGTTGTCCACGGTGGCCGTCTCCTTCATGAACCTCTTCTCCATGCGCTGGTGGTGCTTCCTCTGCAGCTGGGCGCAGTCCTTGATCCGGCGCTCGGCGGCGCGGAACGCCCGGTCCTTCAGCTTGGTCACCAGCTTGGCATTGAGGCCGATCTGCTTGGCGGCGATGGAGTCCAGGTAGCGCACGCACTCCATGTGGCTCTTGGCGGCCGCCATGTCCAGGGGCGTGTGGTAGTCGTTGTCCAGACACCACACGTTGGCGCCGAACACCACCAGGAAGGACAGGCAGCTGTAGTGGCCGTTGGCGGCGGCCAGGTGGAGCGGCGTGTTGCCCCACATGTCGCACTTGTCGGGGTCCCCTCTGGTGAAGGGGTGTTGGCAGGGGGGGAGCTTTATTACATTTTTCATAACAATTGGATTTTTAGCAATTTTACGATCAAAAATGTTAAGCCGGCGATCGCTCCTGTATGTTACATAGTAGACGTGGAAGTGTATGGTTGCGTACACTGATGATGGCTGGTTTAAGCAGCCTCACCTGGCCCGAGTCAGACTGTTTGGAGTCTGGAGCTGGGTGAGGCTGCACAATGAGCAATCAGTATGCACAGGTTAAACCAGCCATCACCGCACACACTCAGGCAGAGATCTCCTACATGGCAGCATGGATCACCATCTGTTTGTATCATTATACGCAACCTTGTAGGACATTGCTACACTGGCCAGTGTAGCAACGTCCATGCTACATGCCACCTAGGTAGCTGCTATACTCCACCTAGGTGACTTTTCTTGGGCTCCTCCAGACAAAGGGTGGTGATGTTAAACCGGTTTATTGCCAAGGTTGCGTATAATGATACAAACAGATGGCGATCCATGCTGCCATGTAGGAGATCTCTGCCTGAGTGTGTGTGGTGATGGCTGGTTTAACCTGTGCACACTGATTGCTCAATGTGCAGCTTCACCCAGCTCCAGACTCCAATCAGTCTGACTCGGGCAGGGTGAGGCTGCTTAAACCAGCCATCATCCACACACACTCCCACAGTGTGATTTAACCAGGACCTGGACTTCACCAGACATGTTCAGGTGAAGTCCAGACATTCATTCACGTGAACATGTGTCATGTTATTTGGTCATATGTTGCTGAAAATGACATGTCAATTTCTAGTCGTCTTGGCATTCTTGGCAATACAAAACATATATTATAATTTTGGTGACCTTTAGCACTACTGAAAACAACTTACTGAATACTGAGTGCAATATTCTTTTTTTACCATGCAGTAAGTTCATCATTTTATCAATTATTAAAACTCAGGTCTTTGCAGGTTAAACATGACAGAGGTGTCTTTGCATTATTCATCTCACGCACTCACACACAACTTTTTTTCTTCTGCAGACACCCCAGATATTAGACCACACATGATGAGGTCACCGCCCGGACCTGCTTCAACCCTGACTTAACATTCCCGTCTGTAAACGCACACCCTAGAAACAAAGCGACAATGACATAGACCTGTAGTAGGAATTGTCCAACAATGTGTGGGTGTGGCCTTTTTCTCACTCTTGCTTCGACACATCTGTATTTTCATCTGTATCTGCAGAAAAGGCAAGTTTATCCTTGAGCATGCGGTGTAAAAGAAGTGTAGGAGATGAATTCCTGTAAGACATCCACCAAGAACCAAACGAGAATCAAATTAACCAAAGATTGTGCGATAACAACCCTCTCTATCGACAGCTGCATTAGACTCAGAGGTGATTCAACTGACCACAAATCTAAATCTGAATAACAAGCAAATATTTACCTTCTCCCATCGGTGCGAAACTGAGCCACGGCTGGTTTTATTTTAATCCCAACCGCGTTCACCCCCAGTTCTGAGGCCGTAAACCATGCATCACCGTGACCTTTCCTCTCGCCTATGCTCCCTCTCTGTCTGCTCCGATGCACAACCCCCGGGCCTCCGTCTCTACTACAGAACCCCCCGCTGCATCCCACGCCTTATAAAGCCGTCACTTAGTCGCATGACCAACACTGAACTCTGGTGCTTGTTTTGAGTGTGTGTGTGTGTGTGTGTATATGTTTGTATGCTTGTGTGTGTGTGTGTGTGTGTGTGTGTGTGTGTGTGTGTGTGTGTGTGTGTGTGTGTGTGTGTGTGTGTGTGTGTGTGTGTGTGTGTGCATGTGTGTGACTGTGTAGGTTTGTGTGTGTGTGTGTGGGGGGAGGCGTCTCAGCTAAAGCAATCTGCTTATTAAAAAAAGACGTAGTAAATACTATACCTTTTAAAAGCTTGCTTTGTCTGCCCTTAAACCTTCAACAAAAGACATGGGACCTTGTGCACAATGGGTCTCGTAGTAGAGGCCCCTGGTCTGAATATAGGCTTACAGATCAAAATCTGCTTCTGAATTAGCGCTGCACCTTGCTCCAGGTAATGGGCCTAGTCATACAACACAGGTGCTCTGCGATACAAAGCTATGCGTTGTAGCACTTGCTAATTAGAGGGAGATTTGTGTTGTGATGGACTCGCAGTGTTTTCAGTGAAACCAAATAATGCCCTGTAGATGTTATCATTGTGTGCCTGTTAGCTCACAATGACCTCATGGTACGGGGGGGGGGGGGGGGGGGGGGGGGGGGGGCTTGAGTCATTGTCCTGTCTTAGGCCCCACTGTGGTAACTAAATAGGATTTAGGGTGGGTGGACTGTACACAAACTCTTGTTGTGTAATGCTGTGTAATCTTGCTGTATGAACCTATACTGCATTCTAATCTAAACAATTTTGTCTACTAATATATGATGTCCTTTATTAAGCCTAGACTAGAGTCAATAATCTTTTTTGAAAATGTTTGTCTGTGTGTGTGTTTGAGACACAGAGAAAGGGAGATATTACGTTTGTGTTTATGTGTGTGTTTGTTTGAGAGAGAGAAAGAGAGATAGTATGTTTGTGTATGTGTGTGTGTGTGTGTATGTGTGTGTGTTTAAGAGGGAGAGACAGAAAGAAAGATAGTATGTGTATTTATGTGTGTGTGTCTGTATGGGTGTGTGTGTGTGTGTGTGTGTGTGTGTGCACGCGCACGTAAGTGTGTGTATTTGATTTGACTATAAGGGAGGCTATCCAGTTGTCCCTGACCTTTTAATGTAATCAGGGTGTTACTATACATGCTGTCACTGCGGACCACCACACAGCACTGACTAGAAGAGATGCTGGGACAAGACCAGCATTACACCAGATGTGTGCCCACCACATCCCAATACATTAATGTGTTTTATGAAGGTTTAAGAGGTTGTCGCTTGATTTTCCACAAGGTGTCAGAAAGGAAGTGGCATGTTGAAATAAGAAAGACAAATAGGAAAAATAGCAAAATGAACAGATGTGTATTTGTAATTCTGTCGTTTTTAGTCCTTTTTAAAAATTGAAATACATTATAAACGTAATGACGTCACAAGGGTCGTTTACATCACATTTTGCCTTAACATTAACTTTCGCTTCATCTCTTAAAGCACGCATTGTACTTTGGATACGATGTACGTATCCCGCGTGCCTCGAGCACCTGTCCTATCTCTACTCCTATACTGACACCACGACGATGCTGTGTTTGTTTCTTTAGCACATCATCTTAAGTAGGCCTCTATAGAGTAAAAGAGTAACAGGTCATGAACGCCTACCCTCTTCCTACGATGAGTCGGAGGGCGCCGATGTTGCCGTGGTAGGCAGCCCATAAGGTGGGTGTCATTCCATCCTCATCCGGCGCGTTCAGCTCCTTCCGTGTGGCTTCTTTCAGGACGTCCAGGTAGCCGTCCCGGGCCGCCCGGTGGTACCGGTCGTTCATCGTGTCGTGCCCCGAGCTACGGGCCCGTCGTCGTTAGTCTCACTTCAAGGCCATGAGAAGTGGATCGAGTTGTTGCTATTGAACATATTTGTTCAGATCGCACGCTGTCCGCACGGCCATGGGCAGACTTGTGTTGGGAGAGAGAGAGAGAGAGAGAGAGGGGGGGAGAGAGAGAGAGAGAGAGAGAGGGGGGGGGGGGAGAGAGAGAGAGAGAGAGAGAGGGTTGGCTGGTTGCTACGGGACGCAGAAGTCGAGCGGTTGTCAGGAGAGGCGTGGTTTGAGAAATAGAAACGCCCACTTTTTGTAATGTGTTGTGGATTGGATAGATAGAATCGAATACAAAGTTAAAAACACAATAAAGTTAATATTCAAAGGTCTTTGAATAATTAAATTGAGTAGGAAAGCACTATGTATACAAACATTAATCTGCGGATTAATTGAGATACTGATTTGTGAAGGCCTCTTATAATTATGGAATTACAAAGTAACGAATATCTATAGCTAAAGTTTATATTTTAGTGTCATAATACATTTAATATGCCGTACAGTCTTAAAGTTGGTTCCTGCAAATGTTGTAATAGACCCATTAACCGCTCTGACTTTGACAGCACAGTTCCAGTCCAAACATGAAAACGTCACCGGATTAATCTTGAGCTTGTTTGTAAAGGTGTGTTCTGATTTGAATGGGATAGGGTGCGACACGCCTCGACTGAAACAACTGTAGGCAAAAACGTGCGTGTCGAGCTCCTGTTTCATGCCATTATGTATTTTGGATGAACGCATTAGAAAGAACACCTAAAAGCGAAGGGAACCGGAAAGGAAATGCTAAAAGTGACTTGGATCCAATTAAAGTAAAGGACCACGTAAACACACTCCAGAAGAGGACCAGCATGGCGGCAGACCAGGTGACCGGGTCCACACCTGGGGATTCAGAGAACATGTGGGGGGTAACAGAAGAAGAACCAGGAGACCAGGATGTCAACTCTGACCACAGGACCCAAGCAGCCGTCCAGGAACCGGACCATGCCCCGGTGTGGGCGCCCAACAGCAGGCGCCTGCTTTCTGGATTCGTAGGTCTGAACGTGGTTCTGCTGGGGACGGCGCTGGTGGCCGCTCGGGCACTCAACCCCGCGGGCATCAGCCACCAGGAGTCCGAGGTGTATGTGCTGCTGCTGATGGGCGGCAGCGTGGCCTGGATGATGTGGTATCTGCTATGGGCCCGGAGGCAGCCAGGGATCTCCCCGCACAAAGATCACCACGCCGGGGGTCTAACTGTCACTGGTGAGCCCCCTGGGTCATAGCTGGCTTGAGATACTTTTTTGCTATTGTAATATATGGGCACATTTGAGCTAGATTAACATCATGAATCAGCTATACAGTATAATAAATGTACTATTGTAATATATGGATACATTTTTTGTAAGATTAACATCATGAATCAGATATTTAATACTTTTACCATTGTAATATATGGGTACATTTTAGCTAGATTAACGTCATGAATGAGATATTTAATACATTTACTATTATATGTACGTTTGAGATGGATTAACATCTGATGTACTTTATTCATGAGATATTTAATACTTTTACTATTGTAAAATTGATCTATATTTTAACATAAAATGTACTTCATTAATCCCAGATGGGATTGTAATATACTACATATAATAAAAATGCCATACTGTAAAATATATTATATTTGATCAGCTGTGGTAATTAAGAATATGATTTTGTTTCCATTCAGTTGTCCTCATGCTTTTCGCCGCCTTCAGTCTACTCCTGCATCTGTTCAGGATGGGCTATTTTATTATCATGAGGGACTGCAAGCCGCCAGCTCAAGTGCTGTCCCCGTTTATTGAGGCTCCCTTCCTAGGGCTCCAGGTAATTCATCACGTGACCAGTACTGTTTCCCTATTGCCCATTTATTGGCACATTTTCAAACCTGCTTATCATTAGACGGTTAACCGCCTCCATGGATACTCAATCAAATTTATCTTCTTTTTTTTCTAGACATATTTACTTTGGGCTCACTCCAAAGACTGCATTCACAGACACAAAGTCCTAACTAGGTACAGACATCAGTATCATCTTGTTTTTATATTAACAACATTAATGACGGTCTTCACATATGACACACAATAATCCTGCTTTTTCCTTCCTTGTTTCTCTTTCTTTGCTCTTTCTCTTTTCTCTTTTCTTCTTTGTTTCCTTCTTTCCTTCCTTCTTTCCTTCCTTCCTTCCTTCCTTCCTTCCTTCCTTCCTTCCTTCCTTCCTTCCTTTTTACTTTCCTTCCTTCCTCCCACCCTTCCTCCCTCCCTCCTTCCTTCCTTCCTTCCTTCCTTCCTTCCTTCCTTCCTTCCTTCCTTCCTTCCTTCCTTCCTTCCTTCCTTCCTTCCTTCCTTCCTTCCTCCCTCCCTCCCTCCTTCCCTACTCTTCCAGGTCTGGGCTGATGGTCATTCTGTGTGCGAACCTGTTGTTGTGGCTCAATGCCGTGACGGAGGACACCATCCATCAGGAGATTGAGTTAGAGAAGGAGAACGGCTTCCTTTTTGGCGGCACAAACTTGTCAAAGAGTACGGAGAACTACAATACCGAAGGTACAGATCTGTGACCACAAAACACAGACACGCACACATGCACAAACATACGCACGCATGCACACACACACACAAACACACAAACACACGATAACACACACACACAAACACAAACACACACACACACACATAATCACAAACACACACACAAGCAGACACACGAAATGAAGAAAGCATCCATTTCCTGCAACGCCGTCATTTTGGTTCTAATTATTCATGTATTCTCCCCAGGGGTGGGTAACACCTCATACTGCCAGTGCAGCGCCAGCGAAGCCTGCCTCATCTTCAGGAAGGGCTACGAGGTTCTGTACCCCTTCAACATGGAGTACTACCTAATGGCCGGCTGCATGCTCTACGTAATGTGGAAGAACGTGGGCCGCCAGATGGACCCCGGCCACCAGCACCACCAGCCATCCGCCCAGAGGCTGACCCTGCGCATCGTCTACCAGGGAGGGGTGCTGTTGGGCCCTCTGCTCGGGGTGCTGGTGCTCCTGGTGGGGGTGAGCATCTTCGTCCTCTACCAGGTGTGGGTGGGCCAGCCCCAGCTCCGCCTCACCGCCTTCCTCCTCTTCTATGGCTACCATCTGGCCGTCATGCCGCTCATGTCCGTCTGCTGCCTGGTGGGCATGCTGGTCCACAAGCTGGAAAGGAGAGCCATGGAAGAGGCCCACAACCCCACCCGGAGCCTGGACGTGGCGCTCCTGGTGGGGGCCGCCCTGGGTCAACTGGGGCTGTCCTACTTCTCTCTGGTGGCGGCCCTGGAGGTGGGGGACCCGGGGCTCCTGGGGAGCCTGGACCTCTCCTACGCCATCCTTAGCCTGTTGGAGCTCATGCTGCAGAACATCTTCATCATAGAGGGGCTCCACAGACACCCAAGTCTGAGCCTGGTGCACAAGAACAGAAAAGAGTGGAACAGTATATTTAAGGTACATCTGCCGTTGGTTTATTTCCTTGCGTTTAAGCTGCTGTGACGTCTACCGTCATTTATGTATTATGAATCATGAATATATTAGCTCCATTTGCCGTTTCAGCCGAGGAAGAAGGTCATTGCTGGATCACCGGAGGAACGGAAGGCAGACATCGCTTTACTGACGAGAAACCCAATAACACAAGCACCCCCTGCTGGCCAAGTGGAAGATGGCAGTAACACTTGGACAAAGAGGGCCACACAAGAGCTCTGTGCTTTCCTCATCTTTGCCAATATCATGGTAACCAAACCAGCCGTGTTGTCTGCTTTCAACAGGATATTTATTCTTTACAATTCCAATACATTTTAGGAAATTATTCATTTTCCTTCCTTGTTCTCCAGCTTTGGATCATACCGGCGTTTGGAGCGCACCCCTCGTTTGAGAACGGGCTGGGGAAGAATTTCTTCGGCTTCACCGCCTGGTTTGTGTTGGTGAATCTCGGCCAGCCCCTCGGGGTATTTTACCGCATGCACTCGGTAGGAGCGCTGATGGAGCTGTTCCTCGCTGCCTGACGGAGAGAAGCTGTAGCCAGGGCCGTATTAACACTTCACTTAGCCTTTGTTCTAGAACTCAATACAGAGGCATAATGTAGGCCTAACTATAAAATTATTCAACAGTTATCAGGTGCTTTTAAATAAAGAGAAAGACATGATTCACAGACGCACAAATGCCTAACGTTAACAGTATTTCGTTTGGCGCTCCCACTTAACGGTCCTCCCGGCTTCTCCATTTTTGCATCTAACCCTTGTGACCCGAGCCCTTTAGCGATCTTGGAGCCCTTTAGCGATTTTGGAGCCCTGGGCACTTCCACCTTTGCCCAAATGGTTAGTACGGCCCTGGCTGTAGCCTACTGTAGAAGGGCTTTAGGGACGTATGGTCCCTGACCGCTGAGCCAATGGTTTAAAGAATAATGAAACACATGGTTTCGTTTCGTGAGATTACTCATTGTAGATGTACATGTGTTTACATGTTTAATATCAGAACTATTTATTAACCATTCACTTACGAACCATTTCTTTTTTTCAGCGCGTTATTACTGCTTTTGTATGTAGTATTTTCTGTGTATGGATCAAAATGGTGCTGTCCATTTCAATGAACTTCCTGGTTGTACAGATACTAAGAAAATGTTTCTCCCCAATTTGGCCAATTGGAGATCTATGGGTTTGGCCAATTTGGGATTGGCTCAATCTTGTGAACTGTGAAATAGGCAGGAAGTTTCATTACTCTTTAAAGGGCAATAGACAAAAAACGAATATTCATTTAATCACAAATGAAAAAGATAAAGGTTTCAAGACTGATCAGCCACAGTGAAATATTTATTGTTTATTGTCTTATCTCCCATGAACAAAACACTTTGTTATTATAATATATTTATTATAATATATTTATTATATAATATATATATATTTATGGACATTCATGTCATCATGAACAACAATGAACATAGCTAACACGACAGAATACAATACGCATGATATATACACAACACTAGACAGGAGTTCCTCGATGTATTGTAATACAATTCCATTGAGCTAATTTGCCTTTCATTTCACCAAGCTCAGTGTCATTTTCTCATAAAAGGCCTTGTGAAAATACACAAGCATCTTTTGTCAGTGATGATACATCCATGGATGTAGAATTTGAAGCAGTTCAAACAACACCGGACTTAAAAAAATGACAAATTAGTAATAATTAGCAAGGAGGCTCTTAGTCCTTCATCACAAGATCAGATTTTTCAACCAGCAGCGTGGTTCAATAATTATTACCAATGTAATTAATATCACTGGAGATTTAGACATTCTAAAGAACCACATCTTGGGAAAACTGACTGTGATAAGTGTTTCTAGATCTTTTTCTGTGATACCGGGACATCTAGTGGAATCTAGAAGGAAATCTTAGTTTGAAAATAGACTACAGATGTGGCTGCTTGTTTTGTTCAGATAAACAAAATACATTTTACACAGTCGATGATCCAGTTAAAAGAAGGTAAGGAAGTGGCAAGACGCCATCATTGACCCGATGACAATAAGGAGGATTCAGACGTCCACTGGACCTCCTTGACCTCTTCTGAATCCGCTAGATCCTCTGAATCTCAAAGAGTCTCACGTCAGTGTCATACCAGACTGGGGGATCCACGTTACTATGGCAACAAGAGACCAGAGAGAAAATAAATAGATCAATAAATAAAAAGAAGACAAACACACCATGATGACAACCAAAATGAATTCACAATTGTGAATGTGTGGCCTGGAAAAAATGACATAGGAACCTAAAGCCAAAAGCACACCGCCATGTCGGGGCACGCAAAATAATGTTTGGGCATTTTGGGATCAAAAATAGCAAAAAAACGACAGCCCGCTACAGTCACGCTCTGTGAGCTTTAATCCATTAAAACAATATTTTTTGGGGGTTAACTGTGAAGCAAAATCAGCTTTTTGTGTGCTAAAGATCCAAGATGATCTGTGTGTCTGTGATGTTGTTCATGTCAGATTCACCGATATGACATTGGGTCTTTCCAGAGGAATCGGAATATGTTTAGAAAAGGACAGTTCACTCACCGTAGGTAGATGACCCCCCACATGTAGGTGCGGAACCACATGGTGGTGCCGGTGTTGGCCTGGTACTTCCTGATCAGGATAGGGTGGGGCACCGGCAGAAGGCCTACCAGCGTCCCGTGCTGGAGGAATTTCAGGATTTCAGACTCATCGGTCAGGCCCCTGAGGGTCAAGACAATCACACAGACAGACAGGCAGGCAGACACACAGACACAAGGGGCCTCAGTAACGCTTATGAGTTTCGACTACTTTGTTTACATGTACGAATTGAGCATTGGTAAAGACACCCGTTGAGGATCTGGGTAATGTTAGTTGTGGTGGTGGAGGGGGCACTTACTTGTCTATGCAGATCTTCTCCACCTGGGGAACCAGTACTTGTAGCAGGCGCATGATGGTCTGCAGAGGCAGCTTGGCTTTCCACAACAACACCTGGGAACACCAGTTTGATGAGAGTATGTCGGTTATGTCTTGCTTGTTCAGAATAGCCCACAGAAGGGTATACACACCCTAGCTAGACTGTGAACAATGAAACTGAATGAAAAAATAGAAACTTCTTAAGGATGGTGAGAAAGCAGGTGTCCTACCCAGTCTGGAGTAGGCCTCCACACTACGGCGGAAGAGGTCGTGCTGGACAACCGACTTCTCCCCGACTCTGTGTGTAAAGCCTTTGAAGATAATGGCGGAAAAGTTAGATTTTCTTTCTCCTTTCAAAAACAAAGTCTGGAGGGTAAAGTGGGCAGCATACTACTGAAGAAGTTTAAAAAAAATGTAGGACGTTATTTGAGGACAAACTCAATTTATACTCAATGCGGTTTCCGATTGATCTCTGAACGCTCCATTAGTTAAGGCAAGCGGAGTCGCATCATCGCGTGATCTGCGAAGATTGTGGCGAGTTACAAAGTCTGCGTGATCACGTCATTTTGTTTATACGACCTCCCCAAACTTATTTTCCACAAGAAGTATGCTGCCCCCTTGACGATCAGTAAGGAAGATGTACTTCATTTGAGGGGCCCCCAGTACCTCCTTGTTGTGCTCAGAGTTGGACTCTGTGTCGCTGGCTCCTGCTGCAGCGCTGGTGCCTGCGGCGGTCTGGGTGGAGCTCCTTGGCTTCAGAGCCACCATGGTGCCGTCCATACTCACCTGGGATTTCTCCGTCAGCTTGTCGATGGCTACGAGTGGACACACGGACATGCACACGCACGCACACAAACACCATATATATATTAGATGGATGGCCTTGTGGCAAGGGTGTTCGACTCCCAGCCGAAAGGTTCTGGGTTCCATCCCTCATGTTCACAGCCAAACCTGTATACATCCATGAGGACCCCTTCCTACTCCTCGATGACTGGTATCTCAATTCACCGTAACTCACTTTGGGATACAAGTGTCTGCTAACTCTACTAACCTAAATGGTACAAAAATACTAAAAACTTAAGACGATAATAACGATGATTTAATTCAAAACACACACACACACACACACACACACACACACACACACACACACACACACACACACACACACACAATGTCAAGCCCTTTGAGTCTCTTGCAAAAAAAGCACTGTATAAATGCAATACATTATAAATGCAATTAATTATCAGGGTAAAAACACAGACCTGGGGTGGCCTCCAGGCTGGCCTTCAGGGTGCCGGGCTCGGCGGGGGCAGCGGGTCTGGATCCCTCCATGGCCTCCCTCTCGGTGGAGCTGGTGCGCGTGACGGCCGGAGTGCTCTTCCTGTTCCGCTGCAAGGCCTTCTGGATGGCCGCCGTGTCCGTGGGCAGGTTGGCCAGCTGGTGGAAGATACTACGCTTGCGTATGACGGCGTACACCAGGTTGAAGTTACCTGCGAGAGCCAAGGACGGGAAGGAGATGTGATGTTCCGGTTGATTGAGACAGATACAATATTGGAAAACGGTAAAATTTGAAGATGGTGAAATTCTTAACGTTTCTTAACGTTGAGCTCAACTTTTGGGACCCTCACCGTCAAACTGGTACTGGATGATGTTGTTAAAGACCTCGAGCAGGAAGAAGATCAGGTGGTGGTTCTGTGCCGAGGAGAAGAGGAACCAAGGGGTTGAGAAGGCCTCCAGAAGGTGGAGCAGTTTGTTGGCCGCCACCATGGACAGGCTCTTCAGATAGGGTGAAACTGGGGACGGCAAGAGGGGCAAGTCAGTCAGGTGACATCCAATGAGCCTCAAATTACTCACATGGCCCAACAGTGACCTGATCAGAGTTATAAACGCGTTTACATAAAAATTGCATCAGAGTGCAACATGACTTGCCATTTACATAATTAAACACAGCAACCCCATGAGAGAGTTAAATATATATATATATATATATAAAATCATTTTTATTATTATTTTGGGACACTCACCGTTCACTATGATTGTGAGCAGGCAGTCATACAGGGGCTGTAGGCGCTGGTGTCCACTGGTGATGATCTTGTGGAAGATCTAGGCAAAGGGCAGAGTTCACCAAAGGATTAACTCAAAGAAAAGTTGGTTGTGTGATTGACTCAAACTCAGTTACTCCTTTACGGAATAAGACAGACCCCTTTCAAAAACTAAAATGATAGATAAATGTCCATAAAATGGTATTAGTAATTGTGTGAAACATATCTATCTATATATATGTGTAATGTTATATTCTATTTATATTAATGTATTGATATATGCCTATATATTTGATATGGGTAAATGTATGACAAATCGTTCACAGCATCAAACACAAATCATGCTTGCATCTCATTCTGGTTCCAGTACTTCCACCATAACGTCAAAGTAAAAGCGCTGGTGGTGTTCACCCGATCACTTCCCTCTTATACCTCACAAACTCTTCTTAACACAGACGCTCACTCACCACGATGAGCAGGTCGGCGTGGGAGCCCGTGAACACAGGGATGTCCATGGGCACACGCACCATGTAGGGCTTGTTCAGCCGCACCCCAAAGTTCCTCTCCCCGCTCAGCAGCAGCAGAATGAACACACCGATGTGCATGAGGCCCAGGCGAGCTGCATAGACACACACACACACACACACACGGACATGAGACGCACACACAACCACGTGCACACACATACACACACGGACATGAGACGCACACACATCCACATCCACACACACACACACGGACATAAGAGATGCACACACACAAATACACACACACACACACAACCATGTGCACACACACACACACACATACACACACACACACAGACATTAGAGACGTACATACACACACACGCACACACACACATACGAGATGCACACATACACACACAAACACACAAACAACCATGTGCACACGCACACACACACACACACACACTTTATTATGGAAAATCAAGTGCATATGGGCTAACAACAAACAATGTTGCATTGTAGTAAAGAGTACAGTGAAAGTGTATGACTCACATTGATCAGCCCTGGCATCGTTTAAATAGAACAATATGGGGACCAGCATTTCCAAAACATCACTGCTTTTAAGCACAAAGAACAGGAATTTCTAACATATCCAAAACAGACAGACAGGCAGACAGACAGACAGAGACACAAACACACACACACACACACAGTTAGCACAACAAATGAATCAGATACATTCTTAGACTCATTTTGTACTATTCAGGTTAATGGTTAAAAAAAAATCGATCTTATTGCAGCAACTATAAACACTGGAAATAGCCAAAAGCAAATATCCCTTTAAAACACTGTAATTAGTGTGAACTCTTGACCGATGCATTTCCAAACGACAACACATCATCTGTGATCAAACATTTCATTTACCACACACACACACACACCTTGTTGAAGTCACAGAGCTTCCAGAAGAGGATGAGGAGTTCCTGGTGGAATTGGATCTTCTTGGTGGAGTGGGGCAGGTAGGTCTGTGCCAGCGGGTTGTTCAGCAGCCTGGCCATGCCTTTCAGGATGAAGCTAAAGTCCTGAGAAAACAAAGCAAAGGCCCCCGTATACGCAGGTTTCCGCTCTACTAGCCACAGTGCATTGTTTCTGCTGATGCCATGTGTTGTCTTACCTCTTCTCTGTGGATTCTGGATAAGTAATTCACAAAGAGATTATCAGGTCCCGAAGGCTGCGAAGATAAAAAAAACAAAGACTGCTTTTTAGAATTCTGTTTATCCGATGATTTTGTGAATTACGGTTAAGACTTGGGGGGGGGGGTCAAAGGTCAAGGGGAGCTTCACCACCACATACCTCCTGGTCTTTGAAGGGAAAGGGGGAACTGGGGGTCTCCAGGTCTTCCAGGGCGGCGCTGGCGGCCGGGTCCACCTCGTGCTCCAGGGTTACCACCAGGATCTGCACGGCCAGCTCCACCAGCTGCTCCCGCTGGTCCCAGAACAGCAGGTGGTTGTAGGGGATGCCGTAGCCCACGGGGTCGTACGCACACACCACGTTGAGCAGCGACGTGAACAGGGGCAGCGCGTGTCTGAGAGAGAGGGTTGGGCAACAGACAGATGGTTAAAGTTAAAAGATTACACCCCCAAGCCATATTATTGCTATGAAGAGTGTGCTGATCAGGATAATGGGCAACACAATAGAGGGATGAGGTCTGGCTTTCAGTGTGGCAGAATTATTAGCCATCTTCTGCAAGAGGCTGAGGAACCATCTCTTCAGATTGCACATTCACACTGCATAAACAAATAAACTCTAATATTAGTGTTTCCTGCATAAATGGGATAATTGATAATCCCTTTGATTGGAAGTCTCAGCTAAATACCGTAATATAATGTAACGTGATTAGTCATTGAGTCATGTTGGCATAATTGTTCTTCCTGAAACGTTTTTCAGCTTTGGGTGGGTCCCAACTTGAGAGTTAGAGTCAGCTATAGATGTTAGAAAACATGTGACAGTGAAGACACTGACATTTACATATTTGTAATATTTGCATATTTGTATTTATACTACACTCCATCAAACTCTTACCTGCAATTCCCATTTTAAAATCATTCACCGTTTGAACATTCAGTGTGTATCTGGCGAGGTTGCGGCCGGGGTACCTGTCGTCTGTGGAGCAGAAGAAAGAGACCCAGGGGTTCTTGCTGTCTGAGGAGGAGGGGGAGAGGTACATGGCCTCGGAGAAACAGGTGAGGAGCAGCTTCAGCAGCTCCGCCCTGAACGCCAAACAGAGCGTGGAGGGAAACGTCATTGTTTCTTCAAAGGAAAATCAAACCCTAAAACAACTTATTTTAGATCAAATGGGATGTAGGAGGTAGTAATGCTAGTAGTAAAATGGATCGATCCAGGTTCAAATATCTACTTAAATGCAGAAAGTCTTTCAGAAGAAGGCTAAGATGTAAATATGGACTCAGATTGCCCTCTATGGGTTAGACGAATGCTATTGCATGCGTTAAGTGTTACTGTCAGTTTTGGGTTACGTCAATCAAATTATCTGGCTACACCCTCATAAATCGAATTTAGCGAATGGAGACAGCGAAAGCCTGGAAAGCAATGTAGCACCGCCCCTCAATGAATAAACAAAGTGTCTACCAGAAGTGTGCCAGAGGGCCATTTTTTATGTTGTTAGTGGGCAGGGACTAGCTCAAACAGGGTGTCTGGTTTTCCTTTAAGACCGTACTCAGTCCAATGAGAGCAGAGGGAGCCTACCTGTTGAGGTCATGGTGGTAGTTGAGGGGCGGAGACTGAGCAAAGCCCACTCCAGCCTCCCAGATGTATTCACAGCTGTCCATGGACTGTATGTCCTCAGCAGACTCCTGCACAGGTCATGGTATTCACCACATTAGCATAGTTTACATTCTTTCAAATATACAAACAGATGTATATGCAACTCCCTGTATGGCCATAATTGGTACATTATGAAAGTTATATTATTAAAAATTAAGTTAAATATTCAGTCCAATGTCCCATCAGGAAGCAAACATCACAGAGGACAGTTATGTGATGGCGAAGGTCTGAACAACATACTGTTGGCTGGCACAGTCCATCAAAATAAACGGACATTATTGGTAAATTGTATTGATTTGACTGTTCATTTACTGTCCCCCGCTCAATTGATGAAGATCAGAGAGACTAAATTGCTACGTGTAAACAGAATTCTTCTACACACCAACAGTTTAAGCTGTATATACAATTATAATACTTAAAAATAACAGTAGTAGTATAATACATATGATTGTATAACAAAATATATACTGGAACTGTATAACATTCAATACAATGGCTATCGTATATATGCGGTGCTACGGGTCAAATTTATTCCGCAGCAATGTGATGGGATACAGAAACACAGGACAGAGAGCTCCACAAGGGTCAATGTGACAGTATTTCTCTTCATTAACATACAGGCTAACACATATACTTAGAATGTATATTATAAATACAAACAGAAATACATTGATAAATGGCTGTACATGAAAAAACATGTCCAAAGCCAAAGTGTCAAGTACAAAAATAAAGTACAAAAGAAGACTGCTATAGTGAAAAGTCCAGAGCTACTCATGCCATGTGAATGAAGGAGGTGACAAGCACTTGACTTGGCACATACATATACGACACCTCTGTAGAGATAACTCCTGCATTGCTATCTGCAAGCATTTGGCTACTGGCTGCTGTGCCACTAGAACTATAGAAGAGCTAGAGTAAATACCACCATGCAGTATACACACCCCTTCATTTGGGCAAATCCTGAATTACAGGTATACCGTTTGACTGTTGGTTGTAATTCTCATGCCTGTGTGTGTGTGAGTGTCTGTGCATAATAGTGCATAATAGTGCATGTTTAGCAAGCCCTTGAGGCAATAACGGGGACAAAAATAACAGCCACTGGGCCTTCCCTCCCACTATAACATGCCTCATTGAATGTGACATTTCCTAGGGGTGGCTGTGGTGCATGCATGTGGTGTGTGTGTGTGTGTGTGTGTGTGTGTGTGTGTGTGTGTGTGTGTGTGTGTGTGTGTGTGTGTGTGTGTGTGTGTGTGTGTGTGTGTGTGTGTGTGTGTGTGTGTGTGTGTGTGTGTGTGTGTGTGTGTGTGTGTGTGTGTGTGTGTTGGGTCAAATGGGAGCCGGCGGCAACTATAACACACAGGTGTTTGCTCAGCGTGAATAAGACATGGCCACCCTCTCCTCCTCAGCCCAGTTAGCAAACACAGGCCTGGCGGCCACTCCCACACAGAGGGGATGTAGAGTCACTTATTAACTGTGGTGGAAGGCTGCCTAACAAGGTGGGGTTTGTGAATGGGGGGAGAGAACATTGCTTACGGGTGTTAATCTCAACAGAGGAGCTCACCAGCTGCTGCAGATCTCAATAACAAGCTCATACATAATGGTTCGATTCCCAGCAGTGTTGCTTGGGGTCAGACATGGGTGTGATGCTTATTTCACAGACAGTATCAACCAAGGACATATTCACTGTTCATTCTTTTCTAAACTTCATAAAAAATATTCTCTCTCATTTTAACCAAAAAGTAATATGTAACCTCATGACTAATAATCTCAAGGAGTTACATTTATTCTAACGTTTACTCCCCTTAACTGTATTACTGACTGGATAGGATATTTTGTCTTAATGTGACCTCAACGCATTGAATCTTATTGTACTCAATGATTTTGTTTTTACAAATCTGTGGATGCCAGGAAGATTAGCTGACTACAGCGTTGTCAGCTAACGGGGATCCTTTAATGAACAAATAAACTCAGCAGGGGGACTTCTGAAAAACAGGGAGCGGTTGCCATGCAGACAGAAGGTATGACAGACGGATGGCGGAGGACAGATGGACTCACCGGGTCGTCCTTCTTGTGGCCTCGGACTGTGAAGTCTGGACAGAAGAGCAGGTCAGCGATGGCCATCAGGAGCGACTCTGCCAGGGGCCTCGCGTCATCCGAATCATCATCCGGGTCCAAACGCTGGAAGAGAAAAATACAAATATGAAATTATTAATTTCTCTGAGTTATGGACTTTTAGGAAAGGACTTGGTAGTGTATTCAACTGGTTTTCGGGAGTTTCTGTCATAAACGATGTCTCAGTGTTATACAAGTTAAACAAGTTTCATATTCAAAACACATAAAGGCTCAAACATTTGATACTTCAATCTCCATCTTAGCACTACATAAAAAAGAATTCCCCATTTGCCATTACAGTTTTCCAGATTTCCCCTCAGTCTGGCACTTTAATTAAGAGTTATTCAATACCTGCTTAATTCAAGAGGGGAACATGGGAGGGCAGAGGGGGGATACAATATAGGCAGTGTTTGGACCAGTGTCTCCTGTAGACCAGGTAACCAGAGAACCATGTGGCCTAGCAGCAGCCAGCATGAGTGAGAAGGAAAAAAGGTTGAAATCCAGTCCTCTGCACTGGCCATGTTGTACCCTATGTATACCCTATATAGTAGGACCCCTGTTCCCCAGAGGCAACACAGACACTGCCCAGCCGGTTGTGGGAACTGGGGGGTGGAGAAGGGGTGTTTGCTGATCATCATAAAAGGCCCCCCAGCTTAGATGTGTAGAAACTGAAGAGGATGCGGACAGAGTTTGAGTTTTGGTAGGGTTCTTGTATTATCCGCTGCATTCTGAGGTGGCTGGGAATAATGGATTGATTTAAAGATCTAAAACATACACACAGTATAAATAATAACAATGTGTAATGACTTTCACAACTAACTCAGAGAGGCCATTGCTGGATAACTGTTTGCATGGCTGCACCAGAGATTGAGACAATGGCTCTTTGATTTAAGAAATATGTTTGGGAAATAAATACATTTTAAGTAGTATAATAGTCGTATTTAGTTAGCTATTTTACAATACATATGTAGGTTATTTGCACACTACTTTCCCCTTAAAATCACAATAACAACTGTGCCTACATATAAATGACAGACTTAACAGAATGATGATAGATTGTAGCTTTGGTTTTCGTAAATTTTCTTAGTTGTGGGTAGATTCGAAGATAGTGGGGATGATAGCAGCAGGAGTAACACAGCAGTTCTCAGCGACTCGAACCACAACACCTGCACAACCAACTCATTTGCAAACAGCCTCCTTAGTGGTCTATCCGACGCTGCCTCTTATACAGCGCTGATGAGTGATAGCATAACATGGATGATGTTGATGATGAAGTACATCTCACCCCGGCTCTGCCAGCTCCGGGCACGTTGGACCAGAAGAAGCCCCTCCAGTCTGCGTCCTCGAAGATGTAGGGGAGGACGCGGGTCAACAGGCGGGTGCAGTTCAGAACGATCTGCCTCTCTTTGTCTGAAGGACAGCCCGAGTCGGCCCCCTGGACCAGCTTCTCCACCGCCTTAGAGATGAGACACACACTCAGTATGAGCCACAGTTTAAGTGGCTGGGGGAGAATTCTACGGAGTCTCACCAAGAAGAGGATGAATGGTTTCAATGACATCTTAACTATGGTCTTCCAACAATGAAATATAGTAATAATAAGAAGGGGTTGCCTTGGTTTTTATTACCCCTACTCCTTTAGCAATTACAATACAATATACAAATTCAGGCTCCATTGAAGACCAGCAAAGTTATTGTTTGGGAAACTCCAGCTTAAATTCAAGGGCTCTTGAGAATAAAGAATATATTGTGAACCCCAAAGATTGATAATTTTGGTAAATAATGCCAACCTAATTCATCCAACAAGTTATAGAACAAATAATTGAAACATAATTGTTTTGTTTAGTTAATTCAATTGCACTTTAGTACTGTGACCTGTATCGAATACAGCAAACGAAAGTCCAACTGAATGAAGTGTATTCAACAATGTACTCCTTACGCCGGCACCTCTTGTTCCAACGGCTCTACTTCCAATCCAATTAAAGGCCATTTGTATCAGTTACATGTTCTCTGACCCTTAAAAAGACCCCAAGGCTGGGAATAACAAACACACTTGCATTCTTTGTGACCGTAACCAAGGTGGACTCTCTACAAGCTGGCTACACCATCACAAGTTAAGACTGTAGTTGGAAAGCTGATTAGAAACCATGCTTACTCTAGCTGTCGAATACAAAGACAACATTTATACTAATATATATATAAAAAATAGGAAAATAAAATTCATACTTTGGGTCATAAATATGGATGAGTTGTTGTTTCTTAATTAATTTGGGAGAACTAGGGAAGACACCAACTTAACATTTTCAGTGGCTCCATCCTTGCTAATGCATTCCTAAATTTACAGTCTGGGATCAATAAACTATCATCTTATCTTATATTACCTTATAGCAGAGGGTTGCCAGGTTGGAGGGGGATTCCTCTCTGACAGCCCGGATCTCCGCTGCAGGCACCAAAGCAAAGGCATCCTGTATGGAAATGGCTGTATCGGCCCAGAACTGGTCCCAGAACGCGTCGTCTGACGCCTCTACGGGCTGAAGGACAGGGCGACACACGTCATACAGTGTTGTGTGTGTAATAAAATACAAATGTTTTGTTTGTGTGTGTGTGTGTGTGTGTGTGTGTGTGTGTGTGTGTGTGTGTGTGTGTGTGTGTGTGTGTGTGTGTGTGTGTGTGTGTAAATCAAATAGGAGGCTCGATAGCATCACAACCCCATCTTGACACCGTTATAGGCAGGGCAGTGTAATGGCTAGGGGTGTTGGGTACTCTGTCCTATAGTCGAAAGGTACTGGGTTCGATCCCCAATGTCCACGACCAAGATCATCAACTTCTACCTGCTAGTTAATGAGAAGTATTTGAATTCACTTTAGGTTGTTTTGGATAAACCTAATAGTAAAACTGGCACAACCTTCTTAAATGAAAGAGGTATATTATACACTGCAACCATTACACAATAAATGATTAGTGTTGCAGGCTGACTACTTAATATCAGTAGTCCTTTTTATCAAATAATTTCACAGTTATTCTTTCTTTATTCAATGTATTTTCCTAATGCATCAATTATCTAATGCATTATCAGCTTTATGAGGCCGTATGTGATCTGCATACGAAAAGTGGAATTTGGGAAAATGACTGCTGATACAGATTATTGACGTGGAAATTCGTGACATGCTATGATGCACAGCATTGAATCGAGATGGTGTTAAACGCGTTCAGGTTCAACCTCACGGTCCACCTTAAATGATCTGCTAAAAGCAGGGCTTATGGAAATGTTCGTAACTTCAATTTATGAAGAATAGTTATGCATGTCAAATGTTTAGCGATTGAACTTAGTCTAGATGAAGACACATTTTGTGATCGTCTTCAAAACCCATTTTGTCCGAGAAATATCGCATCAGAAAAGACACCACTCGCAGCTAAAACTTAAACAATCTTAGTCTAAATAAATAGTAAATACATTTATTTTTCGAAATAGCTTCCGCCCGTAATTACTAAAGTAGCTATTTGGCGTTTTATCATGTTAAACTCTAATGATGGGTCTTATAAACTCAAATGTAGGCTACCATCTGGAACTCGAAATTCAACTTCAGAAGAAGAAAGAATTGTTAGAAGAACACATAACACATGCAGTTAAAGTAAGAGTAGCCCTAAACAAACCTGTGTTTTGGTGGTCAATTGTATCACGGCCTTTCTAAAGTGAAGTTTCGAGTCAGCGTTTCCCATTTTCCGTTTCCCAAGTGCTGTAGCCACAAGTGCGTCTGCTGCCCGGTAACAGAACGCTGACGCTCAGCCAACGACTGTCTCCCTCATCCACCTGACAGCTGCTCCCACGGCCCGCAAGCTCTCCACTGAGCAGGATGCAACATCAGGCCACTTCCGGGATCTAAAAGTACATATTTACTCTCAATTAGTCGTCATTTCTTCTCGCTGGAATCGACACGAACATTTGACCCTGCGCCGCATCAACCATCTCCATTATACTGGTCGTTATTATTGTCATCATCATCATCCTCCTCCTCAGCAGCAGCAGCAGCAGCAGCAGCAGCATCATCCTCCTCCTCCTCATCAACAACAACAGCAACAACAACGACAATGTCATCACCAACAATGTAATACAATACATAGATGTATTATATGTTTTATTTGATAATTTTTCATCGCACATTACCTATAATCTAATAATAATATAGTACGATTATTAGACCTTACATAAAATTGAATACATGGAAAAAGAACAATAGTGACACCAAGTGAATTAACTGTAGACTTGGATGCACTGTACATTTTGATTTAAAAGCTGTATATGAGTTTTAGAAGGCCTACTAGTTCAGCATAATATTGTTTTAGGGCATTTGTTGGTCCAAGAAAAAGAAAAAGTAAAGAGGCAATTAATGTGACTAAGATAATACAATATTTTAACTTTTTAATAAAGTTTTGCCGTTATTCCAACAAATATAAACTAAACACTAGGCTACTATAGCAAGCTAGTTAAACAAGACTATCCAAATTTCTTTAAACATTAATTACATTATTTGCACTGAACATATTGCATTGAATAGAACTCCTTGTTATGTAGCCAGTCCTTCAGGTTTTAAGACACAACTATTGTTTTTGGTTTTAGCTGCAACTACCGTAATGCATATTTCATATCACCTTAACATTAAGTGTCTGTTCTTCCAAACCTTTCATCGGTCAAATATGACACCAGCTGATCAGTAGCCAATTACTAGCATCGGCACAATAATATACAAAGCATACCCTCTTAATAGTGATATTTGCAGTATGTAAAATATACAATTATTTATTGTTTAACTAAACTAAATATCCAACACTAAAAATATGTGTACTAAATTATAATACCAAGCAGTTAGACATCACTATCAACTGATTATCAACAATTTTATGAAATGGTATTGGAGTGTAAGTTAGCAATTTGTTTGTATGTAAACATACTTCATATTTCCTAAGTAAAACATAATGGATTTTGGTTGATAGGAAGCCTGACTCATCCACTTTGGGTCTGCCAAAAGATTTCTTCACACCAAATGGGCAGTAGCCAAGTCTTGTTTGTCGTAAGCCAATCAGATCACTGCCCCCACCTAACACATGCACAACTCAGAAGACATAACAGACCCTGCAAGCACAGTCATGCAGATGTGGATCACAAGTCTCCCATTTGGACTTGATTCTCTCTGCTAAGACGAAATGCACAAAACAAAAGGGCTTGGTTTGCTGTTGTGCGCCCTGGCCGCATTATCCACCACAGATGCAGTAAGGATGTCATCACGCGACTTTGATTATTCATTGCTTTTAACAAAATTATATTATGCTTGAAAAGTAGATGTTTTTTGCCTGTTTTTAATAAGGCTTAAAGTAATGTTCTTCTGTATCTCTGTAGGGATTATTAAGGAAAGAGAGGTCTTCACTGTTATCTGGATATTCAGGTAAGCCACCTTTCCTCGCTTGAAGCTCTCTGGCAGGTCATCTGGTTCCTATGCATCCAGGAGAGAGGCATATCCAAAACTCTGCTTTATTCGTCTTTTTCAGGAGGAATCTGCCAAAATGGAGGCACACCTTTGCTAGGACAAGATCACATGTTTTGCTTGTGCCCTGATGGTTTCGCAGGTGACAACTGTGAAACTGGTTAGTGAAACTCTTTGCTTTAATTCTGCTCGCTAAAACTTCACAGTTTTCTCATAAATTAGTTGTTAGAATCCTTTCTGTATCATTTGGGCCATTCCCTATCTATAGACACCAGAGACACCTGCTTGAACGGCATGGGTCTGTACTACAGAGGCACCAAATCCAAATCAAAGAGCGGGAAAACATGTCTGGATTGGGACTTACATACCAGAGAGCGCTTCATGTCATTGGATGTGAAGTCAGGAAGACACAACTACTGCAGGTTGGACGCCAATACACTCAACAGACTCTTCACTAAGGGACAATATGGCCCGAAACGCTTATTCAATGTTTGGTTTCCCCCAGAAATCTACAGTTAAGACTGCGTCCCTGGTGTTATGTCTTTGAAAATGGCATCCGGGTCCGAGAGTATTGCAAAATTCCCCGCTGTAACCTTCAGCCAGGTAAGTGTACTACGCTTGGTAGAGATGTACAGATGTACAGATGATGTGAGTAACATATAGATTTGTATGATTCTCATCTCCGTTGGTTGGCTTTTCACATTGTGATGTTAAAGGTGTTGCTTCCCCAACTTTGCCTCCATCCCCCAAACCAGAAAGAGGTAAGGTCCATGTGTTTGAAATACTTAATTTGAGGTTTTTCTACTCAACAAAATGTACTCTTTTCCAAGAAGGGTCTAAATGGTGTCCCCTTTCACGCAGCATCAACATGTGGTCAACGGAATAGCAGGCAGATGAAGATCGTGGGTGGAACCATAGCCACTGTGGAATCCCACCCCTGGGTGGCTGCCATATTCTGGCAGAGCAAATCCAGGCAGAGGGTGTTCCGGTGCGGAGGAAGTCTGATTTCTCCCTGCTTGGTGCTGACTGCCGCCCACTGCTTCCCGGACGGGTAAGAACCGTGACATGCTCAACAGTCACTCCAGCAGGTGCATGGTTGGTGAGACAATCCTAATATTCATTACTCATTAATGTATTTTTCCCGATCCAGTGCGGCGACCAAAGCTCACCGCCTAGCCGTCATTTTGGGGAAAAGTGCATTGAACGAGACCAAGCCATCCTCAGAGCAGACGTTCCAGGTGGAAGAACTGTTTGTCCACGAATTGTTTGACAACAGCGAGGGGAACTATGATAACGACATTGGTATAATTTCTTCCAACATACTGTATCTCTCAATTATTTTTCATGAATTTGAAGGGACCATTTTTTTTAAACACTCTTTAAATTTGAGTTTCTTATGATCTGCCTTTTCTCCAGCTCTGCTGAGGTTGAAGGCGAGGCATGGGCAGTGTGCAAAAGAGACCAGGTCAGTCAGGACGGTCTGTCTGCCACCACCTGGACAGAGGCTCCAGTCAGAGATCCAATGTGAGATAGCAGGCTATGGAAAAGAGCAGAAAGGTGCATTAACCTGATACATACCTACAAGTTCCATGCACATATACTCGTACAGAACATACCTGATCTGTGAACATCTCTCCTAAAAAGTATTGGTTTGTTTTGTGTTTAATCAGGCCTGTGGTATAACTCCCAGTACCTCAGACAAGCCAAGGTCTTCCTCTTGGCTCATGAGGTGTGTCAAGAAGAGCACTATTACGGCGACCTAATCACAGGGAATATGTTTTGTGCTGCTCGTCCGGACTGGAGTCAGGATGCGTGCGAGGTATGCATCACGCAAGTCCAAACCTGATTAGAAGAGTTGATGATTATGAAGTTCTTTTGTGATTATAAAAATTTTTCTCCTCCTTCTACTTGTTTCCCACAGGGCGACTCAGGAGGGCCTCTGGTGTGCCAAGTAGCTGACAGGCTGTACCTCTTTGGCATCATCAGCTGGGGTGACGGTTGCGCAAATAAGTTCCGGCCAGGCGTGTACACCACAGTGACCAATTACAACCAGTGGATAGCAGAGAAAACCGGCCTGTCCTCCTTCACAGCTAGCTCCATGGCTCCTCTGAAGTGAACTCCTCACAATACACACTATCTGCTGTAGATGTGTGTGCGACTGTGGATGTGTTGTTGTGTGTGTATGTTTGTGTGTGCGTGATGCATTTCATGCTGTGTGCGATTCATTCATTGCGGAATGTAGATAGTGCTGTGCTGGGTTTTAAGTGGGTTTAGGTTTTGTTTTTTTGTCAATATTTTAAGTGATATCATCTGCAGATTTGAGAATTATTTTTGTACTTCATTCCATGTAGATGTTTTTGTTTTCTTCTTTTGCTGCTTTTCATTTGAATAAATGTGTTTATATTTTCCAATGTGTTTATGGTTATTGATTCATGCATTATAGCCTCCACCTTATTTACTGCTGAATGGTAGCTCAGAAATTACTAGAATTCTAATATTCTACTAATGTTATAATATTATCAACATTTGTGTAGTGAACTCCATCTAACCGGTCAGCCAGACAAGAGAGTTGTGTTGGGCCATAGTAAGTAAAACAGATTCTAGGATCCAAACACCAAGCCGAAGAAACCCATATATGGACATATGAAATATTGCCAAGAGTCAGAATACAAGCAAAAACCACGGAAAGATGATTTGATTTTTAAATGATCTGTTTCAATAGAATAGCCCTTATGTTGAAAAAAGGAACAATATTGTGTCTCATCTGATGACATAACAAAAATATGGTAATATATACAGTGATGTTGTTGATACAATTGTATACCATTTCAAACCCATAGTTTAAACATATACCACGTACAGAAATAAGTCAACTTACTGTAAAACAGGGGTTCTGAAACATTTTTGGCCTGTGACCTCATTTTCACATCTGACATTTTTGACCGTTTTTTGCATCTGCTTCCATCCACATATTTGGTTTAACCAAATTGACATCTGCCTGTAATATCAATGACCCAGTGAACAAATGTGCATAGCACCACATTAAGTGATCAGAAGAAGTTTGCTCCTTGCTACGAACTACGCTGTCTGTTAGTGTATACAGGAGTCAGGGGCCTATAGGAGATATAAGAGACCCTTCAAACCTTTGAAACTATGTTTGTTTTAAAAAATGTATCATAAAATATTTACAGTTTATAAATCAGCAATTTCCTGTGACCCCATATGCATATCCTTGCAACGGCAGATGGAGTCCTCACCCCAATGTTGGGAAACACTGCTCTAAACCTCAATTACCAACGGTTCCTGACAAAAACAGGAACCAAATGGTCACGACACAGTCTCCAACTCATTGCACGGTCCGACAGATGACACCAGAAGCTTCCGGGAGTAGATGACGGAGTATGGTTTTCCACTTTAACTGGGAAACCCTGTTACACAACGTCCGGGGGTCCTCCCGACCCAGTCGGGCAGGGATTAGGGGAAGCCCCTCTATGCCCTAGAGGGTGACAGCTGCTGCTGAGGCACTCCAACATAGAGTCTACTACGGGACGCCCAAGCACAGCTGACCCTGTTAAATATGATCCAAGGAACTGAGTCAGGAGGGGGGGGAAGAATACTCAGTTCACTATTTAAGGAATGTGGCTTTAAAGGACCTATGCAATGCACTGTAAACTCTCATGCAGATAAGGTTTCACCATTCACTACGTGGCAATAAATGCATTTTTGCATTTAGTAATAATTTTTTGGTGCAATGGGCCAAATGTCGGAATGTCTCAAGAAAAGTATGTCCTGCAAGGGGGGGGGGGTGGGGGGGGGGGGGGGGGGGGGGGTACCACCATTTAGGGGGTGGTACCAACCAACCAGGCAGGCTCTTTACACCATGAGGTCTGGTTCTGTGAGACCATGCCCATATTAAACTTACTAGGCCTGAAGAAATTCAATGTGAAGTCTATGGCTGCATCTCTCAAACTCACCCATAGATGACAGCACTGGCTCTTTCACTTGAAACAGTAGGCTATGTCACGCATAACGGGAATGGACTTGAAATGGGATGTTATTTACCTAAAGAGGACCGTTTATAGATACACATTCCAATGCATATACCCTGCTAACACATTGTGATATGATTAATAGTCAAATTTGTCATTATTCATCATTCTTTTCTTTCATTAATAACTTGGTGCAACAATAACGTGCAACAATAACTTGGCACAACAGAGCAACACTTGGTGTTGCTCTGTTGTGCAGACGGAGGAGAGTATTTGGGCCTCCACATGAAAATTCACAAATTGGTTCTGGATAAAGGATTATTTACACCATACAGCTTGTTAAATACTTCACTGTTCCTAACAGTGTGATAACGGTGAAAATATGTCAAAGATTTAGGCCAAATTAACGTTTTTTCTGGTCAATATAAGAGTTGCCTACACTGCTATATCAGGACATTCTCCTAGCCATACAACCATCTACAGCCATCTACAGCTGATGCTATCTGCAGTAGAAGAGAGGGGCTGCCAAGAAAGACCACCCATCCATCTTGACCTGTCCTCTCACATTCCCCGGAACACACACGGGAAAGACTTGTCAGTAACTGGAGACCGGAAGCGAACTGCTCAGTTCCCCCTCTCTTGATGTCTATATTCAGTGAGATTTTTAAATTCACTACTGCTCTGGGAGTAGTGATGTGATGTGAAGAAATGTGGGGATCCCGTTGTTGCTTTTGTAATAGTTGTGTTCTCCCATTTCTACTGTAAAGTGCACAGTGTGTTGCATATTTGGTTGTTAATGAAAAAGAGGATCTATTGGAAAATGTGGAAAAGGAAAGTAAAATCAACTGAAGATTTCTAGAAGTCATGAAACCTCCTTTCTAGTACCTGTGTTCAACTGCTTATACAAAGGGAGACAAAAAAATTTCAGGCATTCAAAACTATAGTTGTGTGTGGTACTGTGGTAGGATAAACCAATATATTCCGAAACTGAAGTTGTAATTGGTGGTAATTCTGTGGTGTGTGCATTTGTGTGGTCATGGGTGGGTTCAGTTCCTCCTTGAACTTTGTTAAACGCTCTCATACTTTCAACATGTAATACCGAGAGGGTACGAAGCTATGTAGGTTTTTTTTTTCAGACGGTTATGGTCATAGGCATACAGTGTAATAACTCATAACTAGAAGGCAAATGTGTCAAGGCCTTGTATGTTAAGCTTATGGTTCACACAGAGTAACTTCCTTGATTCTTTCATTTTGGTCACTTCCTTTTTAGGAAATGAGCTGCTGTCTTGTAGCCCCTCTTGGGATTATGTGGGAATTCCTTAGCTAGTTTGCCTGGCAGTTGGTTTTGGAGCCACTAAAAATGTTATTTCAGGGTGTAAGGGCAAGGGGAAGATAGAATTGAAAAAATGTGCGATACTTTGTTCAGCTCTGTCCTTGTTTTGTAAACATAGAGTGTGGTTTAGGCTTTCTAAAATAACTTTTTCAATCTAGGCCTACATGGTGGTAAGGTAGAATAGGTGTCTGCTGGGGTTTAGTATTGGTTTACTTTTGTATTTGTATTATTAGGGATGTTACTTAAACTACACTTAACTACATTTATGTGGACTTCCAATTAAAGAAATCCGATTAAACTTAAAAAAGATGAAAAAGATGAAATTTAAAAAAGATGAAAACATATTAATATTTTATTATTTTCATGAAAATTATATAATTTGTATAATATAGTCATTATCGACAGACCATAGGCTTACTAAGTAAATACACTTTCATTATTCTCCGTTTGTCAAACCAAAAGCAGTACTTGTCCTCCCAGGCGTAATGTAAACAGGAGTCCTTGCTGTTTGAATTCCACTCCTTTCAACGGTAGACGCATATTTCCCTTTTTAGGGCATGAGAATGTATTACGTAATTTAGGGAGTACTTGCATCTCTAGCAAACTCGACTTCGTCCGCTGTTGAGGGCGGAGCCGGTTGAGAAAGAATAGCACCGGCGTGGACCAATCAGGTATGTGGGTCATGCCTTCCATGTCGCCCATTGGCTAGAGGGTGGACATGGTTTCATTGAACATTAGGTTGCTCACTCATTCTGTGTAGGGGAGTTTTTTTTTTCACGTTGATGGTTTCAAGGGGAGTAGTTGTAGTCTTCCCAGAGTCAAACTGTCCTGGGAAAAAAAAAAGTTAAGAAACTGATTCGGTGTTTGTAACAGAACTTGACGGGTGTAGACTGGAAAGGATAGTTGATCTGTGTTTTTCTATTAGTGAGTGATCGAAAGTTGCCATCATGCCGGTTTTTCATACAAAAACGATAGAAAGTATTCTGGAGCCGGTGGCTCAGCAGATATCCCATTTGGTGATAATGCACGAAGAAGGTGAGGTGGACGGGAAAGCCATCCCGGACCTCACGGCCCCTGTGGCCGCCGTGCAGGCTGCTGTCAGCAACCTTGTTCGGGTATGTATTGTTATTTACCACACGGGCTACCGCCTTTCTCAGCGTTGACGTTATCTGGAATACCTGTCGGTCTTTGTCCCGCCTCCGTTCGCTTCCTGTTGATAGTTGTAGAGGATCATTCTACGATATAGTTATCTTTTTGATATGTTTGGCCCTTCACCCAAGCTTTGGGCTTTCGAAAAGTTTGTTTGACAAGTTCTGGGGGCAAAGGGCATCGACGCCCATTCCCGTTGAACACACTATGCCCCGTCTCCTCGGTAGGCCACTGCCACCTCTGGACGTAGGTATCGCTACAGTGATAAAACCATATAATAACTACATCACACCAGCTAATGTATTCTGCTGTTGATTAAATACTTTATGACAGAGTGCTTGTATGTAGCAAGCATGTTCAGGCTTATATAGAGCCCGACGAGGCGAGACAGATGTGGCTTCCAATATACCAAAAACCTGCATAACCACAGCAAGGGCTTGTGGTTTCCCGTCATACTTTTTATATCCACGGCAGCAAGTGAGCAACAATAGACATGTATATCTAATTCAGTTCTTCAGAATTCTAGATCAACCACTCGAATGCTATAAAGGTTTCATTTTAAACGGAAACGATCTATCACACACACATCCAAACCTCAATCTGCAACATGACAAACGTGTCATGCATAGGAAGCAAAACACGAAGGACCCACTCTGCAACACTTCTTAAGATTAAATCTTTTACGGTAGTGAGTACCCAACTCTTGGAGTCAAACAAGCTCCATTAGTCTGCTGTAGACTAACTAGTAAATTCCTGTTTTCCTTTTAAAACAAGTTGTTTGTCTTGTTGGTTACAATGGTCCCAACCCACTTAGGTTCTTTCTTTACATTTTGTTGTTTCCCCCTGAGTCAACCACATGGTTAGCAATGTTCATGTGTCCACACCCATAGACTTCCAACCACAAAAAAGAAAAACAGGTGTTGAAACAGTTATTTTTAAATATTCACCAGAATTACGAACATTTTTCTTTCACTATTACTTGGTTTCGGAAATCCTATACAACAAAATGTAATGGGTCAGGTCTACACTGATGAATTAATACAGATAGGCTAGCTCCATTTTCAAAGGCAGACATAACAGTGTTTGTGAATATTGAATATATAAAGTATCACAGAATATAAATGCACACCATGATTTCATAGCAGTATGATGTAAGCATGATGACCAGCTCCAAAAGTAGCATCAAGGCATGTTTGTATCCCAAATTGTACACTACGAATGGGAAATGCATCATGATTTCATTGTAATGAATAGTCAGATGTTCCCTGGTGTGGGTTCAAATGCCGCCAAGAATTGTGTCTGAGTCATAAACGGCCAAGCATATTTGGAACTTTTCTTCATCATAAACTGTACAACATTATCATAGGTACACACTAGGATTCTGTGACATACTCTCTTGAAATATGCTTGTACTTTGTATTACTTTTACCTAGCTGGGTCACCTTCAGGTCATTTTGTTGGATGTTGACTGTCAATGTTTAATTTTGTAATATTTTTTTCTTGAAAGATAAATGCTTATTTTGGGCCAATAAGCAGGGCTTCCTAAACCTTGCCTGCACCGTAACTCACGTATTTCAAAGAGTTCCTCAAACGTCTAATTGCCTCTCTGGTCGTTCCCAGGCCCAGAAATAATGGGACTTAAGTTGCACGAAAGTCATCAACCATAGGCTACCCATAATACCACACTGAGAACTGTTGCGTTGTGACTTTTAGGTTGACACCTAAAAGTCAAACAATGAAATGTTCTTTCTGAATGGCTAGAGCCCTCTGTTTTTCTAGAAACCCAAACTACCTAATAGATGCTGCTGTGCTCATTATTCATAGCAAAACTTTGGACAAGAAAGATCACACGCTGGATGCTGTTGGCTGTCGGTAGAGATAATGTCTGATAGATTGTCTTGTGAAGTATGAATTGTGATGGCCCTAATCTCATTATTACTGATGCATGGGCATGAAAATGGCTTTTGGCCTAATGGGCCACGAAACTCTGTAAACAATCCTCAGATATATTTTCTCCGTAGTTGAGTTATTATTGTGCAGTTACATGAGTGTGTCTCATTGCCGTGTGCAGACAATGAAACGTCCTCTAGTCTGAGTTCTAAACTGGAGACCCCTGAGCACTGCTGTTGTGACTTTCCTTGTTTGTCTGATGAGGACAATGAAGCAGCCCTCGAATAAAGATGAATGTGAAGAATTCTCTCAAATATCTAATCCATTTGATCAAAGCAACATGGGGGCCAGTTTGATTCTCCCTTGGAACAATTTCAAGCGCCTAATTATTGACACAAAATTTAAATAGACAAAATAAACTAACAAAAATAGCTCTGTAACATGTTTTGTTTCCAAACCACAAAAAAAATGGATACGCACAGAAGCATACATATGTTGATGTAGTTGTGTTTTTGAAAGGTTTAAATTATTCCAAAACTGGTTTACGTGAAACGATTCACCACTATAAAGTTTAAAGTGTTGTCTTGTTTTTGTTTTGTTTTTAAGATCAGACACTGCTGACGGCAAAACGGTATATCCTAATGAAAAATAATATACATCTGCATTTTCCTGACTTGCTTCATGATGTTTTGTACTTTTTAAGGTCAAAGCCAAGAAGCCGATAAGCTGGGATTTTTTTAATATATTTGTAATTTAATTTTCTCATGGCCTTTTAAAGGCAGTGTCTGAGCAATCCATGAACAAAGAAGAGATCCACATTGCACTTATTTAGACATTGCTACATAATATTGCTCCAATGCTAACGCTACATACAAGGCAGAAGTAAGCCATGCTAACATAGCATGAGCTAAGCTATTGAGAAGTTCGATGGATATTCTGCAAACCTTGGGAGGTACTCACTACTGCTATTTTCGGTGCTGTGGCACAAGATATTTTCACAGTGGTGCACACATGTTAACACTTGGTCACCAACTAATTAGCCTTCCCGGTTGTGCTATTTCTTCAGACTTGCCAAGAACTGAACTGCGCAAAACATTAGTAAGTGTTACTTATGTATAATAGTAGTACAATAAGCAATATTTCGGTTTTTGTTTTCGACGACAGTCTTTACAAATCATTGGAGAAGTACCTCACTCCATGAAACACGAAGCAAACGTCTATGAAATATTTGATGAAATTCTCTTTACATCCCCACAGCAATCAATAAATCAAATGATTGGACAAAAACAATCTGGAATCTGTGGCGATCGCATTCCTGCAATAAACGCATCCAATCATTTCATTGGGCCTGAATGAAATTATTGAATGGCTAACCTGTCTGTCTACCTACCTACCCAGCTACCTGTGTGCATTCTGCCCATGAACTCATTATGCATGACAGAGACTTCCACAAGGCTAGGCAGACCTATTGCTTAAGCTAGTGAGCTAGTCATACATTTTGGTGGAGTGGCTTTGGAGTAAGGCCTGAAGGGAGGGGTGAGATTATCGGTTGGATAATTTCAAAATCTATCTCTGGCCGGTTTCTCCAAATTGCCTACCCTACCTTTAATCAAATCGAGATGTATCAAATGTATGTACATTTTTAATATTTTTAAAGAGGTACTTAAAAATGAATTTGTATTTTCAGCTTTCTGTTACAAGTCATGTAGACAAAGCTAGTATTCCTTATTATTGACTATATCAGGGAAGGTCCAATGACACGCAGCTTGAGGCCTTTAAAACATAAGATCATGATGATGTGGTGCTTGGTGTGATGGACCGATGAGGAGGACATTCAGGAAGGCCTGGCTGGTTGGAGAAGCCTGCCAGAGCTCCCAGCCAGCCCTGCAGCAGCTGGTGGCTCTTAGAGAGGGAGAGAAGGTGGCGGGGGGAGAGCCAAGGCTTATGTTTAATCCAGGGCTAAGAAACACATCTCCTTTACCACTCCTTCATGGGTGGTTGCAGATTAATGTTAGGGAGGGAAAAAAGAATACAGAGTGAGTCGTATCCTAAACATGTTGTTGAATCAACTCTGCTGGGGTGCTGCAGTTTGCTCTCTCATAGGTTGTTGCGTTAATAATGATCTGTTGTAATTCGATGTTATGCAACATTTCTCTCTTTCTCTCTCTTTCTCTCTGTCTACCCTGACCCGCATTGAGACACTTTCTTCAGTCTTAAAGCAGAAATCGGTGTCCACAGCCCCTCCCAGTATTTCAGAAGAAGCTGTGCGGCAGCTGTCAAATGACACAGACGGTTGTGATATATCCTTACTCTGGTTACACGGCTGCTTTTGGCACACATACATGCAAGCCCATGGTGATTTGTGACTTTCGTTGCCTCAGAAACATGGATATACGTGTGGCTATTTCTTGGCGAAATGGGACATGGCCGATGGTGACTTTGACGAGTCTGCCCTTTTATGCCGTTTACCTTCGGTGCAGTCTCCCCCATAGTAGTGATTCATTATGAGTCAGAAGTAATTCGATACCACTCGGTAAGACTGCCTTACCGGACGTAAGGGCCATTAATGTCTGCTTAATGGAAGGCTGTGCCAGGGAACTGTACAGACACAGTTCATCAAACGCCTCTAAAAGTCAGAGCAGAACAGGGAACTGTTTCTTAGCTCTTCTTTGTCTGCCCTATCTCCTGTGGTACAGTCAAAAACATAAGCACTTTTGTACGACAGTTTTCCGTTGGATATCAAAATTCATTTGTAGGACATTGCTAAGGACACAGAGGATCAAGGCTGCGGAAATTCAGCCATTACGCTGGTCTCTGGTCACCATGACTAACATAGCTTCGTGCAAAAGCCACCCTGACATGTGAAAGGCAGGCTTGTGTTGTTGCAGCCTAGAGGCTTTGAAAGTGGTCTTTCTTCTTCCCTCTCAGAGCGATGGGCTGTTGTCCACAAGGCCCAGTTTGTTCTCCAGGCCTGTCCACTTTATAAAGCTACTTCACAGCGCAGGGTTCTCCTTGTTTTTAGCCCTCTTGGCTAGAAAAAGGGAGCTCCATGATTTCCACTCCAGATGTCAATGGCGAATGACTTGGCTGACCAAGCATTTCATTGTGAGGTGTTTGACCGCAAAGGCCAGACAATGACACTAAGCCAGCAAAGGATTCCCAAAGAAAGCGGGTGGAAGTGAATTACTTAATAACGGCCACTCCTTTTTTTTAGGCTCTCTAGGTTCTATTCATGGAGTAAGTGATTTGTGCTGAGGTCTGGGTAATTGCTAGGCAGCCCCAGTGAGCCTCTTTCTTGTTGGTATTGACAAGAGGAAGAAAAACCTTCCACTACAAAATGGGCCCAAGCAGAGCAACACTGTCTGGAAGAGAATGTAAGGAAGAGTTGAGCGTGAGCAGTGGTGGGACCAGTGGGATATGCACAGAAAAAACGGACAGTGGCTCAAAATAGAGGAGGGGGCGAGGCTTCAGGACATTGCTTGACAACAACGGTTGTGAACTTGTGTCACGGTTCTATTTTTACAGCAAATTGTTTGGGACACAGCGTAGTCTGTTGTTTTTATTTCCAACTTCAGACTGCAGGGAGGTGGAAGTTAATGGACAGACCGAAAGGAAGGGGATGCAGAAGGGAGCAATTGATATCTATATCAAAAGGCTCATCTTTGCGTTGTGGAAATTATGGCTCTGTGCTCGTAAAAATGAGGGCTCAAAGCCTGCATGTCAACTTTCTGCTACACTATGGTCCCGTCTCACCATGCTTTTACGTAATCCAGAGAGTCACGTTTTCATTTTAAAGCCTGTTTATAGATATGACATATTCCACGTTACATTTCAACTAGTAAAACTATATGAGTGGCAATGATAGGATAGAAGTAGGATAGGAGTGCATTTGAGCCCACTTACAGATGCTTGGACTTTGCACATTCATTACTATTATAGTATGCAAGTAAGAGACATGCCTCTCGGAAAATTCCAAACTGGGATCCTTTGGTCCAACATTTAAGTGGAGGGCCTTTCTTCCACTGTCCCCATGCTATTGGCCCATGTAACACTATCAGCATGCATGTCTGCAAAATCTCTAGACATTATAACATTCTGCTTTTGCATGTTTTCTTTTCTAGTGGCTGCGTTATATCTGCAGTTCTTCAGGCTACAGTACAAATGTGGGGATCTAGTTTTAGTTTAGAGTGTAACCACCATAAAGAAGCCCACATGCAACAGTACACACCAGACACAGCACAACATGCAAAATGCTTTTGTGTTGTATTAGCTTTCACTTCTTCCGGCTCAACCACGCCTCGGCTTACAAGTTTGCCTCTATCCCACAGCCCTGCCTACCTCCCTAATGACGCCTAAGCACTTCTATTCTGAATGGAATGCGCTAGTCCATAGTTAGCCACGACAAGGTTTTAATGGCAGCCTTGGTATATGTTAGCTGGCTGTCACTCTGTGTCCATGACAGGTCCCCTCTGCTAAGCTGCAGATTTTAGCATGCCATGCAATTCAGTCAGTCTAATTCACAAACACGATGCAGCTCACAGTCCCTGTGGCCCAATAAAAAAGGAGTGAGGAGACGTATGTCTACGTGCTGCTGCCCCCATTACAGGCTTCACGTCAACCATCTGGAATGAATCTGCCACCGACCCCTGATGGACTTGCTGACAAGATGCGCTGGCATACCCACCCTTGGGCCAGCTCTATAAAACAAACACCAACGGTTTGCATGTGTTTCCGACCATTGGCCAAAGGATTTGTATTTTAGCATTGTAGTTCTCTGCTCACCGAGCCTTTTTACATTTTCAGGTGTTTTGTTCAAAGCAGGATGAGAGTCAGAGGTTATTTGTCTTATGGAACAGGGAATTAGGTAACAAGACATGTTGATACCTGTCGAATATGTACCTGTGTACAGAATTGTGTACATTGCGGGAGTTGGACTCGCATTTAACAATTTGATTTGGGGAAAGCTCCTCATTGTCAGCCTGCTTATTGATATAGGGGACAAAAGGATTTCCTATAGGGCAGTGAGTGACACAATATAATTTAGCTATACTGCCTGAGTTGTTTGCATGCAGATATGCGTTTGTCTCTGTGTGGGCGTGCATATGTTCACCAGCCCTGCACGCTCTGTGGGGTGAGTTAGTCAATCCCAGTGGAGTGGAGCTGATGACACGGGGAGTATGAGTCATCCTGGTGATGGGAATGGAGGGGTCATCTGGTAAACGCATTATAGATGGTGGAGGGAGGGGGCTGGTGCCTCTCCAATATTAGTCAACATTGAGAAAATTGGCCCCACGTTTTACTATTAACCACCAATAAAAAGACATGCATGGAATGGATCACCGGGGCCCAAAACTTTCTATTAAACATGTCGCTCTTTGGCCGTCGATGGAAGGAAAATACTATATGTCTTCTGTTAAAAACAAAGCTAATGTTGGAAAACACTCTCCTTTTGTGTTTCAGGTGGGGAAAGACACTGTCCAGACCACAGAGGACAAAATAATGAAAAGGGACATGCCACCAGCCTTCATCAAGTAAGCACAGGAAGAACAACAGGGCTTTCTTGCATCCAACTCCCCTGATGGGTTTGATGGAGTTCATCTTCGGTCAGCAGCGTTCAACATGAATATCCAACTTCCTTTGGCTCTGTCTCACACTCTCTATGTGTGTGTGTCGGTTATAGTAATGGCTATTTGTACTCAAGCAAAGGTCACATGTGGCATGTTAAGTGCTTCAGTGCTAGTCGGGCGCTGGTGTAATATAAATACTACCACGAGACGTTTCATCGAGCGAAACATTTCCTTGATGAAGGGGGGGAGAGAGGGGTAGGGGAAGAGGGAAAGAGAAATAACAAGGGGGAGAGCGAGAGAGACTCAAGGATGATGTGACATCCTTCATATACACGATATACAGTACATGGAGGTGGTATAAAATGACTTTATGTCAATATATATGCCTCAATGGTTTTAATTACCCTATTGACTCCATCTCAGCTGTTGTCGACCCCCTCCCCCTTGAAATTGTTGAATTCAATACCTCGATCCAGCCCACTACTCCGCCGAGCCCAATCCCTCATTTAATAAAAACCATTAACTCATGCTCAGCTGCTGGCCACTCATATCCCAGTCTCACCCCTACACATTGCCTCACTTATTAAAATAGAGGAGCAAAGTAGAAGGGATGGATGGCCAGGCTGGCTGAAGGGGCTCCTCCTCCACCCACCCCCAAAGGTCGTGAATAAGGGTCATCAGGCTCGACACATTTGACGCCTTGAAGTCACATTGTCACCCTGTCGTCAGCCATCAGCACATGTGCCTGCGTACACACACACACACTATACAGACACTGATATACCAATACACCATTACCCCTGCCCCTTAATGCTATGGTCATACATTAGGCCATAGTCTTCAAGAGAGGGGGGGGGCTGGAGCCAAGTTTTCCCTTCTGTGGACACTTAACAATGCATTTTAAGTATGTGGAAAATACAGATAATGTTCCCCCCTGTTATCCAGCCAGCATTTGACCTGCAGGCAATGGTAGGAAGTCAGGATTCCACGGGAACAGGAACATGTGTCAATGCTTGGCTTGCTGCCAGTGTTTACGCACAAACGTCTGCTGTGACACACACAGGTGTTGCTCGTACCCTACTCAAGAGGCAAAGCCACCATCCCCATCTTCCTGAAGTTCACCGGCCGGTTTCCGCTCCACAGAACCTCTATTGAATAGTATTAATAATGATGATTAAAGACCTTGTGAAAACACTTGATAGAAATCCATCTTTAAGAGAAGGTTGTGTACTGAAGCTGTGGCTAACCAACGTGTAATCCCTGGGCATGTCCCCATTGGGCCGTCTTATTTCAGTTACAGGAAGTCAAAGGATTCCATGCATCATGGTTGTCTGCATGCCCCCCCCCCCCCCCCCCCCCATCCACATGACTGAATCCAGCCTGGATCTCTCGTTCTCTAAACGTGTCTTTGTCTCCTCTCCACACAGGGTTGAGACCGCCTGTACTAAGCTGGTGCAGGCCGCCTCCATGCTGAAGGCTGACCCATACTCCGTGCCTGCTCGGGATTACCTCATCGACGGCTCGCGAGGCATTCTCTCCGGAACCTCGGACCTACTCCTCACCTTTGATGAGGCGGAGGTAGAGACATGGAACTGTTCACCTTTTTCCCTGAGGAGGACTAAAGCTGCTATATTCTGCCACAGCATCTATCTATAGTGGATGAGGCTCCGTGTCACCTGAGCTGACCGTTACAGCGGCCATAGCAGTTTCATGTTAAGGCAGGGGTGTGGTGCTCGTAAGCCCCGCCCACAGTCCCAAGAAGCTTGCCATGATAGTGTTAAGAAATGGAATAATGGTTAAATGTTTTTCCTCAAAAAATTTAAGATCCATCCCTCCATTGTGGTTAGCTGCAAATAGTAAATAGTGCATTTATAACCCTTCACATTACTAAATGCCCAGGTGGAAAGTGGCAAATTTCATACAAGTGTTTACGCAGACACTTTTAATCACTTTTATTACGGTATCAGGCCCTACTTTTTATGAGGCTGTGTAAAATAGTGCGGGATCAGCTGGCGTCCCAGAGCTGTCTGCTGGGGGTGGGGTGTGGTGGGTTGGGGGGGGTTAGCTATCAGTCATCCATTTTGACAGCGTAGGGTCATCACACCGCTTAGCAGAGGACGGTTGATGGCTGAGTGGGGTGGATGAGTGTGTATGTGGGGGTGGATTAACTGTTGGTGCAGCACCAACAACAAATATACATGCAGCTGGGGCGAACAATAGGAAAGAATGTCTGCAGCCAGCAGTATCAAAGGCCAATGAGGGCAGGCTTTGACTGACATCGGGTATGGTAATCCGTGGTTTGCAAATTATATTAGTTCTGGGAATAGTAATTCACGTGTGTCAATATTTATTTATATAAACCATGTTTTTCTATCATTGTAGGTGCGCAAAATCATCAGAGTATGCAAAGGCATCCTTGAATACCTGACTGTGGCCGAGGTGGTGGAATCGATGGAGGACTTGATCACGTACACGAAAAACCTGGGACCAGGTTTGAGTCTTTTTTATTTCTTTTTTTTGTCATACTATTTCATACTACTTATTCACCTGGTGGCCATCTTGGTTGATGGGTGATGGAACTGAATGGGGAATTCCGCATTCAGTTCCATCACTCTCCTAGTGTTTAGAACTCAGACGGAACAGAGATGGCCGCTAGGTGATTCAGGCCCATAGCAAAACCATTGATATCACAGTATCCTGACATCATATTCATCATGGTTTGATACCCGACCTCGACCACTGTTTTTACATAATGTATTTAGCTTAGCCTCAGCCTGGTCAGCAATGTTGAGCGCCTGTCCTGTGCTACTTGGTTTGCCCTTGGCTAGGGATGACGAAGATGGCCAAGATGATCGACGAGCGGCAGCAGGAGCTGACTCACCAGGAGCACCGCGTCATGCTGGTCACCTCCATGAACATGGTGAAGGAGCTGCTGCCAGTCCTCATCTCAGGTACCTGCAAGTCCCCTGGATTCAATTCAGCTCAACTTTATTTGTTGAGCGCACTTCATGCAAACAATATGTCGCTCAATATGATTTACATAAACATACAATACAACAATAAATGAAATACAATGTGTACAATAAAAAAAAAGACGCGCTTACGTTAAACGATAATGCTACTACTATAATAACAAAAAAAAACACAGGAGGTAACCATGTACACAGAACGATGATGGAATAAAATAAGGCATTAATGTTGTATCATCTATGTATGTGTTTGAGAACGCTAAATAGATTGATAGAAGATAAGTGGTTTCTTACTACATTAGCATTGTATCCCTCTTGTGTGTTCTTGATGTTGGCTGCTCCAACGACATTGTTGTGTCAGATGTGCACCACTGATTTGAGAAAGGCTGGACAGGCAAGAACTGGGACAGAACTGTGTATTTGAGTATTCTGATTGATCGTTATTTCTCTGTGCTACCCGTGTCCTCCAGGTATTAAGATCTTCGTGAGCACCAAGACGCTTAGGAGCCAGGGCGTGGAGGAAGCCCTGAAGAACCGCAACTTCACCTTCGAGAAGATGAGCGCGGAGATCCACGAGATCATCAGGGTGCTGCAGCTCACCTCCTGGGACGAGGACGCGTGGGCCAATAAGGTAAAGCTAGCTGACCTACGACCTACACCCCCCCCCCCCCCCCCCCCCTCACTGTAACCTGTAGCCTTTGCTTTCACAGACACGTGCTCTCGCTGCGTATATTTCTAAGCAAACGGGTGGACCTCCATGGTCAATCAGTTAAGACTGGTCAGTGGGGCATTTTAATTGGTTGCTCATTCTACAACCAGGATGGTTGTGGGATGAGCAACCTTTAGCCTTTTCTTGCACAGTGCTCTCTTACTACCTCCCGGATTGTTCTGGGGAGACTGCTGGCTGGATGAGGACTTTGTTGTGTTTGATTCTTGATGTTTTTCTTAACCGTTCCACCCTTTGTTGACCACTCTTCATTCTTCGTATCATGAAAGAGGCTGAACGACTTCAGTTGCTTTGTTGTTGCAATATTATGCTTGTTGGAGGATTACAAGTGCAGTTAATCGTTTCGTTTCTGTATAGAAGACTATGCCCACTCATATTTTTTCATTGTTTCATTCCGCGATGCATGCTCAGCCTCCACCCTCGACGCTGCTCTTTTTCCTGTGCCTATCCTTTTTCTTTTCTCTGTGTTGCAACCTTTCTCATCTTCCAGTTGGTACGTCCCGGTTACATGTTTTTTTGTATTTATGTTGTTCTCCCTTTCTTTCTTTTTTTGTACCATTCCTTTATCTCCCCCTTCCTGTCCCCCCCTCCCCCCCTGTAGAAGGTAAGCTTTATCTGTCTCGCCCAGCTCGGTTGTGAGACGGCATGCTCTGGTAGATGTGCGTTTGTGTGTGCGTGTGTTGTCTTGTGCCATGTGGTGCTCCATGTGTGTTTTCGCAGTAGTTCCATAGTTTCTCATGTGGAACTGTCCAGGACTGAATTACTAGTAGCAATATTATTATTATTTATTTGGATGCTTAATTCCATCCTGTATCACAGCTTATGGAACAAATCTTTTTCTTATTTTTTAGTTTCTTGGCCAAAATTATTCGAGAGTACGGTATCCGTTTTGCGGACACATTGCATTTTGTTGTTGTTGTTGGTTTTGCTTGTATTAATGACATTGTATGCACATCTTTGTGCCCTCCTACTATGACAAGTCCAGTGAAAAAATTTCTTCAGTTTATCAACAGCTCTCAGTGCCATTGTATTGGGTTTGGTACTGATGACTCCAAGTGCCCCTAAGGTTTCTGTTCCTTTCCTTCTCCCTCAATGATCCTGTTTCCTTGTATGCTTCCCAAGCCACACGTTGACTTAACAGCCATAGAAGAAGGGCACATGATACGTACATATCTTGAATGGTGTTCTTTTGTTTGCATTATCATTTTTAGTTTTAACACATGTGTGCATAATGGTTAATAAACCCGACGACCTTTCTGTCCCTATAAATACTATATAAACCCCTCTTTCCCCTTTTACTAATTGTGTTTCACTGTGATTAAATAGCATCCTCTGTGTGTGTTACTATCGTTTGTATTTGCCTTTGATACGAGGAGACCGGTTGAAGGTCTATTGTTCAGTTGGTCTCGACATCAAATACATATATATATATATATATATATATATATATATATATATATATAGTAACCCACTTCTTCACAGTCAATTACAGTCACTTGCTTACGCACACCCGAGTGCCAACTCATTGTGGCGGCACATGGTTAGCCAGCAAACAAAATACATGGCCACAGCAATGACACATTCCCTTCTCACCTTCTACTTCCTGCTTTTTTTGCCTGTCACCGGTTCAAACAGACACGCCTGCTCTCCCTCGATTACAGCCTACAATACAGTATTCACAGAAGTGTAAAAGACGTGCATATATACACCTTCAAACCCGATCAAGTCACATTATCAATGCTGAAATGATAATAAACATAATTTAGTAGAAGGGGTTCCCCATTATGCTATATTATTATTCAACATAATGTCTAAACTTGATAAATGTATGATTTATATCAAACATTGCAGTGCCATTCAAAAGTCAAAATCCCCTTAACCATTCAGTCGACCGTCTACTCGGCCTGCCTATTTTCTCCATGTCCTTTTAAAGGGTTCTGCTTTGTTTCCTCGTCTTGGCCAATGAATGGACTCATTGTCAAGTCGATACGTTCTCAAACGGATAGTTGTATTTCCAGCCAGTCCAATTGAGATACAATGGGTAGTCTCTTGGCTTTCTCTGATGGAACATGCTTGTTCTGGACGGTGGAAACAAAGGATTTGAAACCCCCGTAGCTTTTAGCTGACAAACGGTTTACCGGCGCTAATGGATACCAAATGCAATCCTCCACCCTCCTCCCCCACCTCCCTGCATTTCCACATGTATCAATGTGTCTCAGCATATTTGTAACCGTGAGTGTAATCACTGATATGACTGCCCTAGTTCTTACCTCAGCCCAAGTTTAAATAGACCGTGAGCTCATTTCCAATGAGTCACGACAGAGGTTTGAGTCGTCGTGTGTTTGTATGGTATCCAATGACAATCCAGACATGAATGCAAGTGTTGCTAGGCTGGGTTTTCCACAGAAAGGTTGAAATGTACATGATTCCCCCCAAAAAGTTTAACTCTTTACACCGCTTTAATAAAAAGCAAACATGGATACTTATAGATGAGGGAACAACCGTTTTTATGTACATGAATTGAATGCCTTCAGGTTTATTAATTTATTATTCATTGAACCCCCCCCTCCCTTTAACTTGGGTTGGACCTTAAGGACACGGAGGCCATGAAGAGGGCTCTGGGGCTCATCGACTCCAAAATGGCGCAGGCCAAGAACTGGTTGAGGGATCCCCACGCCCAACCAGGTAATCAATGCATGGAATCCATATCCCATATTTTGGACTCCTGCTCCCCAAAGTTATATTAAGATAAAAGTTTACATTTTTGCGTCCACACCTGACACCTTGTCTTTTGTGTGTGTGCTTGTGTGTGCGTAGGCGATGCAGGGGAGCAGGCCATCCGCCAGATCCTGGACGAAGCCGGGAAGGTCGGAGAGCTGTGTACCGGTAAGGAGCGCCGTGATGTCGTGGGAACAGCCAAGACCCTCGGACAGATGACCGATCAACTGTCCGAAATGCGTGCAAGGTAAGGGTCAGGCGGTGTTGTTTTTTCATGTTTTAAACGTTTGTTGTCACATTCTTAATTATAGGACATTATTTAATCAAAATGATTATAGTAGCATAGCTTGCCACGGTGGTCTTATTTTCATCCTTTGTGCATTAGCAATAAATTCCATGGCTAAATGGACATGGATAGTTTGCGAGAGATACAAGAGATTATTGTGTTAGAGTGGATTTATACAACTCCCTTTGAAAATCTGGATGTCGATAGAAACCTTAAGATAACCAATATTAAAACCCGCTGTTTGGTATTCACTGAAAATCCATGGCTCTGGCTACTCCAAACATTGACAATTCCCCTGCCTTGTCCAGTAGAACAGGCAATGACCTGATTATAAACCAAATGCCTGCAAGGCATCCTCCAGTTCCTAGTGTAAATAAACACTACACTAAACAGTAGATGCACATTACAGAGCCAGCAATGGCTGCAGTGAGGCCTACACACACACACACACACACACACACACACACACACACACACACACACACACACACACACACACACACACACACACACACACACACACACACACACACACACACACACACACACACACGTACACCAACGCAGTGTATACCAATGCTGCAGATGAGGCTGGTGGTGAACATGCTTTGTGAAATGTCTGTTCCAGAGGCCAGGGGGCGTCTCCGGCTGCCATGCAGAAGGCCCAGCAGGTGTCCCAGGGACTGGACGTGCTCACAGGCAAGGTGGAGAACGCAGCGCGCAAGCTGGAAGCCATGACTAACTCCAAACAGGCCATCGCCAAACGGATTGATGCGGCACAGGTGAGCCTTTACTTCCACTGTGCTTGTATAATATTGTGTGTGTGTGTATGTCTCGGTCTGTTTGTGATATATTTCCACGTTAAAGGTACAATATGCAGGATTTGCTATTTCAAGCTAGCTCCAGTCTGAATTTGAACAAAGCCTGAACACTCCGCTCCTCACTCCTCTCTCTCCCTACTCTCTTAAACCCCCGCCCACCCTCAAAAAGAGAGGCTCGCTTTTTTGAGATTTGACATGAGATTACTCTAAGCTGCTGCAGAGTCTGTGCAATTCACCTAGATCCCTGCTGCCTTAAAATTAGCGTCAACACGACAGAATGGGTTTTAGAGCACATTTCAAACCAACATTTGTAGCATATTGTACCTTTAACTAAACAACGAAACCGTGGCTCATGGATAACCGTGTCCGACCATCTTGTCTGCAGAGCTGGCTTGCGGACCCCAACGGGGGGCCAGAAGGAGAGGAGAACATCAGGGCCCTGCTCGTCGAGGCCAAGAGGATCGCCGACATGTCCGAGGATCCCAAGGAGAGGGAGGACATCCTGCGCTCCATCGGAGAGATCGCCGCCATCACCGCCAAGCTCTCTGATCTCAGGCGACAGTAAGGCTGGAGGAGTTTATTAACGTCCGACGGAAATGGCGATACCTTTTTGTTTGTTTAGTTGTTTACAGTATATTAAATATTTAAATATGTATCCCTTGTATGTACTGTCAAAACAATTTTATATGGGTTTTAGTCATACAATTCCAACTGACTACTTTAACTGACTTATTCATTGTCAACTTGGTAAGAGTTTAATTGGAGCATAGGCATTTATTTTTTATGTTAAGGGTATGGCCGGTTTATATAGACCCCAGGTTAATTGTTGACAGTCCAGATGTAAATCAGCTATGATTTTCTTGCGGTCTTGTCGATGATCCATTGACATCCATTATGTTCCAAACGAGTGTTTAGCAGCTCCCATAGCTGTATGATAGTAAGTAAGCGCATACAAACTGCCCCGGTTAGGTAGTTTTCTCCAAAAGTGCCCACAAACGAATACACGCAGTGGCGAGTAAACATAGAATCGAAACTTGTGGATTTGCCAGTTTGTGGGCGCTGTTGGAGAAAGCTACCTAGCCAGGGCAGTTCGTATGCGCTTACCTGGGTTGGACAACACCAAGATGCAGATATGGGAGCTGCTTGTTTGGAATATAATGGTAAATTGATAGACAGCTGCCCAAATTCTGAATGCACCTACACCGCGAGAGGGGTTGAGTTGAACAAAAATCATGGCTGATTTTACATCTGGACATAGACAATGTCAACAATTAACCTGGGGACTTTTATATATGTTTTTTTCTTCTCCCATTTCTAACCCTTCAGGGGCAAGGGGGATACACCAGAGGCCAGGGCCTTGGCCAAGCAGATCGCCACTGCCCTGCAGAACCTGCAGTCCAAGACCAACAAGGCGGTGGCCAACAGCAGGCCGGCCAAGGCCGCCGTCCACCTGGAGGGGAAGATCGAACAGGCGCAGCGCTGGATCGAAAACCCCAACGTGGACGACAGTGGTGTGGGTGAGTCTGGCTGCTTTCCTCTATAGCCTCCCATTACCACCATCACCACCTCTTTCCTAGGAATGACAGTGTAGACATTAACACACTGGTGGACATTCCTTCCATGTTGTTCTTCACATTCACTGTACTGTACCCCTGGCTGCTTCTCTGCTCCGAGGTCTGGGTGTCGTCACGTTGACGTTGTAGTCAACTCTTACTTGGATCATTTACACACTCTAGTCAACATTGTTTATAGCAGTAAGAGCACTGGTCCCTAGGTTGGGACCAGACTCTGTATGTGTGTGTGTTGAACCGAACTGGACTGGCGTCCCATTCAGGGTATCCCGTTGCCTGACACCCGTGGTGAGCTGGCATAATCCCCAACCCCTCGCTGCCCAGGAATAGGGCAGTTCGGAAAAGAAAACGGACACATGGATTGATAGTAGAACGTTGATCCATGCACAAGGAGGCAAAGAGAATACTTTGGCGTTAATCCGATATGTGTATGTCTGTGACTCTAGGCCAAGCAGCCATCCGGGGGCTGGTGGCGGAGGGCCGCCGGCTGGGCAACGCCCTGCCTGGCCCCTACAGACAGGAGCTGCTGGGTAAGTGTGAGCAGGTGGAGCAGCTTATGGCCCAGCTGGCTGACCTGGCCGCCCGGGGTGAAGGGGACTCCCCCCAGGCACGTTCTGTGGCTCAGCAACTCCAGGAAGCTCTAAAGGTAAGAATACCCCCCCTCTTCCCCTCCCCTTTGTCACAAACCACAACTTATTCAGGTGGCTTGTGAGAAATAGACAATCTCGCCCCCTGCTGGACACTTATAATATCAAATCAACAGCTATTTATTATATGTTTATGAATTGTTACTTGAAATTCAACTTTAAATCAACTTGCAATGGCTTGTATGCTCCCGAATGTCCATCACACTATGTTGTTGTTGCTGTTGTTGTCGTCTCACAAATGCCCCCCCCCCCCCTCCTCGTTGCAGGACCTGAAGGGTAAGATGCAGGAAGCGATGACTCAGGAGGTGTCGGACATCTTCAGCGACACCACCACCCCCATCAAACTGCTGGCCGTGGCGGCCACCGCCCCTCTGGAAGCCCCCAACAGGGATGAGGTCAGAGATTCCCCCTCCCCCCGAAAAATGCACACAATATTTGGGATGGTTCATTGGAGCAAATTGAGTTGGCTGTCATCTGGGCAATATGTTGAGGTTGTAGCCATGTGGTGATATGCTTTTAGCTATCACAATAACCTAATGATATCGTTTTTTATTGAATTTTAATGGCTTTATTTTGTTAACTATTAACTAGTATAAATCAAAGAATAATATAAAAACACTGTTATTAACCCTTGTATTATGGCTACAGTACTAAAAGATGATTTTCTGTTGATGGACTATAAAATAGGTTTTAGCGGAGTATAAATAATTATTTATTTAATTAATTAGTTCATTTGACAGGGACTGCGCACATTACAACTTTGCTACAAATGTGCCAGTTTTCATCCACAGTCCCTTTTGCTTTTTCAATCATCATATCTATTGCTTTCTCACATTATCAATTTAAGAGGTAGTGGGGGGGGAAAATATGAATTACAATTTACCCTCTCTAGATAGATGGATAGAAAGAAAAAAAGAGAGAGAATATAATGTTGATTAAACCTCCCCCAGTTCATCAAAGCCAAAAGCCTAAATGCACCGTTCCATTGGGTCCCTGTCTCAGGTGTTTGACGATAGAGCCGCTAACTTCCAGACCCACGCCAATAAGCTGGGGGCCACAGCGGAGAAGGCAGCCGCTGTTGGAACGGCCAACAAGAGCACCGTGGAGGGAATCCAGGCCGCAGTCAAGTCAACCAGAGACTTGACACCACAAGTACGGCCCGCTTCTGCGTGTTTATGACCATTTATGACACCGTTTATGATCCACACGCAATAAACAGTTTTACAGCACAAGTTCAGTTTAGATATTTATATATTTTTTTTATTTGATTAATTTATTTTATTAAATGTTTAGTTACATCTACCAATTCTCTGTGGCTGGACATATGATGAATGTTATATATTTTTTTCAGGTGGTATCCGCTGCTCGTATCCTGCTGAGGAACCCGGGCAACCAGGCTGCATATGAGCACTTTGAGACCATGAAGAACCAGTGGATTGATAACGTTGAGAAAATGACAGGTGGGCTTCAGCAATTACCTGCCCTTACCATGTCCCTCTTAGTCCTATACATGTTGACCCAGACTCTGAGATGAATTGATTGCGGTGGTGTTCTAGGGTTGGTGGACGAAGCCATCGACACCAAGTCCCTGCTGGATGCCTCCGAGGATGCCATCAAGAAAGACCTGGAGAAGTGCCGCGTCGCCATGGCGAACCATCAGCCCCAAATGTTGGTTGCCGGGGCAACCAGCATCGCCCGCAGAGCCAACCGAATCCTCCTGGTGGCCAAACGGGAGGTGGAGAACTCTGAGGACCCAAAGTTCAGGGAGGTGGTGAAGGCCGCGTCCGATCAGCTCAGCCAAACCATCTCTCCCATGGTGATGGATGCCAAAGCAGTGGCTGGAAACATCCACGACCCAAGTACGTATTATGTATTTGTTTTTAGCTCAGGTGTCGCCAATATCACTCTTCCATCGTGCATACTGTAGAGCAGCCTTAAACACCAAGTGATGTTGGTTGTGGTTGTTTGTCATCATGGCAGGTCTTCAGAAGGGCTTCCTGGACTCAGGCTTCAGGATCCTTGGGGCCGTGGCCAAGGTCAGGGAGGCGTTCCAGCCTCAGGAGCCAGACTTCCCACCACCTCCTCCCGAATTAGATCAGCTCCATGTAAGTGCTGTCACACTACACTGCTACAATCAGAACTTTTCATCTAGATTTGGACTCGTGCTAAAAATAAAATCGACTTGGACTTCCATCCCTCAGCTGAACGACGAGCCCGCACCGCCCAAGCCCCCGCTTCCAGAGGGTGAAGTCCCGCCCCCCAGGCCCCCTCCCCCGGAGGAGAAGGACGAGGAGTTCCCCGAGCAGAAGGCCGGCGAGGTGGTGAGCGAGCCCATGATGGTGGCTGCCAGGCAGCTCCACGACGAGGCTCGCAAATGGTCCAGCAAGGTGCGTTTATTTATTTATTTTCATTTTGTTTACATTTGTTCATGATGGTTTTCTAAAACAGAATCAATATGTACCACGTGTCTTCCTCCGTAATGTTTCTAGGGTAATGACATCATCGGCGCCGCCAAGCGAATGGCCTTGCTCATGGCCGAGATGTCGCGTCTGGTCCGAGGCGGCAGCGGGAACAAACGCGCCCTCATCCAGTGCGCCAAGGACATCGCCAAGGCTTCGGACGAGGTCACGCGGCTGGCGAAGGAGGTGGCCAAGCAGTGCACCGACAAACGCATCAGAACCAACCTGCTCCAGGTCAGTCCAGTCTTCACGTCCTCATCCAAAAGCGTGCCGCTGCCGCCAAAGAACTGTGAATCGGCCCCGATGGGTTGAGATTGATGATGGATGACTCGGAGGTTGTGTTCTTGCCCCTAGGTGTGCGAGCGCATTCCCACCATCAGCACGCAGCTCAAGATCCTGTCCACGGTCAAGGCCACCATGTTGGGTCGCACCAACATCAGCGATGAAGAGTCTGAGCAGGTTCGTCGTCATCCGTGACACGGCCTCGCATTGGTTTGGCTCAATGCAATGACTTTTCTGAATTATCATCTTATTTATTTAGTTTAAAAAATAAAATAAAATTCTGATGGTATTTGTCCTCCTCGTCCAGGCCACGGAGATGTTGGTCCACAACGCCCAGAACCTGATGCAGTCCGTGAAGGAGACGGTGAGAGAGGCCGAGGCTGCTTCCATTAAGATCCGGACTGATGCAGGTTTCACTCTCCACTGGATCAGAAAGACCCCCTGGTACCAGTAAAAGAGAGGGGCCACTGGTAGTGCGTTGTGTGCTGGTTCTAACCAACTGACATGAGGATGAGAATGATGATGATTATGATGATGATGATGATGATGATGTTTGGTTGGAGGAGCACTTTCTCCAAGCTATTGAAACAACATCCCCGCAACCAAAGATGGTGAGAGAAAACTATGCCATGATCTGCTATTTCTCCAACTGGTTTTGCATCTGTTCAGGAGGCCGTGGCTGTTGTACTAGAATGTAAACATGGGACACTTGGTGCAAAATATACGTTTTTGGTTATTACTCGGGATGTTTTTTTTTCCAAGGTGCGCACAAAAAAGTTTCAGAGCACATTATTTTGGAATACATATATTTTGATTACATTTTGGCTTTTCATATATTCTACAGGCAATTGCTGTCACGCTTTCAGACACAGTTAACACTAAAATTGTCATTTCAAAAAATCTTTGGATTAAGTTTTTATATCTTACAATTGTATTGTGTTTTTCTGCATTTACTCACATCTGCTATGAGAAACACATGAACCATTAAGGAGTTATTGTAAGCACAGCATGGCTAGACTCAGCTCACACAAAATGATAGTGTTAGGATGTCTGTTTACGCTATGTTGCTGTTTAAAATTGAAAAGATAAACACTACATTATTTTAAATTGTGTAATACATCTAAAATGTTTTTTCCTGAGTTTTGCCAAAGACGCTTTCTGTTATGAAATATTTTTAGCTAGGATTTAGCAAGGTTATGGTTCATAATTTATGTAAAAACAAATTAAGGGCTTTTAAACCTTAACCTCACCTTAACATATAACCTAGAAATTAAGGGAAATTGGAGTGGTTATAATGAAATTACTTTGAGCTATTTCACTATTTGTTCTTGGTGTTGGCTCTTTCCTTTACTTGTTACTTGGCGATTACACAGAGCAAGAAGGGGTTATCTGGCCCATACTAACCTATTATCCCCCCATTCTTCTGTGAATTGATCTTAATTGTCAAGTTTTTCATCCTTATCATTTATATATATTTTATGTTGTGGTGTTGTGCACAATCATTGAAATATGAGGGTTTAGGGAATGGCCGGGGCAGAATACATTAACAATTATTTCATAAAACATCATCATACAGCCTAAAAGCCACATGTTTCTGAAGAAATGCAAGCCTTTTCATTCTACCACATTTGTATTTTACACAGGAAGATGTGTGTGCAACAGTACTGTGTATTGTGAAATGTATAAAGACAAACGATGTAAATGGTTAATAGTTTTGCCCACAACCCAGCGTGCCTTTAGGAAAGACTTTGTTTCCAGAGCTCTTATGATACTGTGCACAGGGTGCCTCGTATTACTTTGTTCAAATTCTTGTTGTATATGATTCTTAAACTAAGTAACGCTAGCTTTATAAATTCTATGACAGATCCACTTTAATTATGCAACGCCTATTCTTTTGTTTTTGCTTAATAAAATAATGCAAACCTTTTGCGTTTAGGTATCATGTCAGTCCCGCATAAACATTGCTCACAATTTTGTAATAAAGCTTTTATAGCACTTCAATGTGTGCAACAATATATATTTTTTTAAAGCAGACAACTTCCTAATTGAACAAGGCACACTATCTGACGGCCAATTAGTAGTGTCCTCACGAGGAGCTGGAGGGACGCGGACTGACCAGCCCTCACTCAGTAGTACCTGCAGCCACACGGTCGCGCTTAAAACACGTCGGGTGAAACCGCAACACGTTTGGTGAACTTCACAACATGTCACACGTCAGGAGTATGGCACTAAGGTAAAACGCCGAATGAACTGAAATCGGTATTTTATCTTTTGCTTATACAGCTGCACCACATTAAGGAAATGGAGCTAAATGAGCTAGCCTAGCTAGTTGTGTAGGCTAACAGTGCTAGCGGTAGATGATGTGGTGCAACAACTAGCTGTATGTCCAACGTGTGTTATGGATCCGATTTATAGTCAATCTGCAACCGCTGGGAAACATTAGCACCGCTGTGCAGAACATCTGCATAGCGGGTTTCTGCTATTGTCTTGTTAGTGCTAACAAAACCTTAGGGTCGATATCACCGATTATAATGTATGTGTGTGAGTATATATATATATATATGGCGCGGACGTATGTAGAAATGCAGTCCATGTCACATTGAGTTGTAACATTAGTGCTTGGAAATAACTGGTTTCAGACGCGGACATCATGAAGGAGATTTTAGATGCGCTAATGTAGGTTTTCAGACGTCATCCACAAGTCATGACAACTTCTCGATGTGTGCTTTACAATTGTTCCGCATGTGTGCAGAACTTGGAAAATGAGCAATGTGTCACATGTTTTTAGTTCGGGTATTTGCATAACTTTGAATGAATGGACGTGCTCTTTAAAAAGCCCTCATGGCTGGACCATGTGTAGCCAACCGCCTGCACTCGGCACCGCCCAATACGTACTCTGATCAATCAGGGGCGACTAAAGATAGGACTGTTCCGTACAGGAATTTAGTGGAGAACCACGTTAGTTTGTCTCAGATCGCCAGTCTCTTGACCATTATCCCTATCCTTTTAGTTCTCCCTATTGCTGACAGTTTGACAGGATGCCAACTGCAAGGTATGCGCACGAATATTATTACGTGTTTTATGATCAGTGATAATATCAAAAGTGTATACTTCTTCATAATCTAAGGATCAAGATCATAGTGGTGTTTTCGGTAAAGAGGCTAAACATCAGATGTTTGGGTGTGTGTTACGAAATACATCAGTCGAGAGTTTCTGTAGATGTAAAACACTGCAAATGATGTTCCTTACACTTTCAAGTCTGCTGAATGATTGTTAAACCGTACATTTAAAAGGTTGTCCAGCTCAGACTTTGACCATCATCTTGTTTAAAGTTATTAAAGTTTAAAAAAAGTATTATTGGTGTAGATGATATACATAATGTATTGAGCTTCCTTGGCTGTAAACATCCTGATGATTGAATGATATGTGATGTAGGCTGTGACCAAAAGCAATCTTGACATGTGAGATGCACATGTTCCTGTACAGGCAAACTCTACAGTAGTCCTACTGACTAGTACTGTGACTGCTGTTGTTCATAGTCTGCTTTAGCGGGAAGTCAAGCCTACAGTTAACATAATCTCCTTGTGATATTATGAAAGGGAGACTAATATTCTTGGTCATTATTATTATTATTCAACTTCAGTTCACTCCATAATCCCTCAAACGTAAATGTAATGCATTATCCAAAAGCAGGCTCTGAACCCTTGCTACTGGTGAATACCTTCATTATTGCCTGTTAAAACTCAATGCATACCTCTCTCTGACTCTACTGTAGTCTGGGTTTAATGTCTCCTGTGGTGCACTGCTGCAGATTACGAGTGAATAATTCAGGTAGCTGAGCCGTCATTAGCTGGTTTTATGTGGCGCCTAATTCCATTTGTCATCACTGTAGGAATGGCTGGCTCATGTTAGGCCAACTACTTTGAATGGAAAAGCTTAAAAACCTGGGGTGCATTTTTCTTAGTTAAATAAAATGTGTCTGACAACTAGAACTTTAGATAATTCTTGGTAGTAAATTGCTATCTAAATGCTTAACCTGGCATTTCCCCCTCTGGTCAAAATGTAGCCCAAATAACTCATTCCCCCAGTGCTGGAGACACTGGCCAAAGACGTCTTGTCTCAGGAGAGGGATTAACTAAGAGATGGTTCTTGCAAAGTGGGTCTTATTATCTTTGCTAAATGATTAGGTTTCCTAATGAGTTGTCTGTATGTTCTGAACTGGACTGCTGCCTAATGTGAACCATTGAGGAACACTATTGTGAAAGTGTTTGAATGCTCTTCTTAGCAAATGGCAGAAACGTGAAACAGAACGAGTGTTCTTTCACATATACAAAGTGTAGGCCAGCCTGTTCATACTGTTCCAGTCAGTGGGAGTTTGGACTTTCTGAAAGTAAAATCTTGTGCCACAAATGTACCATTGTCTCCCTACAGTGAAAACGCGCTATTTGGGATGGGCAATCCCCTGCTGGACATTTCAGCTGTGGTGGACAAGGACTTCCTTGACAAGTAAGTCGAAGCAGCACTGAGCACAGCTGTTTTGGTTTCACACCCACTGTGTCATCCCCGCTGCTCAGATTAGAAGTATCGCGCAGAAAATCCCCACAATGTCTCACAAAAACGCCGTTATTTTTGTCCCCTTTCAAAGGTACGGCCTGAAGCCCAACGACCAGATCCTCGCCGAGGAAAAACACAAAGCCTTGTAAGTAACGGACAACAGTAGCGCATCAACGCAACTGTCACAAACCAGACCCCTGAGCGTGCCACATGCAGCGTGCTCCTGCATTTTTCGTGTGGCTTTAAGAGTTGTGTAGTAGAGTTCTAATTATGTAGGACCCTAAAAGGGGTCCAGCGATCCCAGCTAGAAACTTGACATGGTAAGCAGTATTCAAAATAGCACCGCTATATATCTGCCCGGCGTAGCTGGAGATGGGCGGTTCTGTTGGGGCGGGACACTGTAATAGATTCTCATAACATATACAGCCCACATATTTCCCATGTTGCTGCCGAACAGGATATGGCCCAAAAGTATCTACATTTATCTTTAACAGTTGCCTGCCATGAAATTGACATGAAAGTACATTTTATGGGGGGGGGGAAATCTTTTATTCAGGGAGGGGTTTGCAGGACACCGATTTTTACTATCAGAAACCTTTTTAAACAAAGCCCAGTAGTGGGAAAGTGATGTGAAAATTATTGAATTTAAGTGTTGTGTAAGATGGTACAAGAGCATGAACATATTCATATTATTATAATGTAACTATGTGTATGTGGTTAGGACCCACATTTATAAGGAGCTTTATAAACAAGGTATAAACTGCACAGTACTGGTGTGTTCTAGAGGGTCACATATTTTTAGCGACAGCAAGATTATATATGCTTGTATGAAGCAAAATTCGCCATCTCAGTACTCTTAAAATCGTACAAGGACAAATGCCAACACCATTTCTGTTTGTTATTTGAGAAAACAAGTTGGTTAATGGGAAACTGAATTATAATATAAACACATCCTTAGTTCAGGATAAAGGGCATTGGAAAGATTGTTCTAAAGATCATTGGTGACTTAGTCAAGTCATTCTGATGGAAACCTTTTTCCTCCAGTGCTACAATGATTTAAAACTACAGACCGACGGGTGTTTCTAAGATCACAAAGGACAGGTCAGCTACCATGTCGGAGGCCTTGTTACCTGACAAAGAGAGAGGCATGACATCGAGTCAGCTGTGTTGTTCTCTGTGGGCACAAAGGCATGCAGTGTTATCACTGGCGCCACAGACGGCAGCGGTCCCACCACACGCAGGGTCCTGGCTGGATTAACCACATGACTTTGCTGCCTAAAGCCCAACACTGTGCATTTCAATGCAGGCTGTCCCCTCCATAGTGCTACCGGCATGCAACACAAGCTTATATGTATAATGTATAGGTCACATGGACCCTCAACACTACTAAAACGGCACATACTTAAAAGAAATACTCCTGCATAGTCGGTTGTGTGATTTAAATGTGGTTTTTTTATGTTTTGAATTGACTATACAATTCATACAGAGACACATTAAAACAAAAACAGGAATGAAAAACTTAATTAAAATGGCTGCAAGCCCAAAAGTGAAGTATCATTTAAGTAGGACATGTAGGTGTACAAGTGTTAAGCGGCAGCCATTTCAGTCCTCCATGGATTGTTATTTCACAATCGATACGGTCATGGTAGCACCTGTGCCCACTTTGCCAAACAGGTGCCACGGCCTTATTGTGTCGGCTCAGCTTGATCCATTGACCGAAAAAGAAAAGAAATAACTGAGTAGAGACTAACAGAAATGTGTGACAAATAACATCAAAGCGAAAACGACAGAGGTGACAGAGGTCCGGTCAATGACGATTGCTCTGCTTTTCAATCTGCCCAGTGTACCGCCGCTGTTTCATTATTTCTTTATTTAATCCCCATCCGTCGCTGTGCCGGGACAGGCCATCACTGGACGCACTGATCTGTGGCCATGTCTGAATTCAATTATGCGGTCGTCCACTGAGTCCAATATAATGCTGTCTGGCTGAGGAGCTGTCTTGCACTACAGTAAAAGGCAAGGCATCGCTATTCCCTGTTAGTACTGCTGTTTCTTTGAGGAAGCAGCATTGTCTTTTATTAAACACAATTACTATTTAGTCATTTTACGGTTGCTTTTGTCCAAAGTGACTTGCAGTGATTTCGGATACAATACGGACGTTATTGATGAGCAAGGCATGAATCTGGTTTCCTTCACCTAACTCGTCCATCCACCTTCTAGTTCCAACATGCTTCTTCTACAACCACCCCCCCCCCCCACCCCCAATGTGACTCCCTCCTGACCGGGCCACGCCTGGAGGCCGCCGGATACAACGCTAAACCGCGGCGTCGGCAGTTTGTTTCTTCCTTGGCAACCGTTGCCTAGCTGTGGCATCTCTATGGAGGTTAATGAGTGTTGTATTCACACGTCGCGGGAGGGGATGCAGGTTTATGGGGCACAGAAGGAAATGTACTAGTACACCGTTTACCGCTTTACAACCTGGGTTCATGACAAAGCGTTTCCGTGTTTTGGAATGCGCTATTGTCGGCCCGGGTTCAGCCGAGGCTGTAAGACGAGGAGCAGATGGTTATCGGTTGAAATATGAAGACCTTTTTTTTTCTTTTTCTCTGTGTTACTTCAGTGCTGCCATCCTATGGTTTGTGCTTGTCTGTGCACTGCATGGTGGTTGATGTTAATATTGGTTTCTTATTTCAGGGCTCGACTGGTAACAGTTGCCCCAGGCAACCAGATTTGGGCCACGGTCAACCATTTTGTGCCTTGCCTCTGTTCATTCCTCTAGTCCTATTAAGATCAGGGAATCTGCGATGAATAAATCAGACGATCAATAAAAAAGTGTACGTAAATGAAGCATTGATGATATTTTTGGGTCATTTTGGAAATGGGGGCTATAAATTGCATAGGGCCATTATGCTCATTATATTAGAATATGGTTCATATTTTGGTAGCCAAATGCTGCTGAATGGGCCCCTTAGGTCTACATCTAATGTATAAATCATTTTGTGGTTTGATGTTAATAATTGGCATGGTTGGTGCTCCAAAGTGGAACTCCTTTTACTAAACCACACTTGACCTCACTAAACCTACATTTAAGAGAAGATAAATGCAGAATGTTACGTGATATTTGGGTGACGTGTGTTTAGATGAATGCGTTGGGTAAAATATCAACTTGTCCAGCAGGGGGCAACAATAGTCTTTTTTTTTTTTTATTATAAGCCGCCATGGGGGAAACAAGATGTCAATGTATTTAGGAACATATATTATTTCTGCGGGACATTTTTATGTAGGCTTGTACTACTGTACGATTTAATTTAGATGAGGAACGCGCATTATCTCTGTTCAGAGCCACACCACATTACAAAATATATCGTCCACAAAAATCCTATAATCCCACAAAAATATAATATGACACTTGACTAAGATTAGAGTGACAGATGAGCAAGTCACCACCAGAGCGTATTGCCAAGTTACAGCAACCTGCCCGGCGGGTCGAAGCGGAAGGAGAAAAACATATTAGTCCTATTAGTTCAAACATTTGCTTTATGACTCTGCTTGTTCAATGATAATGAATTGTTTACTTTCTTACCGAGAAATGATGGCATGGCTCTTTTCAGAGGGTTGTTTGTTCACAGCAATTAGGTTCATCAGCGCTATATCCACCCCAGCACCACCTATCCCCCCGCCCTCACCCCCTTCCTCCCTCCCTCTTCCACCCCCTCGTTGCCTTGCTCTCTCTCTCCCCCATCTCTGTGCTAAATGCAGATTAGCAGAGTCCCAATCACATCCAGAATGAGAGAGTAAACTCCTCATTATGCCGCGTGACCTGCTGCCACATGAATTATTCAGGAAAGAGAGAGGGGGGAGAGAGAGTGGGGTAGAGAGAGAAAATATCGCGCCGAAACGGGAGATCAGTGGTGTGTCGACACTCGCACGCCCCGCTGTCTTATGTACACCTCGATGCCCGCACCTCGCCCTGCTTACTGGGGAGGAAAACATCAAGGGCCCTCTTCCAGACTCCATGCTAAACACTGTGTGTGTGTGTGTGTGTGTGTGTGTGTGTGTGTGTGTGTGTGTGTGTGTGTGTGTGTGTGTGTGTGTGTGTGTGTGTGTGTGTGTGTGTGTGTGTGTGTGTGTGTGTGTGTGTGTGTGTGTGTGTGTGTGTGTGTGTTTCCACTCTGTAAACACACTTGACTCTCGATCCTCCCCTGCCTGTTTTATTTTATTTATTTAGTATAACGAAGCAGATTGTGAGTGCTACCAAACCCCCAATGGCGTCATCCCGGGATCCAAGCTGTGTGTGCGTGTGCGCGTGCAGGGCTGCATGCGCTCGCCATCGTGCCACATTGCTGGATGCACTCATGCTTGACTGAGTGTGTGTAGACGCATCAGTGTCACCCGCCACACACCCCTTCCCCTCTCTCCAACACACACACAGATACACTCGCCCACCACTGTGTGTGTGTGTTGCAGAGGTGGTACCTACAGTACTTACACTCACCCCTGCAGGTCCCACTGGTGTCAGAGCAACCTGCTTCCCTGCCGTTATAAGGGCAAAGGTCACGGGCTCACATCCATCACATGACCTCGGAGCCAGAGAGGGAGAGCAGAGATTGTGCAGAGCCTAATGGTTATTCACCAAATCTGGCACTACCGCAGCACCTCGTCTGTCTTTGATCCTTCATATGCACAACACTGCACCATTTGCATACATTCGATATGTTAAATAGGGCAGTGCTAAATGGTAAACAACACAGTGTTATAACAATATATGTAATCATTTGAAAATGATTCATGCAACCCCAGTGAATATGATCAGTAGTATAGTAGTCTTCCCCCATTTTCCATTTGTAATTCTTTTGAATAGGCAACGTGTATGTATGTATGTATGTATGTATGTATGTATGTATGTATGTATGTATGTATGTGTGTGTGTATATATATATATATGTATGTGTGTATTGTTAATGCAAAATGTATGCACAGCTGCAACGCTGTATTTAAAGCACTGTGCCGCATCATGATGAGAGACGGCTGGCTGATGCAATCACAATTAGGCTGGCACTGTGGCTGGCAACGCCTCCCCCCGCCGCGCTGGCGCAGGCCAGCAGGTGGCGCCAGGAGGGAACTTCATCATCCAGTCAATGGAGGTGAAAGCAAACACAATCCTCTGTCTCTGTGCATGTGGGTGTATTTCTTTTCTTTCTTTTCTCCCCCTCCCCCCCAGCCCTCCCTTTCTAAAGCAGTGTTTTCTAATTAAAATGTGGGTGTCTTATCCAGAACATACAGCATGTTCAGAAAAGCATGCCTCAGGCTATTCTTTGTCATCTTTAAACCACTCCCCCCCCCCCCCCCCCCCCCACTGCCACAACCATCACCACCACCACCCCCCTGCCACCACACAGGAAAGAGCAGATGATGGCATCCCCCGTGCACGTAGGTTGTTTTCTGTGTGTTATCTCTGGTGATCATGTGTCCACAGAGCGGCGCATGTAGAGGGAGGGGTTGGTGGTGGTAGAGTAGGAATGGTAGCCCTGCCTGGTGCAGCAGCAGCACCACCACCAGCCTACTGCAACACTCCTCTCTTACTCTCTCCCTCACTCTCTCTGTGTTTAAACTTCACAGTGGCCCATATGGTTTGCGCAGCAGGGGGTGCTGGTGGAATTATTCACACGGAGCACTGTGAGTCGCCGTGATCCTACCCCCCCCCCCCCCCCCCCCACCCACCCACCCCCGCCCATCTCCTCTCCCTCCTCCTCCCCCTGGTATCAGCCTCTCTTACAAAGGGGGGGGGGGGGGGGGGGGGGGGGGGGGGTCTCAAAGGCTTTGTGCTCAGGCCTTCGAAATCTCAATCCTCAAGAGAACACATGAACACCACACACACATACACACACCAGAACACACACACACCAGAACACACACACACACACACACCAGAGCACACACACACACACACACACACACACACACACACACACACACACACACACACACACACACACACACACACACACACACACACACACACACACACACACACACACACACCATCCACCGCCCGACCCCTAGTGACCCTGACTATCTGTGCTTCTTCTCTCTGCCTTTCTCGTTCTTTCATCTACTCATAATGTGAACTCCCCAGCCCCAAACCTACCCAACAACAACAACAACGTCAAAACAACAGAAACACACAACCTAGTCAGTCCTTTAGCTTAGCCTAAAAAGGAGGACATGCTGGCAGCGCCCACTATTAAAGCCATGCACATTTGTTGCCTCCAAATTCAAATGCAATTATTCAGCCATTATAACCCTGTAATTGAGCACTCTCTAATTGTGCATCCAGCCTGTAGAGCAGACAGGCTTACCACGTCTGGCGCGTCAGTTTATTCTGCTGGGCGATTAATGGGGATTTGGGGATTTTGTCAGCCATGGATCTGACAGTTTTTTCTTTGTTTGTCAAGTGTTTTAAGATACCTGGGTGATTACGGCATCATGTCTTTGTTCCGTCTAATCCACACGGCTCGATCGGACAGTGTGTCGGTAGACAGGAAGCATTCGACTCCTCGCTCTTGCATGTGTCGTCCTTTTATGTGATTTATCATTTGGCTTCCGTTCTTTTGGACCGGACCAATTGGTAAGAATGTCTTGTTCCTACAGAGAACCGCTCCACGCAGGCATAGAATGAGAAAGAACATATTTTTATTTGTTTCGAGGGTGTGTGTGTGTGTGTGTGTGTGGGGGGGCTGTTTGTGTAGATGGAGGGCTGGATGGCGGGAATGGGGGTGTGTTGTAAGTGGGAGCGCGGGAGAAGATAATTATCGATTTGAAATAAGAAAAGATACGGCTCAACCTTGAGAAGCCCCGGCGACGGCGCCGCTGACCAGAATAATGAACGACCTCGCCTTGTGGCGGGCCAGGCGTTCACACAGAGCACATTGATTTAAAATGGATAAACCACCTAACCCCCTCTGAAGGGTCTGACAAACAGTTTAATTGGGGGGGGAGGGAGGAGTAGAGTTGGGGAGGCTGTGGCTGTCAGATCCCCCGAGCTGTTTATTTCTTGAGAAAAACAACAATGCATTCATTAATGTATTTTCTTATCCATCTATCTTCCAACCTGACCTATGGAAATAATTATTGTGGATGTGGTGTTGGGGTACTGCCGCCTGCAGACTAGCGAGGCGTGTAGAATGCACACACAGATTGGGGGATCTAATCATTCTACAACCTGTCTCCACTCCAGATGCCTCTGTTGAAACTGGGATTACTGAAGCCTTTTAACTGGTGTGTGTGTGTGTGTGTGTGTGTGTGTGTGTGTGTGTGTGTGTGTGTGTGTGTGTGTGTGTGTGTGTGTGTGTGTGTGTGTGTGTGTGTGTGTGTGTGTGTGTGTGTGTGTGTGTGTGTGTGTGTGTGTGAGAGAGATGGGGTGGTGGAGAGGTAGAGAGAGTTGGAAGACAAGATCTGGCTGCTCAGATGTACCTGCCTTCTGTAGCTAAAGCAGAGTTAATTTACTGTTCCTCCACCACCACCACCACTTCCTCCGAACCCAGGAAGGTGGCAGAGGAGTCCCGGTGCTCCCACTGCACTTCCGCCGGTCCCCGGTTAGCGATAGGGACCCCCCTTTGATCGTGTTTCCCTGGCTGTCCCTGTGATTTGTACGCTGTTTAAAAGAAACGTGAATGAGGCAATTAGACAAGGACGCCTGGGTGCCACGGCGATCATTAGCGATGAATTACCCCGCGGCGTGGCACACTCAGAAAACCCGGGAGGACTTTTCCGGGGGCCCGGCCGCTCCCGGGGAGCCCGATCCAATCTAGCCATTGATTAACAGAGTCTTGTTCCTCCCGCGGAATCACTCGATGGGGATTTGGGTGCACTCATCCGGTCTTATTGAGATAGGCTAACATCAAAGGCAAATGGAGGAAGAGGGATGGGTTGAACTGGGCTCCCCTTGCCCTCTGTGTAGTAGACTTAGAGGAGCAAATGTTGAATTATAAGACTTGTGTAAATAATCAAGGCTGCAAAGTTTAACTTTTTTTTGGTGGGGGGAATGGTTGGTGGTGTGGTTTGTGTGTGGTGGGGGGTGGCTGAAAAGAAACTCATGAGTCATTCGGAGGGGTGGGAAGAGAAAAACACTGGCAATTCTTTTTGGAAGCTCTCATATTTCCGCGGCATGGGGCGACGGCGGTGGGGGTTCTCGTCTCTGGAACATAAACAACAAGTTGTTCCTGACCTGTTCCCCTACTGGCTGTGAGCCTGGCCCCGGTTCACTTGGTTCCAGACCCAGGCTGGGACCCCTCTGTAGCACACATGCCCCTTAATCGGCTCGTTAAATACTTTGATTTGATTGGACCAGCGCAAACGAGGGTCAATTAGTCATCAAAAAAGGTGTCTTTAAAAAAAAAGAAAACTACCCATTTCATAAACCTGTTGCAATGAGGTCAAGGGTGACGAACCAAGAGGAAGGCAACGTTTTCTAGGAACGCTTTTTTGGTTTACGTAACAGATGCCAGTTTACGCATCGGTGGGATGGATGGCATAGTCAGAATTGTTCTCGGGGGGGGGGGGGGGGGGGGGAAAGAAACGTCCAAGCCATTCAGCAGCAGAAGCATGGGTTACTGCTAAGGACATTTTGTTCAAAACATTCTTATTTTTTCTTCTTCCTTTTTTTCACTCCTCGCTCATTCACCGGCCCCCGCCTCCCCCTCCGTCCCTCTTTGTCACACAGAGAGGGCTCAGACTGCAGCAGTAGACGAAGAAGGATTTTCTCTCCCTAAATGGCCAGGGGGTGGGGGTGGTGGAGGGTGGGGGTGGGGGCTGTTGTCGGTGTCACCGCTAGGGATCACATGATGGTGGAGGGCGTAAAGGTCTCCAGGCAGCTGCTCCTTTTCGGATGGGATTTTCGAGGCAGACCCCGGAGCAGGGCCTCACGCTGTCTGCAATGAAAGGTGGAGCAAATACTTCGAGAGAGAGAGAGAGAGAGAGGCTGGGAAGGGGGGGGGGGGGGGGTGAGAGAGAGGGAGAGAAGCTGGGAAGGGGGGAAAGGAGTCTGGAGCCTCTTGGCTGGCTTCGTGTTATAAACACCCGCCGTGCTCAAATTCTTTCTTTGTCAATGAGTCATAACAGGTGTCTCGGCAAGAGTCTTTTTTTTTTGTATTCTCAGTTAGAATATTTTCCACTTGCCTGGAAAGGTTTTTATTAGGAACACTCTGCCCTGGGTAGACCCTCTTTCCCACCCTGAGACGCAATATGGAGACATTCTTTTGAAGCTGAAGAAGACTTACTTTTTTATTTATATTATTTGTATATTTATTTTACTACACTCTCAAAGTCGACACATGCTCAAGCCCTGCACACTTTGCATTCGAATGAAATGCACACACACACACACACACACACACACACACACACACACACACACACACACACACACACACACACACACACACCCTGTTAATAGAAGTCCTCACCATGGCTTACATACGTTTTTGCCCCTTCACACAAATACCTACAAGTTAAGTCCCCTTAAAAAGCCTAAGGAAATACTGATATGTTAGGTCTGCTTATAAAGCCTATAAGGAAATAGCTACATGTTAGTTCTCACTATAAAGCCTCAGGAAATGGCACCATGTGTACCAGAGGCCTGAGGTAATCAACACCCCTGGAGATTACACCTGTCATATTAATATATTTTTTCATTTGAGGCGGAACCACACATGAAACCGGCCGGCACGCCACGGCAACCTCGCTTTCTGGACCTGTTTACCATGTCATCGGAATTACTCCCCGGTGTAAACACACTTTTGAAGCGGACAGTTTTTCAATTTACAGTGCAGGGCGGCGGCGATGGCGGTGCTTTTGGGGACGCCGTGGACCTCCTTAATATGGCACATCAACTTGACGAGTACAGGGTCAATTTCCTCAGCCCTCGCGTCGACGTGTGCCTAGCTGCACCTCCGGGAGCCTGCCTGTGTGAGCCATGCTCAGCAATTCCCATTATTCATGTTCCCCCACAGCCCCCTACCTCCCGCCACCAAGATAAAGGCTCCCGTGGCGTCCGCTTCGTCGCATTACCCCGACGCACGGAGCATTTGTGGCCGCCGAGGTGTGTGATGGCGTGTGGAGAAGAGATGCATACATTGCGGTGACAAGTACAGTTATTGAACCGAATTCCAACAATCGTCGTCGTTTGAAATCCCGAAACCCCGGCGGTTTTCCATTCTGTGGCATTGATTGATCAACTCTTGTTTTCCACGCTCGCGTTGTTTAGCGTTTTGTTGTAGTCACTGTTTATTTAGATGTGTTTCCCCCTCCAAAATAAACTATGCTTGCTATTGGTTCTTAATCGCTCAAGTGTTGCTAGGAAATCATTTCAAAGCGTTTGCTATGAAATGGAAGATGAAAAGTTTCCCATGCCGTCAAAATGATTACAGTGCCGTTACCTTTTTAGTGAGTGACATTTGAGGGCACCGTTCAAATTCACTGGCTACTCATCTTGCTTTAATACGGGTTAACTGCAGCCATGTGGCGAAATGTTCCCCGTTTTTTTTTTCTTCACTTTTATCAAGCTGACATTTAGGCCTCTTTTTAAACTCCTGCCACATTTGCGGTGAAGTATTCCCATAACCAACTCCAGTGTTTCCTCTGTGTGTACGAGCATGCGTACATGGAAAGATAGTGCATAGCATTTATATTTTGTAGCAGTTGTATTTAAAAAAAAAACAATGAGGTACTAGATATCTACTGGTTAAAAATCCATACCTCCTTAGTAATTTTGTACACTAGAGGGCTTGTATATAGCTTCCCCTTTGACAAGCAATAAAGCTGAAGTGTTACAACCACTGTGATTACCTTATCCATAGTCGATGCCCCTATTGATCTTAGATCACCACATACTGTACGAGAATAGCTCATTCCAGGTTCCCTACCTTTTACCCTCACTGCATTATTTCACCACGTCTCCTCTTTTAAGGCCATTGTTGTGAAGCCAAGATCTAATGAAATTATTTGACATCAGCGGTGCAAATATTTTCGGTTGGTCCACAGCTGGACTCGCTGTCAACTGTGCATTGACCTTGTGTTGACTCAGTGTTGTTACCTTTGGGTGTTGCGCCGCTATTTCAGGTGAAAGGATGACAGATTTGCCCTCCCCTCTGTGATCTGTAGTATTGCTTTGGAAAGTCTTCCGTATTTTGGTCGAGAGACATTTTTATTTCTTCACCTCGACCAAAAAATACCTACTTTGGCAGTGGCCCAAAATGAGCTGTCTCCCATCTCAAGTTCTGCCTCTTTACAGGTTTGAAGAAATTGTGAAGAAAAGCCACGTTGAATATCATGCCGGTGGCGCGACCCAGAACTCGGTGAAAATCGCACAGGTTAGTCTTCAACGCCCCGAGGATCTTATTTGTATGCACGACTCTAATAGCTTCATATAAAATACTACATTCATTTGTGAATGAGTTGTTAATGTATGAACATCTGCATTTCGGAGGGCTGGAATAGCCCCCTCTGGGGTTTACAGAGGCCCTGATCCAATGTCCATCTCCAGGTGTTTAATTTTCTGTTCCCTCAGTGGTTTACAGGATTTAAGCAACTTGGTGAAGGCGGTGAGTCCGCAGACAGTCATTCTTCTCTCTCCTGAATAACTCAAGGATCTTCAGCCAGGCAGCTCTGGGAATACAGAACATAGCTGTATGGAACATTGACATATTACAGTTTTAAACTGCTGTGGAAAGAGAGAATTCATCAGACCTGCCATAGAAAGAGGAACGGGAGGGGATGAATTCATAATATTTGCATTGTTATCTAGTTGGCCTAATTTCCTGAGACATGTCAAACATCAATTAGGGAGAATTACAAGTAGAGGCAATTAACGTGTCACAACAAATTATAAAGAACAAATGCTGATGTTCCCCTTACTCTCACACAGTATCCAAAAAATAAATAAAAACAAATTGATTGTCCAAATCTGAAATGGCAATCTAAACTCAACAAGATGATACTGAATAATGTTTTTCTTAGTGCTGGCAGCAATAAGTGTGTAAATTGGACACGCTGTGATTAGCCACTGATAAGCTTTTGGTTTATGCACATTAAACAAAGGCGCATCAAGCTGAAAACGAATTTCCTTCTGAGGAAAAATTAGTGCACAAGCTAATTGACAGGCTGGTGCTTTTGCCACACATTTCAGTGTGTGTGTGTGTGTGTGTGTGTGTGTGTGTGTGTGTGTGTGTGTGTGTGTGTGTGTGTGTGTGTGTGTGTGTGTGTGTGTGTGTGTGTGTGTGTGTGTGTGTGTGTGTGTGTGTGTGTGTGTGTGTGTGTGTGGGTTATGAGTAGCGCGGGGATAGGAAGACGGGGCCCAGGGCGAACCGCATCAGCATGCTTTAAGACAGTAAACATCCTCTAAAAAGAGATCCAGAGCCATGCTCCGCCATGCAAACACTGGTTAATTATAAAGATCAGAAGTGTTTGCATAAAACTCACTCTGAGATATTCGCTGCCAACTTTATTTTTATGCACCGAGAGAGCCGATCCCACCTTTTTCAAACAGGGCTCCATGTGAATGTGACTTTAATGGTTGAATGCTCTCTTACTCCATTTCAATTGCGTGCCAATTTTTCTTCAGATGACTTCCTTCCTTTTGTCGTCCTAGGGATACAGCCATATTGTTTTGCACTTAAGACACAGTGCTTGGTGTCGGGTTTTCTGTTTCATATCGGAGGTCACCGAGGCAACGGTCCAAGGCTGTTTCATCGATTTTACTAAATCAGATGAAAAAGGAGAGATTTCTTTCAGTACTGATGGCAAAACCTTTTGTGTTCCCCGGTGGCCTTTGAGAAGCTCTCACTCAACCCAACGGGTGTCATGATGCCATGGCAGTATTGAGTCTGATACATTCTTCCCTGCTTATTTGGTTATTCTCACCCTCCGGAAAGATATGTGCAACGGATTCTGAAACACTCTGCATCTAAGTTTCTTTTTGTCAATATATATATACCTCGATGCGGTGCCTTCTTCACCTTTCACTTTCAGGATTACGGTGCTCTTTTAAGGGAAAAAAAAAATGCATTATGCATAAACCAGCTCCCTAGATTATCACATTGTTGCACCTGCAATATGTGGAACTTCAAACCTTGCTGCATTGTGGAAGCCGAACTTTCAAACACGAATGGTATTCACCACGGTGCCGATTCCACATCAAAGGGCAGATGGGGACTAAATGAGATGCTCGATCCAAGGGCGAGTTTGCACAGGAGCGCCGGCGCCACTGCAAGATGGGGAGAAACGTTCAGTGGCTTTAGCCCAGAAACTCTGCACACGGTGGGGGATACCCACGGTATGGAGTGGGGGGGGGGGGGGGGGGGGGGGGAAATCAATGACCCTTTTCTCCAGAACCCCAACCTTGCCGTGCGTCCGGGGGGCGAGAGGCGTAATGGGTTAAACACTCCCATAACATGCAAGTTTTAAGTTTCTGCGTTGGCAAGGAAAATCCCACCTCTTAACAGGATGCAGGGATCAATGATAATTGGATTTGGTAACACAAGAAGCGGCTCAAGCCAGGCTTAGCCGGATAAGTATTGTTTTCCGCTAACTGCTATCTCTGCCCCGCGCTTTGATTGAGATCATTTACTGTTTGTTCGTCATCAATTGCTCGCTGTCTGCTATCTTAAGCAGCAGTTCCTCTTATCCATCTGCGTTGCAGCAGCAGTCGCTACAACCGCTCCATATTAAGAGCTCCCTGAAATACAAAAAAACCATCATGCATAGTAGACGTACTAGATGTCCCACGGTAGATATGTCAACACATTTGTACTGCCTCCCCCGTGCACCGCTGCTCCTTCAGAAAGCCCTAGATCTTATCTGGAACACTTTTCTGACAACCCTGCCAAGTTGAAATGCTAGCATGCGCTGTGGGCGCCTCTGCTCTGATTCTTTACATGACGCGGGAAAGATGGAAGTGGCTTGGCTTGGTGGTGGCTGCAAACAACAACAACAGCAACGCCCATGGTCTTGAAGGGACTGGTCGGGGGGTGGTCCTGCATGAAGCTTCACCTGCTGGTATGAGCTGGACTCTTGGGCCACACAAACACAGCAAGAAGCCCCATATATCTGAGCCCTCCACATATCGGCTATGAATCCAGTTTTTGTCACGTACCTTTCATGTGATCATTTTAGTCTTTTTAGTCACTATGCTGGGATTGTGACTGGATTGAAACAGTGCAAGCACCCGTTGCGTTTGAGGAGGGGTGGTTGGGGGTTGCGGGGTGTGAGATTACTGAGGGGCTGTGTTGAGAAACACAAGTCAGTTTATGAAGACAGAACATCAAAGTCTGGGAACAGCTCTTAAAAGGCATCAGATTGAAGTGTGTTAGCATAGACCCACTCCCAGGAAGTTGTTGCTGCTGCTGCTACTGAGGCTACCAGGAGGCTAGGCTATATACTCAAAATGCAAATAGCATGCTTCTTGTAAACTGTGTTTTCATTACATTGCACACAAATCAACAGCATTAAATTATTTCCTCTATGCAGTGCAATGTTGTTTTGCGTTTTTTTTTATTTCCCCCCTCAGTACCACAAAGGACAAAGTGTTCTGTGTAACTGCACTAGCTGTGAACTCGGAACCAAAGAAGTTGTGATTAAGTGTGTTCTCGATTCTTTATTTAGATTGTGTGTGTGTGAGTGGTGCTTGGTTGCCTGCATCGTCAATTCACCACCATGTCTTAATTATTGTTTAGAATGTAAAGGGCTTTGAAAAATCTTCCCTTACTGTTATGGTTATGGTGCCTGTTTAACATTTCCCTAAGACCTTTGTCAATTCTGGTATGGGGTGAATGGGGCCCAAGGCTTGGATGTGAGCTCCGAGCGCTTAATTGGAAACGCATGTGCACAGAACGGTTGGATGTAAAAAGAAAAGAAGGGGAAAATCACAGAAAGAAGTCCCTCTGCACTATTTGACTGTGAAAGGCCCTCGTATTATGTTGAGATCCTTAAAATGGGGTTTGATGTCTCATTTCAAGGCATTGACTTACTTCTTGGGGTGAAAAATATTCCATGACCTAATGTTTGGCTTTACAGCTCGTTTGTGTTAAATCAATAAAAAAAAGCAACTTTTCCGCCTCCATTTCTTTTTTCTTTTTTTTCATAGACCCAATGTTAGAAAAAAAATGCCCACGTCTGTAACCACTTAAGGAATGAAGGATAGATTACAAAGACAGGAGAGACACTGTGCACCAGCTATGTGTGTGCAGTTGTTTCTTTGTGTTGCGAGATTGCACAAGCTAATGTATAAAATGCAAAGAAATCACGGCTAGCTGTTTGTTGATTGCATCCATTTATTATCACTCCATGATCAGTGTTGAGGCAAATGCGTTATAGCAACCCCCCCTGCCTTTTTAAGTGTATTCAAGGTGTGCTTGAGGCAAAGCTATGGATGGATTAATACGTGACAGCTACAGAAGACTTTACATGCTTTCATGGTTTATTTATCTGCGCATCTGAAAAGCCGCCGTTTGTGTTGCCGAGACCGGGGCGGGGGTGCATATCTCAATGAAATGAGCATGCTAATGAATGATTCAGAAGAAAAACCTGAACCTCTGTGTGCCTTTTGAGTTTCTCGCTGAGGAAAATGAGCCTTTCAAGTGCAGCCTTTTGTTGTTCATGCAAGGCCTCTCTGTTTGTTTTAACACAGGTTAACTGTGTTGCCGCCATCGGCGTCAGAGCCGAAAGACCACTTCATGGGTACCTAGCCTGACCATTCCCCGTCCTAACCTCAGTGGGTAGAACGCGCTCCTTTATTCATTTGTTCCTGCGGGAGACGACTTCCTGTTTTTGGAGATGGAAGTAAGGTGTTCCGAATGTGTGAGCAGCATCAAAATACACCCCAGCACCCCTCATCCTGCATTTTGTCTCGTTTTGATTGTTATACATTTTCCCAAGCACAAGCGCTGGAAGAAAGCAACGGCTCATTCGCTTTGATGAGCGATGTGCTCAGTGGAACAGCTTCAATGTCACCCGCCATGAGGCAGCTGTGAAGTCTCAGCTCACGCCTCACGTTGCCATTTACTCCATGATGAAGTGGAGAGATCTATGCCAAATACAAACACACACACACACAATTTGCACACACATAATGTTTTTGCAGCCCTTTTTTAAGCGGTATTTTGACTTTGTAACAGGTAATACCGGCATAGGCTTGGGTGTCAAAGACATCGATGAGGATGAAGGTTGTATGGTAGATATTTCCTCATCCCATATGCAGTAGATTACCCGGTGTGCTCTGTTTTTATATGTTTTCTCTTAATTTTCTTTCATATATTTCATGTGAACGTTTCGACTTTAATTTCTCCCCCTCCCACTTAAACTGGGCTTGGGGGTAGGGTTGTATTGGTGACATATTACCACGTGTGTTGAAGCTAATTTGCTAGTTAATGTAGGCTGCCAAAGGGAAGGTGTGGGGACTAGATTGTAACTCATAAGTATGCATTGGACAGAGTGTTGATTAACATGGAGAGGCTCGGGAGATCCCGCACACTCAATGTGCATCATCTTGCCTCAGAGGCTGGCCTTGGAATTAGAAGTGATGCCTTGCATAACGTGTCTTTCCTTCTTAATACTTCAGGCTCAGAGGCAGTGAAAAAAAAAAAAAAAAGAACGCTGTACCATTGGACCCAGCTATCTTTTGTTTGGACGGTTCCACAGTTGTCCCGCCCCCTGGCTAGGTTCTGAGCACTACATTTCAAAGGAACGGCGATACAGACAGCCGTGCCCATATCTGGCGGCATTCCTGTGTCAAATTACGGAGCGATGTATCGCACTTGGGATGCTCTCCACGTTTGCGCTGTTCTGAGTTTAGGCACAGGCATTTTTAGGACAATGAGCAGCGATGGGAGGGTGGTGGAAGGGAAAAAGAAAAACAAGACATTTTTTTGCAGCTGTGGAATGACTCTGCAGACACAATGGGCTTGCTAAATGAGCCATCGGCGGAAATGATCTGTTGGCTTGGGTCAAGTAAGCGATGAATATAAAGATGATTGTGCATTAGATGCGACGGCTCTACATATCCTTTTTTATTATTGAACGTTTGCCCCCTCGCTCGTGCCCCTCCACACACACACACACACACACACACACACACACACACACACACACACACACACACACACACACACACACACACACACACACACACACACACACACACACATATACACACACACACACACACACCCCTCCACCCCACAGGATGACTGTAGCTGCAGTATTTATCTGGCACATTCTCAGCATGCTCCTGCTCTTGTGGTTGAAGTGTTGCGTAGCAACAAAGAAAAACAGCTTTAAATATTTTGGTAAAAAGGTTTTAAAGAAAATACAGAACAGCCCACAATTACTGTTCATTTCTTCCAAGTTCATAAGTTTAGCTCTGCTATTGTGCCACATCACAAAAGCCAAGCCAAAATAGGCTTTTGTCTTTTATTTGGCAACACATTGTGATCATCCGCTGGTATTCCTGCATGTATTGTTTAAGGTTGTGTCTGGACAGGGACATTAATTCAAGAAACATGTTGCCAGGTTTCTTCTGCCTTGCTGATGCACGGCTGATGCTAAGCATGCTATTTTAAACGCTTGTTGCTGATTTGTCGGTGGAGCTCGCCTGGACGCAACCGATTATCTATGACAGCATGGGAGAACGTGTGGAGGTGAGGTGCAGATTTAAAGTGATGAGCCTCAGGAAAACAACCTGAGGGTGGAGGGGCCAAACAGGCCGTGGGGGTACGGGCGTAAGGGTGGACTTGAGGGATGGGTGGTGAGGGGGGGAGCGGGGTGGGCAAGAGAGAAGGCTGGATGATGCACAGCAGGTGACAGACAGACACTAATAGTAATGGCTTTTATCGGTGTAGCGCTTGCTTCCTCTTCTCACCACGGGTCCTGACATCCACCTCCCACTCCACCCCCTCCCTCTAGCAGGGGGTGCTGGGACCTCACTGTGTGGCGCGGCCCCGCTCCAGCAGAAAGGGCTTGCCAAACACTGGTCCCCCCCTCACATATAAATTGCATCATTAACAACAACGCCTAGATTATTCCGAGCAGCGCCCACCAGGGGCATATGGCTGCCGTTGTGGCTCTACTTAGCTCTCTGACTTAGCTCAAAGATGTTCAAGTTCCCCTGAGCAAGCTGGGGAGTGTGGAAAAAAAAAAAAGAGTCATGCGAGTATCGGGATTCTTTGCGTCCACAGCACTTGTATCATCAGGTTGACCCCGAAATCTTTATCTTTTTTTAAGATACAACATGTATGCCAGAAATTACAATGTAACCTTAGTGGAACACATTAATGGTACCGTCCTACAGAGGGTGCTGTAGTGCATTTGTTTATAGTTGATTGGCTTTAATGATATTCACTTCAGTTCGGCCACATTCATATAAACAATGGCGGACACCGACGGCCCTGAAGAGCCAGAACCAAAGGTTATACCCAGAGGTTTACCCACACAAAAGAGAAAATTATTACCGAATCGCAATATAGACAGAATCACAATACATATCGTATCGGCACTCAAAATTCGTAATATCGCATCGTGAGGTCCCTGCAGATTCACATGACTAATTTGTTCCAAAAGCAAGCCATGCATGGTCTTGTGGCAGGCCTGGCTTACTAAATGGCCTCTCCGTTATTACCAATCTTTTTATTTCCTCTCTTAAGTTCTTTTTGGGACTCTTCAGGACCGCCGAGGGAAGACGGACCGCTGTTAATAGCAAACGCCTAGCGCCCCTTAGCCTAATAATGATTGTCCTCTGTTTAAATTGCATTAGGCAGTCCGCACCGTCGTCCATTGCACCTCCGAGGGAGGTCCTTAAGCCCAATTGATAACTGCAGTGGCGCCCGACGGTTTCTCACCCTCCGGATCAGCTGGCAATTAACTCTGTAATTACTCTCCGAGGTTAAGGTTAAGCTCTGAGCTAAAGGTTGGGGCAGCAAACATTTTCATATGATCCCCGATACTCTATTATCGTCCCTCGCAGCGACCAAGTTTCAAGGGGTTATGGTGGGTGGGTGGGTAGGTGGGTGGGGGGGGGGGGGGATACATTACACAGAGACTCTTGGCAATTACTCTTTGGTGATTTTCCCCACGCCGTACAGTCTACATGATTAATCTGGATTCCCCTGTCCCACCGCATCCCTGCCTCTGCTTACCGTGCAGGTTCCGCTTTCACCTGAACAAATGGCTCCTTTAGACAAAAAGTGCCAACCTTTTACTTTTTACTGGCTGTTAAAATAAAAAAATAAAACAAGGTGGAGTTGGTAGGGAGGGGGGGGTGGGTGCAAAGTCCTGCAGTAATAACAGACAGCCAGACGTGGGGGTGGGGGTGGGGGGTGATGCTGGAGAGTTGGGGAAGGTGGAGTGGTTGGTGGTGGACAAGGAAGTGGGGGGTGCTGCTGGTTGGTTAATAGTGTTGAATAAAGGAACATTTATTTTTGTGCTTCGGCCTGTTACAGCCTCAGGAAATCTCTTGATCGGGAGCAAATCCTATTAACTTACAGTGCACTCACTCAGGGTAATGGGCGCCACCTTGAGACTCTGCGCACCACCACCACCACTACCCCCCCCTCCGACATGCTTATACCAGTGTCTGGAGGGCATGGTGTGGGGAAGACCACCACCAGGCGTTGCCTAATCGAGTCAAACAATCTGCTGGGTATGGGCAACACGAAGTAGGGCTGTTGATATCCAACAAGCTCATTCAACAGGCCCCTTCACACGTCCCTAACCCAATAGCATGGGATCAGTGGTTGGGATCAGTTCAAGATCGGGTTATTTGAGCCCCTGAGAATTGTAAAGTGATCCCTGCGCAGCTTTTTCCCCCTTCGCAGGGGTGATCGCAACTGTTTGCTGGTATAGACTGCAAGCGCCCAGCCAAAGAGCAGTCCATTCATTTATTTAAATGTTTTCCCAGAAGTAAGTGTGTGTGTGTGTGTGTGTGTGTGTGTGTGTGTGTGTGTGTGTGTGTGTGTGTGTGTGTGTGTGTGTGTGTGTGTGTGTGTGTGTGTGTGTGTGTGTGTGTGTGTGTGTGTGTGTGTGTGTGTTCCGAGAATTTGGGAATTACTGCATCTATTAGAACATTTATATTTATTTTGAACTAAAACATTGTTTTTTCGTGTTGACTTATTCTATGACAAATCGGAGGATTTTCAGATAGCTGTACTTAGTTTAAAAACCTCAAATACTGTAATTCGCCTGGGAACCTTACGGCAAATATGCTCACCCCTCCTGCAATTAGGAGGCTCATCTGAATTGGCATTTGTCGTTGTGGGTGGCAAGGTATTTCTTTATTTTTCTCAAACAGAAGCATATTACTCATAACTTGCCTGTTTCCTGACACATCTCGTGGTTCTTTTTTTAAATATTGTCACCAAGAGCTTTTTGTGTGTGTGTGCGTCCCAAACATGACCACATCCATTGCCATCGCTCCACTGATGGATCGTCTTTGGGCTTTGGGGCTGCTCATAAATCCATGTTCAAAGACATGTTCTTTCTGCTGTCACCGGTACCCCTTGTGCCTGCTGTCACCCAGCTGTCTTATGTCGGCAGAGTTAGAGTGCACACCTGACACATACAATTTATTGGAAGCATATTCTTTGTTGTGTACCATGGGAGTTGGAATTTTTGATTCCCTTTTTTATTTTTTTCACTAAGTGCTCTGATTGTGATTCTCTACGATGACTCGCTACAATTCCCTCTCTCTTCCGGCCGAGAGTTACGAGTGCAGAAGATGGCCGCCCGTGAGCCGTTGGAAGCGATGATCAAGAACAAAAGAAAATGAGTGTGGTTCAATTAGCGGTTTGTTTTCAGCCAGCGTTACACTGCATTTTCGCTGTAACCGCTACCGCTCCTAGTTAGAATCATTGGCCCTCTGAGGGGTAAGGAATTACGAAATGACAGCCCCTCGTGTCGGAACAAGTCAAGCTGATTCGGTGCATATTGAAGAGGTTCCCACCAAATGTTCCTGTGCGTGTTAAGGGAGCGGCGTTAACCTTGTTTTGATTTGCATCTCCTTAGCAATTAAGATAATATGTCCTAATTAGACATTTTAATGTACCGCTGTGAGATTTTTGATAATTGTACAGAATTCTCTGCGGTGATTTTCCCCTTGCCTTCCTGTCTTCTCCTATGAATTCATGGCTGATTAGATCACCGCTCTAATAAGATTTGAGTTCCACTGTGAGATTCTCTTCCCACGTCTCTGACATGCAGAGCTATTGAGTGTAATTGTGAAACAAGTGCCCCTTGACGTGACAAGACATTTGCAAGCTGCTGAGTATACCGTCCTAAAGGACCACTCCAAAGTTATTTTTTAAACCATTATTTGAGTGAGTTGGCAAATAGGCATTAGTAATCCCCTGCTTCTGTGAAGCTATTACTAAACTGGCCCTACTGCTATTTGACCACCAGTAAGACAGCTTGTCTGCCTGCACAGTATATTTTATTATTTCCTAATTATGTCTCCATTAAAGTGGGAACGTTTTTTTGAATCTGTTTAGAAACTATTCAAGAGTCTGCTGTGGAGTAATTATGTGCTGTTTTATCAGCTGTGTTGTGCCTTGTTAAGATGGATGCCAAGGTTTCCTCCCCGAAAACGGCCAATGTGCCCTGCAGGTGAACACTTGGTTCAATCCAGACTTGGGCATGTTTCAGCAACGTCTCTGTAGACAAATCCATTAACCATTAACCATGGAGGTTTGGTTTTCATAGTGTAGTTCACAGCCGTGCTAAATTGCCTCAAGCGTCGTGTTTGTTTTTGTGCAGCTGATTTTACTCTGTCTGTCACTGTGAGCAGGGAAGAACACAATACGTATTGGCAGTTAATACGTTCTGTTGATAATGTTACACGTGGGGCCTGGGAGAACTGACACAGAGCTGTGCAAAAAGATAACCTCAGAAGCCTTTGTGGTGAGAAATGGTCCTCCACAAAGGAATTAATGACAGATCCTTCCAACATAATTGTCTAATTGCGCCAGGCTTTAACTAGGACACATTGTGCTAACTCCAGACAAAAGGCGAACCAGTGTGACAGCCTCTTCAGCAGTGAGTGGGAGGCAGAGCGATAGAAAGAAAATAGAGAGTAAGGACAAGAGCAAGATGGGCGGGGGAGGAAAGTAGGTCTGTCACTGAGCCATTCCTCCACTCGATATGTTACCACAGAAACAAATGTATGGTGTAAACACTGCATGGATCACAGCTCCTGGGAGGAGAATCACTGCAGTGTAATGAGGTTGGTTTACTCGCCGAGCTCTCTTGCCTCCCAGCCGGGCTAACTCCACACTTAAACCCTCCTAATTAAAGGCAATCGGCCACTCGATAATTGATCAAGTCGGTCGCCTCGGCGTAAAAACCAAAGCAAGCCAAGCAACACTACCCTCCCCGCCGCCCTTTTGTCGGAGCTGCCTACCTGCTCCGTTGCCACGGGCGACGGGGAGAATGGGATAATAAGCATCTCTGAGAGGAGAGGTTGCGTACCGGAAGGTTGGAGAGGTCAATAAATTAACTGTTGGTTCTTGTAATATAATTGGTCACACCAAACCATTGTCTGAAAGGTCTCATTGGTAAGCGTGGCAGAAATGGAATGAGTCACTCATCAGTAATGCAACCTTTCTCTCATTTCCCGTTAGCATTACACACATCATAAAGCATCGCTTCCAGCCGCTGTTGACGACGGGGAACGAAGAGTTGTACTACAGCAGGATTCGCGCTTGCATCACCATGGCCAAATAGCGAATGATCAGTTTTACATAGGTTACTGTTTATAGCAATCCAGTTATTGTTTATAGCAAGCCAGTGTTATGACAGGATTGACTGCTGAGGTACCTGAGAAATAACCCCTTTGCCCGGGGGGGTCCGCGAGTCAGGGAAAATCCATAAGCCAAGGTTCCCGAGCTTGGGAAATTGGCTTGGGTAATGAAAATGAATCTTGTAGGGGATTGGATCTGGGCAGAGGCTGGGTGAGGACATACCGTGGACTGGGAGAAAGGAGCCGAGGAAATAGGGGTTGCAGTGGGAAACATAACGTGGCGTGTAAGTGCGGGAAATTGGGCTAGTGTAAATATGGGCAAACACCTGCACAGCAGAGAGAGGGAGATTATTACACACAGACCTGCACAGGTGCGTCGGAGTCGGATCAACAGCACAGTCAATCCATTGACTTATGTTTTTTTGATGGTTTTTGCCGTGGCATATATATGTGTTTTGTTTTATGTTCTACACCGGACTGACCCTTTTTGTTGATTTTGAAAATAAAAATATATTTTTTCTCTTTTTTATTCTTTTGTTTTTCCGACTTTTATTCTGAAATATTATGTTGCAGTAAAATAGCCAATTGTACAATTGCATGGTTGTATTAATCCTATTTTATTTCTTAATAATTATTATTACATTGTGATGGTGCACAGACATTTATAGAATACATGTAGGAATTATGAATATGAACGCAGAACATAAAATAGGTATGTATCCTATCAATTTAACTTGTCATTTCCATAGATGTCTGAATGGTTTGTGCTTTGGGCAAATTATGGTCTATTTTTCAGGCTTGATGCTCGTACGTACAAAATGATCCGATCAGTCGACCATGTCTACATTGGCAACGATCCATATGGCACCTCACCAACCAGTACCATGTTATTACTAAGTGGGTGTAACTTCCTTATGCCAATCACAAAGTGCTTGTGTTGCACTTCTGAATTCCTGTGGCTAGCAGCTGTTAGCAATTTCTCTTGACAACCTTTTAGAGTAAACCTGTCTGGAGTTTCCCATCATTAACAATTAAACCTCTTCTTTATGTCGAGACATACACACCAACTCACATACAGGATTTGGAGTGTACCTTGCACATGAGAAATATTTGACTCTCCATAATAAGGTGTCTGTGTGAGCTATAACCCCCCCCCCCCCCCCCCCCCCCCCCCCCCCCGCCCTGCCCTGCCAAAATAGTCTGTGGCATACCTAGCATATTCTTGTGAGATTATAAAACCCAGATCTTGGGTAAAGCTGCCTATTTCATATGATGCAGGAATACGGATTCCAGCCAGTGTTTAACGATGTAGCTATATTGCAAGGGGTGGAACAGATTACCCTGATGTGGTTCCCGGTTGAACACACAGAGGAGGTCTTCACTATGTATTGCGTTGGGAGGTGAAGCTCTGCTTACCTGTTCCTCATGTTGTCTTGCAGTAGGTACAAAGCAGAGCAGAGTATATTTAACTTGGTAGCTGGCTGTGCTCATTGGTTTTTATTTTCAAGGGTGTGAAAGAGACACACAACATCCCCCTGGCGCTGAAAAGATATCTGCGGTGTGTTATTGTAGCATTGACCTTGGTTCTTCTCTGAAAGCCTTCTGTCAGTGCAGATTCCTATAGGCACAGAGCACCACTCTGTAGTGTTGACTAAAAAAAACTCATTGAACCTTCGGTGCCAAAGCCAACAGTGCAGAGGAGTGTGGATAACTGCTGAAATTGGTTTACTTTTTTCCCTCTGTAAGTAAAGCAGGCTTCACCCCAGAATGCGTCTCTTTAAACGGCCCCTGTGACTAGATTCTCCCTCCCTGTGCGCCACTTTGGGCTTTTGGTTTTGCTGGAATTAAAATGTGTTTTCTCACTGTGTGAGACCAATATATGAATTGGGTTTATTACGATACTGTGGATATATGGGATCCGAAAAACACTGCAGTCAGAGTTATGCGACGATTCCAGTAAATACTAAATGTGGGCTGAGAGTCAGGTGAAGCAGCCCTGGCTCAAACTCAAAACTTTTTTTTAATACTTTTTTTATTATTATTATGGGACTGGAATTTTATGGAGGAAAATGCATGCAAAATATACTGAGATTAAATTCAGGTTTTTGGCAGGGGAAATGTCCCGTTGGCGTGGAGAACAATATCTAAATAAAAGTTTTTTTTCCTCCAGACAGATTTAACTGAAGTGTATTGTCCTCTCTCTCTAGCCATGCAACATAACTGTCTAGAAAGGCAAAAAGCCGCAGCCACAGAGTTGGAGCATATTAACTTTATTGGCACACTGGGTGTTATTTCTGGCAAGCAGGATCCCTTCGGAGAGTTGTTTTGATATATGAAGTGCATCTGCAACGGACCTTTGTATTTCTCCTTAACCTGTAAAGCATTAAATAGGCCAGTGATATCCCTATCTATTTCTTTTTGGAATACTGAAACACACTGAACACAGTACCAAATCATTAGCATGAATAGATTCCAGAGCCCTAATGACAACCAGGCAAACTCCAGCGACATTGTTATTACAGAGATCTGCGGGAAAGCGAGAGGGAAGGGGATGAAAATTGAGAGTTGATTTATAGCGGCGACCAGGATTTATATCCCAACTCTCAAGGAACTCCACTGATCTTTGCCCAAGTTCTCACAGACCGGGCCTCGGAGCATCTGGTTTTGGAAACATCTCCCTATCAAACACTGAACATTCTCTCCTTTTTTCTCACCGATTCATCGGCAGAATGTTTACACCTGTGGGGGATAGAGCAATGCTATAGTCCCTATCTGCTGGACAGGATTACATTCCCGGATAATGCGGTAATGCCAAATAAAAGACCCATGCTCTCTGTGGGAGTGGTGGAGCACCAGCCTGCAAGGCTCCCGCCTTCCTTTGGTAGCTCAAATAGGACAAAGTTATTATTAGCCTTTGAGTTTACTATGTATTAGGCAGCGTTTGATGGTCCCAGCATCTGCCGTGTACAGACGGCGTTATCGCACAGATATAAACGACTTTTATTAGCTAGCCTGAAGTGTGGTTATTTATTACAGGTTTCCTTCTCAAATCATGCTTTGGCTGAGAGTGGGAAATATATTGCCCATTGTCTGCCTTTCCGCTGTCGTCTATTTTGAGGCATGCCATTTTAATTCCCGTAATGTTGTATCCATTCATTATTCTCCTTATCAATATTATGATGCCAGTAGCATTCTTTATGGTTTTGGTAATAAGTGCCTTATTTTTCATAGGTACACATTATTTATGATTGTGTTTGTGGAGAATTGATGATGCATAACAGCCTGAGTGTCCTGGTGCATGGCATCAGCCAAAGGTATCTGGAAGGTTATCTGAGCAATAAATCCCAAACTCGTCCACAGATGTTTGTCTCGATGCACCGCAGTGGCCAGTAGTTTATGAGTGATGTGGTTTACTCTCGCTCCGTCTCTGTGTAAGCTGTCAGAAAAATAGCATGACTTGTTTTAAGCTGCCAGTTGATAAGGAGAAATTTGATGGCACAGCCTCAAAGTTCAAAGCGGTTGCCTCACACTCTTCTTCTAGCTTCACAGTGGAGTAGAGAAGCTGCCAGATTTTAGTTCTTGGCAATCAGACTGCAGGAACGGTCTGTGCAGTCTTGCATTTTAACTGTCCTTTCTTTATGTGGCCTCATCCAATTGTGTTGGGTCTATAATCAGAAAATCGAATTAGATGTGCAGAGCGTCGAATAAGCCCAATCCTTTCAACCAGCAGTAGAGGACCTTTTTCCTTTTTTTTTGTCATGGCTTATTTTCTGAGTCACACTTATTGAACAAATTACCCCTTTAACTTGCCAGGCAGGAGGCAACCGTCCGTGCATTGTCCATGATCTGGGCAGAGAGGAGGATCCAGTCTATTAGTGCGATGATAGGGCCTTCGCTGCGTGCAGCCGGCTGATTGAATGGCCTCCTCCCTCAAGGTCAGGCCTGAGTTAAGAGCCATTTTCTGCTTACCTGGGCAGCAACTCGGCCACCGGATCCGCACACACACCACCTTCTCACACCGGTGTCCACAAGAAAAGAGCTCATCGCGGATATTTTCCAACAAGCAACATTAGGGAAAACCCCCTTCTGCCTGCAGCAGCAGCAGCAGCAGAGACACAAAGGTGTGAGTAATCTGACAAGTGGGTTCCTGCTGCAGTGCGTGAAGACATCAGGAATGTCGTTTTCCGATTCCCTACGGACAGGTCCAGTCATATCCTCCTATTGTGACTCCGTCAGATGAAGCCTCTTACATGCACATTAGAACACTAGACACACAGAAGGGCAGGGGTCACGTATCTGACTCCTTTCTTCTTTTGCACTTGAACACGGAAGCTACTCGTGTTTCTTTTTTTTAATAATGTAAGCTCCTTACTCACCGAGACCTACATACTATATAATCTTTGCTAAACTGTATAAAAGTGCTTTTGGGTGTATCGATGTATTCTGGGAGGATTAGGATCATTGTGTCGGCACTAGATCATTTAAGCCCGGCGAGGCCAAAACCTGTATACATTATTGGGCCGATTGAAACAAAATCATGCAGACGCAATGCAGTCAAATGCTTATTTGAGCGCACCTCTCCACCATGTTTGAAGTGATTTTTTTTATTCTGCTACATGCCACCACCGTGTTTGATTTAGTCTGCCCGACCTGTCCTAAGCCCTCAGTTGTGGCTGTCATTTGCCATGTGTCAAATAACGACTAAAAGCACACAGATCACCGGCTGTTGTCACCACATCCAGAGTAGACCACTGCCTCTTGTCCGAGATCAAAGCGCTGCTCAAATGCAGGGCATTGTGGGAGGTCGGAGCCCACCAGTCCACCTGGTGGTGGTGACAGTGACTGGATGAAATTCCATTGGCAGGATTAGGGACTTTTCCATTAAGGGCCTTCCTGTTCACATCTAGTGTCTATGGCAGCAACTACAGAATCAAATGTCATTTTCTGGTCAGTGAATACCACTCCCAACCCTTTGATTTCAGTTTTTCAGTCCCCAGCAAAGATTGGCTCCTCAAAAAGGAAAATGTACTTTTCTTGCTAATCTGCTCACTGGTTTACTAGCTAATTTGTTCAACTATCAAATGTGACATTTAATGAGAACATAGGTCATTTTATGTCAGGTAGGCAATTGCCTACCTTGACCCATATGGCCAAGATTTGTTTCGCAAAGTTTGTGTTTCTGTTTCCGTGCTTTCATTTTTATTGCTCCTATTTATTACTCAGCAAGCGAAGAGGAAAAGCCTTGCTGCCAGGGAGTCCCAGCCCATGAATGTAGCTCGAAGGCATTTTCCCCTTCACGTGAACCGCTGGGTCCCCCACTAACCTTCACAACACATACGGAAAGCCCAGGATATCAGACCGAGGCCCTGCAACGCAAAGCTACACCTCAGTGCTGCATCGTAGCTCACCGCCTCAAGCCTGCCAGCTAAAAGTGTCTGCCTCTATTGTAGCGGTAGGGGACTTTGGCTACGACTGACTGAGACAACATCACCTTGTTTATCCTGTAAATAATTCAGCCCTCCCGGGCAACAGAAACCAAATCAAGGCTGTGTGTTTAACAAAGAAGGTGAGAAATGTAGAAGAAAAAAAAATAGGTGCGAGAGTGGAGATGGAGGGAGTGAAACAAATAATCAGGTGTCCTTTTTAGAAAAAGTTTGGCGCCTGGTGATAGCGCCACATGCCTTATTCCTATGCAGCGCGATGCTGCTGCTGTGGCGGAAGGTGTTGTGGGGGTGGAGTCTGGGGGTGGTGCTGGAGGGTGCGTGTCGTGTAGTGTGCGCTGAACTCACCTCTTTGATAGCTGTGAGGAGAGGGCGGCGGCACACCGCCGGGGACATTGCAATTGTTGTGTTAAATATCCAAGCCCATGGAGTGTGTCTGCACTTCACCCCGGGTTTGATGCTTAATGCCCGGGGGGGGGGGGATCTGGGTCCTGTTCCTGGGAGCTGTCAACTATCACCACCCCTCCACCACCACCACTTCATCACCTTGTCTGGGATACGCACGTACACGACACATACTCAGGGCGCGCTGGGAAAAATCATACAAGCATGCAAATGGCCATGTTTTTCATATCTCATGTTTCATGTTATCCATCCTTGCCTTGTTGGCCTGGCTTTGCCTCCCCTTTGGTTGTGAGAAATGTTGTCTTATTCAACAGAACATGTGTAGCTGATAATAATGTGTGACTGCCATGTCAAACTGGAATGCGGCGATTGACATTGTCGAAACAATAGACAGTGTTTACAAGGGCAGAATTTGCAGTTTGGTATCAAGTGAATTTGCGGTACACCCACATACTAGTGATGTTGTTGATCAGCAGACCACAGGCCTTGGATGATGAACATTCTTCCATTCAGGAACCTTCTCGTATTGATTGAACCTTTTGAGGGTTGATTGCAGGGAGGAGAGTATGTTTCCATAATCTAAAAAGACCAACAAAAAACAAACGTGGGGGATTGAGAGCTTCTCCGTGCCTTTTCAACTGATAAAAGGCTTATTATCACGTTGATCATTTACAGCCCTCCCTTTGTTTCACTCTCTTAGCTAGCGCCACCGCATGGAGATGAGACACTTGTTAATCGCTTGGCAGGTAGCCATGGTGGTAAGCAGAGCGAAAACAAATCTCTCTCTCGCTCTCTCGCTCTCTCTCTCTCTCTCTTCTCTCTCTTTTCTCTCTCCACTACAACATTTAACTCCACTCCAGGTCCCCACCCCACTTATCAAACCTCCAAGGGGGAGAGAGGGAGGTAGAAAAACAACAGCAACAACAACAACATCAGCAGCAGCAACAACATATGCAACCCCAACGCGGGCAGCGGCCCTGCACCCCAACGCGGCTAACTGTGCATGAAATTGAACTGATAGGACTTATTGACCAGAAGCCTCGGGCAGGGGCAGAAGGGTGTGCCCTAAGGAGGCTGAGGACGGAGGGGAGTCCTGTGTATGTGTGTGTGTGTGTGTGTGTGTTGAAGGATGGAGGGCCGGCGAGGGGTGGAGTTGTAGTGTGTTACCTGATTGAGTGAAAGATCCTCGGCCGCTTGCTCTGATGGCTGACACTTTTACAGGAAAGAGTGATTTAATGGAAGCTGCCAGACCTCATCAATATCCGTGCTCTTGGTGTAACCCCCCCCCCCCCCCCCCCCCCCCCGCCCCACATACACACCACCACCATCACCAACACCACCCTCTATAAAAGAACTCGCCATGACAAGTACCGATACAATTGTTTGATTGTTGTTTTGAACAGCAGAGAAAGGGGTAAAGAAACATAGATCCTCTGTTTTGGAGGAGATGCTGCCCAGGTGGTGGGCAGCAGCACAGAGAAACCAACAACTGGCCCAGCCCAGGGCCAAGTGCCCTCGCCCTCTGCTATTTTGGGCCTCTATAAATAGTGCTATTGAATTTGCGCCGGGGCTGATAAGCCTGTAATTAACGGGGACGTCATTAGGCACGGCGATGTTCCTCTGCTCCAGAGGAGCCCGTGTCGGTGGAGGTGCACGGCTCTCCTCCCCCAGCCACCTTCTGTCTCTGTCCCGAGTTAGCAGTGTTTACAAAACACCCTGACGCCAAATCGCACCGCCCGCAGCCACCTCCGGTTGAAACGCAACACACGTTGGTGTCTCCGGTTCTTGGGAGTTGTTTCGTATCCGACGGTCTCGAATCGGGCACCGGTATCGCTCGTACGGTGAACACACAGCAGCCGCGTTTCACCGGAGGTGGTGTTGTCCCCGCGGCGCTCCTGTGATACACTCTTTAGAGGCACGGGCACCGCGAACACAGGCCTCCCGTGGGCGGGAAGCAGAATGGCGGGGCCGGCTCCTGGCGAGGCGCAGAAAGGCCCCGTGGAGGTGGGAAGGAGGGGAGGGTGTGGGGGGTGGGGAGGGGGGTTGTTGTAGCCGAGCCGCAGGATAACGCACTGCATCGTCTATCAACAGCTTCCCCCGCCTCCACCATCCCAACACCCCCCTCCCATTCTTCCCGCGCTGAACGCAGGGCACACAGTGTGCGCCGTCTCGTCAGTAGATTTGAATTGCATTGGAATTGCATCATTAGCGGCACCGAAGTGATTGCCCTCAACTCTCGAGCGAATGCATTGACCTGAGGGACACGAGAGAGAAGACGCTGTTTTTACAGGAGGAATATCCAACTAGAATCTCACACACACACACACACACACACACAAACACACACCCACCGGGCCCCCCATTACCGCTTCAACAATCTACAGCAGGGAGACAGAGCGCTGTTGAAGTAGAGGGCGAGATGGAGCGAGAGCAAACAGGGACCCGTAACGGTCTAGGGGGGGGTTAAGCGATGTCTGTCTGGGCTCCCCCAGTCTCCAGACACACAGCCGCCCGGCTTCATCCTCATCTGGGCGATCGTAATTGCTCTCCAGGAAGTTTGCCGCGCTAGGCGCTAGGCGGCCGCCTGCATAGTGAAGAGTGGCAGCTGCCGGGCCGTGGAGCAGCCCAGCCCGGGGGCCCCTCCCACGCGCCGGGGCCCTCTTAGGAGACCTGCGAGACATCATAATTAATAAGCCTTCCGATGGGGGGGATGCTGCACTTTTGGTGGTCGTGGTGGGGACGGGGTGAGATGGTTTGGGTAAGTGGGGGGCCTAACTGAAAGAGATGGCAGACTTATTCTCCACTTAATATAATGTATACTTTATTATCGCTGTGCCTCCAGCAAGTAAGCCTCTTTGCCCCATCCCACCCCACTCCCCCTGCCACTGCTCTCTACACACACACACACGCACACGCACGTGCGCATGCATGTACGCACACACACATGCGTGCACACTTTACTGTGTGTTTGTATTGGGTTTCCCTCCACGTCCGCCCCTACCTAGAGATATGTCCCTGTGGTGTATCATGGGAAGTTATTAATCTGTGGGGACTGGCGTTCTCCCTAGTTAAGTAAGTATACACGAGCACTCTGCAGTGTGCGATGCATGCTCCCGGCACCTTCCAGAAAGAAATCGGGAGGGAAAGAAATGTTATTTCAGCTCCTCTTTCTCACTATCCCTTAGTGGCATCATCTGTCTTCCTCCTTTCCCCCCCCCCCCCTCTCTCTCTCTCTCTCTCTCTCTCTCCCTCTCTCTCTCTCTTTCTCGCTGTCTCTCTCTCGTACGTTGCCTCTCTCTCGTTCTCTCTCTCATTGGCTCTCTCTCTCATACTTTGCCTCTTGTTCTGCCTCGCTCTCTCTCTCTCTCTCTCTCTCTCGTATTTTGCCTCTCGTTCTGTCTCTCTCTCGTACGTTGCCTCTCTCTCTCTTAACAGGCCGCCTGGGGCCGAGGCTCTCTCTGTCTCATCTGCTGCTTAATTTCAGTGGAGCGGCCCCGCCGTAATGAAGCGCCTTGATGTGCATTTGCCAATCCCTGCCTCTGCTGCTGCCACAGTGGCGTAATTGGGATGTGACTAAGCATGAATACCCAGCGCTGGGCCGGTCGACTCCACCGTGACCCCCGCGGAAAGTGCTTTTATCGTGATGGAGTTATTATTCCTCCTTATCTGGGGGCAGAGGGTTGGGGTTTGGGGGGGGTGGGGGGGGGGGGGGGGGGGGGGGGGGGTTGTCTGCAGGGTGCCAGGGACTCAAATCAAGGGATCTAACACACTGCAGTCCCGCAACGCCAGCAAAATTAATAGCAACGGAAACGGAAAATACGTTTGTTTTTATATGCTGGTAGTGAAGGGGTTTGTGTGTGTGTGTGTGTGTATGATAAACACAAAATATATAAACAAACACATAATTGTATATAAAACACGCACAGCCGCACACAAATGTTTTGTGTTTATTTGTGTCAGGGGAAGATCTCGTGTGATTTTGTGTTTATTTGTGTCGGGGGTGCTGGGGGAAAGCTTGTGTGTGTTGTGTGGATGACGCGAGTGTGTCAGAGTGTCTCAGCCTCTCTGTGCGTCTCCATGCGTGGGCGCGTTGGGCAACCATGCATGCATTTGTGTGCGTCTGTGTGTATGTTAATGAGAGAGAGAGAGACTGATTCACCATGCTGTCACCAGTGTTTATTTCTGGGAAGGGATCGTGGACGTGAGTTGTTGGTTGGGGGGGGGGGGGGGGGGGGGGGGGGGGGGGGGGACGATGACGACACAGTAGCCCCTCACTATTCCCACCTGATAAGTGGAGGGGGGGGGGGGGTTGGGGCTGCCTTGTCATTAGCTCCACTTCTGTCGGCTTTCACTGTAGATCCGTGCGTCTGCGTGTCTATATTCGTATTTGTACTGCGTGTGTGTGTGTGTTTTCGGCAGGCGTGTGTGCGCAGGAAGATGGCTGCCGAATGAATGGATGAATTGTCGCAGGAGATTAAGACGGACCGCTGCCGGTCGCAGACGTTCATTTCTGTAGGGAGGTTTTAAAAAAACTAACGACTACACTGGTTCTACTGGCGTGTTAATTGCCACGGCTCAACCCCCCCCCCCCCTGAACACCTGGGATCTGGTCCAAATAATTCAAAAAGCCATATGTGATATCTTTGTCTTTTTTTTTCTTTGTCTTTTTTACTATTCAGTCTTTTTTTAATGTATATCTGAACTAGTTACCCAGAGAGAGTGGGAAGAGCAGAAAATATCAGCTGGGAGCTTCTCAGTACGGATGATGAAAATGCATTCCTCCTCCCTGCCGAGTCTCTATTTGGTTGTGCGAAATGATTAATTTCACACATATACAGGTCATCCCAGAAAGCAGCAACATCTCATTCACCAGGGGCCCCCGTCAGCAACAAAACAGGAGGCTGCAATAAAATGAGCAAACATTGCAGAGCGCACATCAATAAATCTTTGGAGGTTAAACCTGAGTGCAGGTGAATCCGAGCAGTCCCTCTCATCAACCCAGGAAGAAAAACAACAGCAGCAACACACAGCACACAGCACATCAGACACTGCTAGAAAATAGGAAATGGCCAGAGATCACTTGGGGGGCGGGGGGGGTCTCCTTACGGACAACAGGTATGTGCCGGTGTTTGCCTTAGTATGGACAGAACCCTGACATTAATGGGCTTTGTGTAAATAAGGAGATGGGGCTGTTTTTAGCACACAGGCAGGAAGGAGCACCGAGTTAGAAAGGCGTCTCGGTGGAGTGCGGGGGTGGTGGTGCTGGTGGTGGTGGAGGTGGACGAGGACTATCCTGGCTCCTCCTTTAATCGTGTGGGTGGCTTTTTGGAGATTTGGTAGGATTTCGTAGTACAATAATCAAATGTGAAAGAGCATCCCAATATATATAGATAGATAGATAAAATATAGTATTATCCATAATATAAAGATGATGTGTGTTTGTGTGTGTGTGTGTGTGTGCGCGCGCACAAACACATGCATATACTATATCAGCTGGATAATATTCTACATTATAGATAACATTCTATTTTATCCTCTATATTATCAATCTAACATTTCACTGTAAAACTGTTTCACAATACGATTACATGCTACTCACACAACCATGATAACTATGACACTGCTTAGCCCTAGGTGGGCGAGCTGACCTCTCTCTCTCTCCTGCTCCCCCAGTGGATGCTCCAGGAGCCCCACAAGGTGGGCACGTTCTTCGGCTGCATCGGCGCCGACCGCTTTGGCGAGATCCTGAAGCAGAAGGCGCGGGAGGCCCACGTCGACGCCCACTACTACGAGCAGAACACCCAGCCCACCGGGACCTGCGCCGCCTGCATCACCGGCGACAACAGGTCAGCACCGCCCCCGCTGGCCGTTTACCCTCCGACCCCTGACCCCTGAACGTAACCCCCCCCCCCCCCCCCTCCTCCTTCCCGCCCACCCCCCTCAGCTGTGGTCATCTGACTCCGGAAGGCTGGAGGGCCTTTGGACCAGGCCATCATAGTGTGGGTGCACACATCAAACGTGGTGGGGGGGGGGGAGAACAGCTTGACCGTGTTGTTCCAGGGCCTGGCTCAGTCGTTGCAGCCCCAGTGAGCTGTCAACAGTCTCTGTGTTAAGAGGGCGGGGCTTTCATCCCCCCTGATTTTCTCCCTGTCAGCCCGGCGCAGTTGTAAGATGGAAAGAAATAGACTGGAGGCGGGTGGGTGCGGAGGGGGATTGACTTAAGCATCGCTGGAGAGTCGCTAACACTAGCAACACAAACAGCACGTTATAGACAGCCGGGGTCAGAGTTCATGCTAACCCCCTATACCCCCGCCTTCCCCCCCCCCCCGTAAGCTTTAGTCTTATACACACCCACCCCCCCCCCCCCACCCGCCTAACCCCCCCCCCCCACCCCCCCCCCCCCCCCCCCCGCAACCCACCCCAACACACATGCACACACATACACACACACACATACACACACACACAGGTACACACATCGCTATCAGAAAGCATTTGAGTGTGCGTGCGTGATGGACCAGTCGCCGATCAATGAACAGTCCTCCGGTAAACATTCAACTTCTGACCGGGCCTTCACCCACCGATACTGAAAGTGTCAGTCAGTCAACCGGCTGAACCCCCACCTCCACCTCCATCACCACTCCCCCCCCCCCCCCCCCCCACCCCCCCCCCCCCCCCCCCCCCCCCCCCCCCCCCCCCCCCCCCCCCCCCCCCCCCCCCCCCCCCCCCCCCCCCCCCCCCCCCTTCCCCCCGGGTGCCCGAGGAGTCAGCCCCACTGAATGGTCTCGCGCCGCGGCTTGTTTGATGTGGGCTCTGACACCTGAAAAGGTCAGTCACTGGGCGCCCAGAGAGGAGCTCCCATAATATTTCTTACAGGTGTTTAACAGACAGCTAAGAAGGCCAGGGGAAAGGTCGCCGAGGAGGGGGCAGATTGGGAGCAGGAAATGGCTTTGAAGGATTAGAGACGTGGAGGTGCGGGGGTCGCTCCTCACGGACTGGGGCTTTGATTGCTACAGCTTCTCAGTAGAGTCAACCTCTGCCCCAGCTGCTTTTCTGTACTTCTATTGCAGTTCCCCTATTTGTTTAAATGGCTGTTGTTGTGTATGTTCTTAATTAAAGGCCATTTTTATTGACATTACTTATGTTGTGCTATGTTGTACGTGTTAGTTTAGGAATGTTTCAGTGGACTAACTGTCAGTTGTTGTATAGTAGAGTTGTAGGAGAATAATCTTTTTTGGGGGGATCTCGACTACCTGGATCCATTAGATCCGGCAGGGTAATGACGCCTATCGTAGCCGCCATTGTTGTGCCGACCTTATTGTCCATTATCAAATTGGACACCTACCTTTGATAGCCGCACCAAGGTAGGTGGTAGTAGGATGAGCACTAGCAGCAGCACTCATCCTTTAGAGCCTGAGCTAGCTACCTTAGTGCGCCGCTGATGATGCTGCTATAGGCACGCAGCGGTGCACAGCTGTTCCCAGCTGGTCGTATGTGAGAGGAAACATCACTGCCATAGCACACTTCATATGGCAGCATAACCGTTTCCCTTAAGTAGCGATGATGTGCGCTCTCATATTGATGGCCACTCGTAAAAAAAGCCCTCGCACAACGACTAGCTAATGAGCTAAGTAAAGATAATGCCACCTGCTTCACCTCCTGGGTCCTCTCATCTCAGTACTTATCTCAAATGTTAATTTCGGTAAAGAAAAATATTAAAAGGTTTTCTATTTTTTACTTTGTTTTGGTAATAACGGGAAGGGGCTGTTTAAAATGGGATGTCAATGGACAAGAACGTCACTCACCACAATGGTTGGCTAGAGAAATCCCCTTGGCATGCGATGACCGAATCACTTTCACCGTTTATGAAATGAACTGTTTGATTTCTTGATAGAGAGATAGATAGATAGATAGATAGATAGATAGATAGGTAGGTACTTTATTCATCCCCAGGGGAAATGAAGGCGAATAAAAACGCAATAGTTATAATAATAAGTAAGTGACAACAGAATAAAATAAACCTCTGTCAGAAATTGTAATACAAAAT
>JACYXH010000409.1:2145000-2146850 GCA_026745465.1 Lota lota | reverse complement strand
GGGGGGGTGGAGGACAGGGGAGGAAAGGGGAAGAGAACGGATAGGGGGGGGGGGGACGGGGGAAGAGAAAGGGGGGGGGGGGGGGGAGGAGTGGGGGGGGGGAGAGAGTGGAAGAGCACGGAGGAGGGAACGGAGGGGGAGGGGAGGGGGTGGGGAGGGAGAGGAGAGAGAGGGGACGGTGCGGAGAGAAGAGAGGTGGGGAGAGAGGAAGGGGCGTGGGAGAGAGTGGGGCAGGGGGTGAGGGGGAGGAGAGGGAAGGGGGGCAGGAGGGAGAGGGGGAGGAGAGGGAGGACAGAGGGAGGTAGGGAACGAGAGTGGAGAGGAGGGGGCAGAAGGAGGGAGGAAGGGGGTGAGGGGGAAGAAGGAAGGAGATGGGAGGGGAGGGAGAGAGAGAGGGGGAGGGGGGGAGGAGGGAGAGGGAGAGGAAGGGGGAGAGGAGAAGGAGAGAGCGGGGGGGTGGGGGGGAGGGGGAAACAGAGGAGGGAGGGGGGGGGGAAGGTGGGGGGGTAACAAGAGAAGGAGGGAGGAGAGAGAGAGGAGGGGAGAGGGGAGGGGGGGGGAGGGGGGGGAAGGGGGGAGAGAGGGGCAGAGAGGAAGGGGGGAAAGGGAAGAGAGGGACGAGGAGGAGGGGAGGGGGGGAGAGGGAGAGAGGAGGGGAGGGGGAGGGGAGGAAACAGGGGGAAGAGGACAGGGGGAGAGAGGAGAGAGAAGGGGGACAGAGGAGAAGGAAAGAGGAGGGAGGCGAGAGAGGGGGGAGAAGAGCACGAGAGGGGGAGGAGGGAGAGAAGGAGGGGAGAGATTGGGGAGCGGGGAGGAGAGAAGGGAGGGGAGGGGGGGGGAGAGTGAGGAAAGAGAAGGAGTGAGGGAGATAGGAGAGAGGGAGAGGGGGGAGGGGGGGGATGAGAGGACGACTAGAGGAGAGAGAAGTGGAGAGGGGGGGGGGGGGGGAGGGGGAAGGAGGGGGGAGGGAGGGGGGAGGGGAGGGGAGGGGGAGGGAAGGAGAGAAGGGAAGAAGAGGGGGGGGGGGGGGAAGGGAGGGGGGGAAGGGGGGAGGGAGAGGGGGGGAGGGGAGGAGAGAAGAGGGGGGACGAGGGGTGAGGAGAGAGGGATGAAGTAGGGAGAGAGGGGAGAGGGGAGGGGAAGGGGGGAGAGGGAAGAGAGGGGGAGAGAGGGGGAGGAGTGAGGGGAGGGGGGAGAGGGGAGAAGAGGAGAGAGGGGAAGGGTGAAGATGAAGGGAGAGGGAGGGGAGGGGGAGACACGAGAGAGGAGGGAGGGGGAGAAAGGAGAGAGGAGGAGAGGGGGAGAGGTGAAGGAGGGGGAGAGAGAGAGAAGGGAGGAGGAGGGGAGAGGAGGATGGGAGAGAGAGGAGGAGGGTGAAAGAGTGGAGAGAGGGAGAGGGGAGGGGGGGGAGAGAGGAGGGGGCGGGATGGAGAGGGAGGGGGGAAAGGGGGGAGAGAGGAGAGAAGGAGGGGGAGGGAGGGAGAGGAGGGGAAGGGAGGGAGGAGAGCGAGGGGGAGAGGAAGAGGGGACGAGAAGAAGAGAGGGAGGAGAGGGGGAGAGAGAGAAGGAGGGATGTGAGGGTGAAGGAGGAGGGAGAGGGGGGGGGGGGGGGGGGAGGGAGGAGAGAGAAGAGGTGGAGGAAGGGAGGAAAAAAGAGAGAGAAGGAGGGGGGGGAGGGAAGGGAAGGTGAGGGGAGAGGGGGAAGGGGGGAAGGAGAGAGGGAGGAGAGGGGGAACGGGGGAGAAGAGAAGGGCGAAGAGGGAGTGGGGGGAGGGAGGATGGAGGGAAGGGAGAGAGGGAGGGAGAGGGAGGGAGGAAGAAAGAGGGAGTGAGGAGGGGGAGGGGAGAGG
>JACYXH010000409.1:2132500-2135000 GCA_026745465.1 Lota lota | reverse complement strand
CACTTTAAAAACACACACGGATGTGTGTGTGTGTGTGTTTTAAGTGACACACAAACAGAAACACACACACACACACATACAAAAAAGCACACACACACATCAGTTGCACAGTTTGACCGTGGACACGAGTAACATACTCCCGTGATTGGATTTCAGCTTACCATTCCTAAGAGTTTAGACAATTGTCTCAGATTGTTGACAAGGTGCGATAACACGCACCTTCTACGCGATAATACGTAGAAATGCCACATTCCAACTGTTTTCTTATATATAATATATATTATTTATTATAAATACTGTGTAGCAAGTGTGGTGCAAGACAGTGGAAAAATACAAAGACCAGGACTGCTCAATTGAAATATATTTGGCTTCCTTTTTATATGGTTACGCAAGTTGCTGACAACTGTGCCACCTATTGGTCACATTTCACATGTGGCTGAGATCGAGTCAGGTTGAAATAAACATAGTATTTACCCCAGTGGGATACAACTATTGTTATAATGACTATAGCTACACGGAGCCGAATGGTTAGATAGAGGTACACAGATATAGGTAGATTGGATCGAGTTAAATTGAATGAGATAATGTTACTATTGAGACACGTAGGTATATACAGGCAGTGTAATTCATGTAAAGATGTACTATACTTATTTTGAAATCAATATCATGGCAAAAATCATGAGCATTAGGACAACACAGAGGAAAAAATATATCTTCACTTCACCAACTATAAGCCTGGCATGAAAGTGTGACTATAAACGGGACAAAATGGACCAGATGACCCTCCAGACCTCCCTCTCACATTGCCCCCCTCTGTCCTTCCCTCTCTCTCCCTTCTTCTTTGCCGCTCCGCAGGGGTAACAACCCGTCTGTGATCGTCCAGCCGGGGGCCAAGCACCCCTTGCCCCCCGACTCCCCCGAAACGCTGAAAAAGAGGCGCATCCACCGCTGCGACTTTGGCGGCTGTAACAAGGTGTACACCAAGAGCTCCCACCTCAAAGCCCACCGCAGGACACACACAGGTGAGCACAGAGGCCAGCGCCAACACGGCACCACGCACAACAACACTGAAGCCCCTCTGATTGGTTAGGAAGGTGGTTTTCAACCAGTAGCTCACGACCCGGTAACACCTTGTGATAACGTTCATCACCGGCTTGTGATGTCACTGGAGGGTCGATTTTGACATGGCTTGTAATGGCTAATCTAAAACACACCTTTTTGTAAAATCGTGGTCCTTTAACTTAGCACTTATTAATCATTAGTTCATCATTAACTAATGGCTTGTAAATGAATGTTTTGTTAATGTTTAGTTAATGATTAACTAAAGACTTATATTAGGCATTTATCTATATATATATATATATATATATATATATGTATATATGTGTGTGTGTACCTTATCTGTTTCAATTGATTTAAGTATTTTTCTTGAAAGGGGAATACTGGATTGGAGAACAATGTACATTGTTAAGAAATATCAACATGTAGAAATACAAAGAAATATTGATTATTTCACTTTTTCACATGGTAATGAGAATGTTTTGCCCAAACTATGTGGTGGGTCCTGTGGTACTAAAAGAGCCTCCACAGGGGGTTGTTTTCAGGACCTAGGGAGGAACGTACTCACCTGCCTGTTCTCTCTCTCTCCCTGCAGGGGAGAAGCCCTATAAGTGCATGTGGGAAGGCTGCACGTGGAAGTTTGCCCGCTCGGACGAATTGACGAGACACTTCCGTAAGCACACAGGCGTCAAACCGTTCCAGTGCCCCGACTGTGAACGCAGCTTCTCTCGCTCTGACCACCTGGCTCTGCACAAGAAGCGCCACCTCTTGGTGTGAGGCGGAACGAATACAGAACAAACATTTGGCGATGATGAACGCAGCCCCACTTCAACACAGCTCGGTGGCAGCTGCAACTTGCCGAGCACGATGGCAACGCTGGGTTTCCCGGCCGCCATATTGGACTATACCACTCTTCAGGAACTGGCCTTAGGAGGCTTACCCACAATGGCAGGGGGAACAGCTCCTTAGGGTGCACGTTGAGACCACTTTCAACTTGGCCTTTACAAGAAGAACCCATTCCAACGTTCTATGCACCTCTCTATTGATACTTCAACTTATTGAATTACCACGAGAATATTCGCTACATAACCACTTCATCAGCTTTCTTTATTTTTTTTTTTTGCCCTTTCATCAAAACCAGCAGCCGCTCAGCATTAGGACCTGTAATGGGTGTGGTACTCTTTGAGTTCTGATCCGTTGTGAAGGCTCCGGTCCGTTTGAATGGAGGGTCTGCATCAGGTGCTCAGCTGGTCTGGGTGCCTGTGGCTCTTCCTGGTCGTCACAGCGACCACAGCATCAGCACCAGTTCAGTTCACTCCGCTCTTCTGGCAGAGACACGCAGCGCACCTAAGCTGATTTTAATTATACTATACACTCATATATAAGCTTTATCATTTCTCCTCAGCAGTCCAACATGCTTAGAGAAGTTTGTCTAGACTTT
>JACYXH010000409.1:2062500-2127500 GCA_026745465.1 Lota lota | reverse complement strand
GCCGTGCAGAACACTGTGAGTGCGCACACACACACACACACACACACACACACACACACACACACACACACACACACACACACACACACACACACACACACACACACACACACACACACACACAATACACACAGTTAAACATTTTTCACAAAATGCGCACATAGCAAGTCTCGCTCTCTCAATTGAGTTGATTGATCCATTACATTAATTTTGCTTTATTGGCATGAATGATTGATGGAAACTATTGCAGAAGCATCTTACAAACATGACAAGACAAACAACAGGAAATAATTACAAATACATTCATGATAGTATAACATTAACAATTAATACATTATGAATACCAAATTACTTGGGAGTCAATTTGAATCGCTTACGGTTAGAATATAATCCATATATCTAGCAGCCAGTGATACGCAGCTGTTCTTCTAGCCACACAGATATGTTTGTTTCTTAGAGCAGGGACGTTTAATTAATAATAGTCTCTCTATCTGTGTCCCTCTCTCCCTCTCCTTCTCTCCCTACCTACATACAGGGTAAGACTGTGATTAGCGGGGGTCTGGATGCCTTGGAGTTCATTGGAAAGAAGACGATGATAGTTCTGGCCGAGAGCGACCCAGGATTCAAGAAGACCAAAACTCTGATGCAGAAAACTGTCTCTCTCAGCCAGGTAGGAGCCCACACAGGTAGACACTCTCACCCATATACTTTTATAGTCTGTTCATGTTATCTTTCTTAGAATAACTGTATAAAATGTAGTTTTCCCCCAAAAGGAGTGGTCTATGATGACATTGCATTTACAATATATATACTATTTTTATATAGTAGTTTTATTGAGGTTTAACTCGCTGGCTTTGTGATTGGCCAGATGTTAAAGGAAGCCAAGGAGAAGGAGCGGGCTCGTCTCGGCAGCCAGCCAATCAATGAGCCAACGGCTCACTATGGCATCCTGTTTGATGACTTTCAGGGCCTTTCACACTTGGAGGCCCTTGAGATCCTATCCAATGAGAGTGAAGCAAAGGTAGTGAACTAACAACTGCAAGTAGAAGATAAATATACAGATACAACTGCAACAATAGAAAGCTACAGCTGCAAGTAGAAGATAAAATAGCTAGATAAATACTTCAGAGGAAATAGGAAAATAGGCAGCAGGTTTGCATCAACAAGTAATTGTTTCTTTGATTATGTCTGTGGCCCATCAATTTGAATAGTATACCCACACATTTTTTTAATATGAATTGAATTCATATTTAATAATTGTAGTTGAAATCTTTCAGCAGTTGTGCTGCAATAGTAACTTAAACAGTCTATTCTACTCTGACACAACCGACTTCCTCTGTCCTCACAGGTCCAAGCCTTCCTCTCTTCCCTGGAGGAAGAGGAGCTGGAGGTGCTGAAGAAGGAGCTGATCGCCATCAAGGACATCTTCATCAAACAGTATGAAGAGGAGAAGGAGGAGGAGGGCAAACAGGGAGACCGAGAGAAGACAACAGATGGAGCAGGAGAGGGGCAGATGAAGGATAACGGTGATCTTAGTACCCAAATACACTGTTCTCTCCCCTTGTGTGAGTGACTCGCAACCAAGCCTCCGCCGCCGCAGCTATCGGTGGCCCCTGGGAACCCATCCAGGCTCAGCATGTTGGCCCTGACTCCTTAACCCTGAGGGTCCACACGAAGCTCCAGATTAGGCTGAGTTCAAACTATTGGATTCAGACTACTTTAATGGTCGACTAATCGATCAATTCATCCTTTTTGGTTATTCATACAATCAATATCAATATTGGTATTTTTATTTGATGAATGGCACACTAAGTGTTCATCGTCGTCATTATAATCAATTCATTTTCTGTCACAATTTGAAGACAGTTGGTGAGCATCTTCAAGGGAACTCACACAGCTGGGGATTCTTCCTCTTGACCTGCTGTCCAACTTTTCAGAAATGTCACAACTAGAGGATGTTCTGAGGCAGAGAATGCATCCCGGCATCTTTTATTCATGTGCACGATTCATGTGTTAATAAGTGTGGTAGGAAATAGAGGTTCAGAGCGGACATTAGATAGTCCTCTTTCTATACGGTGGACCTCAGCATTTGCCATGAGCCTGTATGAGTGTTCAGTGGCCACTGACAGAGTGACACCACAAGTCAATTTCAGCACAATCACACAAAAGTATTGCATGGCAAAGAATGCATGCTTTGTAGAGAAGCACTCTAGCATCAAAGTCAGAATGATTTCTGCTTCTCATGATGCTTTGTTACTAATCAGCAGAATAGTAGATGAAGTACCAAATTGGGGAATATTAAAGCAATGAAACCCTCTAAATTAGCAACTTGCAACATGTATGTAATGTAAGATACTATTTGACGTGTGTGTGTGTGTGTGTGTGTGTGTGTGTGTGTGTGTGTGTTTGTGTTTCTCAGCTGCGGACGGCGAGGAGTTTGTGAGTGTTCTCACCGAACTGCTCTTTGACCTCCATGTTGCTGCCACACCAGACAAACTGAACAAGGTGAAGTCTCTGTCTGACACACACACACACACACACACACACACACACACACACACACACACACACACACACACACACACACACACACACACACACACACACACACACACACACACACACACACACACACACACACACACAGTTATACATTTGCACACATAGCAAGTCTCTCTCTCTCTCTCTCTCTCTCTCTCTCTCTCTCTCTCTCTCTCTCTCTCTCTCTCTCTCTCTCTCTCTCTCTCTCTCTCTCTCTCTCTCTCTCTCTCTCTCTCTCTCTCATCGTACACATTCATGCTCACATGTTTCAATCACATGCACTTTCCCTTAGTCGCTTTCAAACCTCCAGAAAAAGAAAACAGGATATACAGTAGATCTCATTATAAGCCCATCATCCTTTAGCATCTTCATAGGCCCTATTACAGTGCCATGTTGCGCACACCTTGGAGTCCCAATAAGATGGCCTATTATGCATCCCCAGGCTAGGATGAGAGCCCATGACTGGGTGAGAAAGGTGGAGGAGCCTGTCGCCACGGAGACAGTTGGCACAGAAACAGCAGGGCAGCCAGGAGAAGAGGCCACCGCTGGAGGAAGGGGAAAGGAGATGGAGGAAGGAGAGGTGGAGGAGGCAGCAGATGGAGTGGAAAGGACGGAGCAGACGAGGGGAGACCGGGAGGGGACAGAAGAGGACTTCAGATCCGTTGAGGTGATATTAAAATAAATTATCATTTATTAGGATGTATGAAAATATTTATTTACTCTTTTAATTTCAAACTGATGTTTAATAGGGTTGGGCGTTTTTTCTGATCAGTATATCGTGGTTGTATAAAATGATGACGTTGTCCATATTAATACCGTCTCAAACTGCCACAGATACGGGGTCATGCTGGGGTCGATTTGATCTAACGTCAGCCTAACAGTGGGATGTGCTTGAGCACAAGGCACGAGCCTATGATAGTGTAGGCGCTGAAATGACAGCTAGCGCTATCACCGCGAGTGAGCAAAAAAACAAAGATGTGATGTCCCCTGTCTGTGAACGACCAAAGTCCTATTCTAGACATTCAGAGTAGAATAAAACTAACGTTGTAAATCACGCTTTATTCTCCGACACACGGAACATGCTGGATGCATGTCGGAGAATAAAGAGTTAAAACCTTTAGCATACATTGAATTCAATTTGTTGAATTGAATGTCAGATCGAATTCCCCGTTTCTTCTTCATCCCCAAATTAGCCCTACCTTAATGGCTTCATTATCGATATGTGCGCAAAGCTTTGCCTATATTGATGAAAGCGAGGTATAACTTGCTGGCAGATTTCTTTCTCACTCCACAATCGTATTAGCAGGTAAGAGGAGCACGAATGAGTTCGGTAAAATTATGCCTCAAACTATATTGGCAACCATGCAGAATATGGATGAGAAAAAAAAACATGAAATAGGATGCAATTGCTTTTCTCCAGCTGGCTGGCCACGTCACTCCATCTCCCGGTGAAACTGCTTGTCAGAATCACACCATTTGAGGCAACCGATAGCCACATATAATGCTGATTTCAGCTTATACAACACAAAGTCATGAACAGCAAGTTTACGGAGGGCATAAATCATCCCTAGTCTGTTACTCATGCCTAGTAGCCTTTTACTGGATTTGTTAATGGGTTTATTATGTATGAAACAAGAATGGGGGGGGGAAAAGGGATTTGCAGACGAAGAGAGCAAAGCAGCTCATGGCACATTGGAAACAGATGTTGTAAGATGCGCTCTCGCATAATTCGCAATATAGTTGTTTTTTATTGACGGTTGAAGCGTGGATGTTTTGGGAAGAGGATTGAACGTAAAAAAAAGATCGCCCAACCCTAATGTTTACTATACATATTTGTTTGTCCATCTCCACCTTTCTTCTTTTATTTGTCAGTTTGAGTTTTTTGCATGAATTCAAGCGTATTTGTGGGTTTGTGAGTGCATCGTGCATCTGTGTATGCTTGTTTCCAAATGTCTGTTTTCAAAAGTGATGCATACCTGGATGCATGCATGACTGTGGCTCAGTGTGTGGTGTGATGATCCCCTTCCCTCCAGGCCGTGTACATGTCATCTGTAAGTAGCCTGGCAGAGGTCACCGCCCGCAGTATCGAGCAGCTCCACAAGGTGGCAGAGCTGATCCTCCATGGCCAGGACCTGGAGAAGCCAGCAAGGGAGCAGGCTCAAGTCCTCACAAGGTGTGGTTGTGTTTGCATGTGTGTTCATATAACTGCACATCTATTTGTATGCCAGTTGTGTGAACCTCCGGGTATACATACCGCAGGTAGATGTGTGTGTGTGTGTATGTGTATATATATATATATATATACACATAGCAGATTTATATATTCTGTGCATGTACGTGTGTAAATGTGTGTGCGTTGTGTATCTGATTTGGCTTCCTCTGCCTCAGGTTGACAACTGCTATGTGTAATGAGGTCGGCTGTTTGGCCAAGAGGTTCTCTGACACACTGCTGACTGCCGGGGTAAGTGTGTGTGTGTGTGTGTGTGTGTGTGTGTGTGTGTGTGTGTGTGTGTGTGTGTGTGTGTGTGTGTGTGTTGCAGCGAGACTGAGACAGTGTGGTTGTTTGTGTGTATTTAAAGAGCCACTGTTTCAGCTGAAATTCTAACACTGTGAGATAGAAAATATATATATTTTGGGTTGAGAGTTCAAGGAAAGAGGAGGGGGGGTGTTATCCCCATGGTTACGGCACAGTGATACTATTTTAGTACCATAATTGTGTATGAGCGTTATTTTTTTATTTTTCAGTAAATCACTGCTCAGACTTCACCGTCCACACACACACACCGTGGCGTTATACTATAAGTGTCCGAAATAGCTCAACGTTGTCTCGGACGCCGCAGTCAACCGCTGCCCAGACGGAGCTCCACACGTCCACACACAGCGCGCCGCCGGTGCCCCTCTTTGTCCGAGTGCCTCGGAAAAGAAAGGAAAAGAACGCCACCTGCGTTCGCGGCAGAGTGGATCGTTCACAAAGTGTTTTGGGGAGAATGGCAAAAACATAGGATTTTACCCCTTTTGTTTTTCTAAATTGGGGACATATTTCAGTAACAGTGATAAAATGGCATAGTTGACGATCATATAAGACAAATTACCATGTTTAAAAAAAATATATAATGCTTTTGGGTTCACTAGCTCTTTAAGTGTGTGTGTGTGTGTGTGTGTGTGTGTGTGTGTGTGTGTGTGTGTGTGTGTGTGTGTGTGTGTGTGTGTGTGTGTGTGTGTGTGTGTGTGTGTGTGTGTGTGTGTGTGTGTGTGTGTGTGTGTGTGGCTGCGAGACAGAGACTGTGTGTGTGTGTGTGTGTGGCCGCGAGACAGAGACTGTGTGTGTGTGTATGTGTGTGTGTGTGTGTTTGTGTGTGTGTGCTTGCAGGTTTGTATGCCTACCTTACCTATTGATTCCATTTTCACACTCCAAAAGATGGACTCATTAGGATTACCCTCACATCCATACACTTACATTTCCCTCTTCATCTCTCTCCGTCCCAGGGCCAGAGGAAGGCAGAGGAGGTGAATCCATTCCTAGACAGCGTGCTGCTGGAGGTAAAACCCACCTGTCCTTAATCAGAGGGGTGGGGGTGGGGGTGTGGGTGGTGGTGGTGGGGGTGATGGTGGTGGTGATGATGTGTTCAGGGGCATCAGGCTGAGACGAAGGGAACGCAGCTGTCAGGGTGGTAATGTGATAACATTAGATGAAATTGACAATGAAGATTTGACGTTTGATGTTGTGATGATGATGGGACGTTAGATATTATGTTGATGGTAGTCTCACGACTTCAGATTCATATCTAAAGTCTGATGGCGGAGGAGCTCAAATCTGGGTGAACGGGCGTTTCACTTTCTTTCACATCATATTTGTTTCAACCCATCACGTTGCTGGAGACGAGGATCTGTATGCGCATAACTGGCGAACACAAACTCGGCTAGCACCAGTAAACAGTAAAAAAGGGTCTGTAAAGGTTTCAAATAAACTCTGTGTAGTCTGGCCACTGTTGCAATACACTTATTAAAATCCCCTTCTGAGCGCTTCAGCCACTCTAGTCGATCAGTTTTCTTTGGTAGAATATCTCGTCTCCCCCCAGAAGTTCTGCTGTAACATAGTAGGATTGCTGGATCAAAGATTAGGATGATTTGATGTTATCATATTGTGATGATGACAAGATGTGACGCTAGATGATGAGGATGAATGCGATGACACTTTGTCTTCATGATGCATCAGTAACAACAGTGATAGTGATGAAATGTGTGGGTCTCGGGTCTGCAGGGTTCCAACAGCACCGCCTACATCCAGAATGCACTGCAGCTGCTGCTGCCGGTCCTGCAGGTCTCCCACATCCAGACCCAGCAGTCCAGAACCAGCTCAGAACCGCCAGCACAGACCAGGCACTAACACTGATGCAACCCCACCCTGTCTTTTACTACCACACACACACACACACACACACACACACACACACACACACACACACACACACACAGCGTGTGCACACACACATGCACACACACACACACACACACACACACACACACCTGCGTGCGCACACGCACTTGTACACATACCTACACACACAAACCCATACAAAACACTACCCCAATACAATGCTTCCCGCTGCAGTATGGTTTGTCTTAATGTAACTTTTGTGTAAAATAAGGAATAGATTTAAATGTATTTAAAGTGAAGCCTGAAGTCATATGGATTTCTTTCAGTGGTCTGTTTTACCTTGACTGTCCAAACCGGATCATATGCAGGCCTCTGCATTTCATCTACTTGAGAGTATAAGGATAAAGGATAGAAAGGATAAGTAATAGTCATTTCATCTGCTTGGGAGTATAACGGTAAAGGATATTAAGGATAATTTATAGTCTGTGTTCTTATGATTGCTTCCATTTTGCATTGACAAGTGCAAGAAATTGAGTTCTGAATAGATTTAGATTGTCTTTGTATTTATTTAAAGGCTCTTAAGACCAATTCTTTGTCCCAAAAAGGTATTTTTGATTTTGACAACTGTACAGACACTGTACAGCTGTAAAGGGGATTTTCTTTGCCCTGCCAACGACTAGTTCCATATATTTTCCGCAGAAACGAACAAAACAAGGCCAGGTGTGTGTGTGTGTGTGTGTGTGTGTGTGTGTGTGTGTGTGTGTGTGTGTGTGTGTGTGTGTGTGTGTGTGTGTGTGTGTGTGTGTGTGTGTGTGTGTGTGTGTGTGTGTGTGTGTGTGTGTGTGTGTGAGAGATTCCATTAACACTATATAATTAACAAGGTTTTGTTCAGTCTGTCCATTGGTGTACCTATTGTGTTAAGGATGCAAGTAAATGTGTCTACAGCGATGTATTGCAGTGCTGCTACTATGCTAAACCAAAGGAGAATCAATTATGTCCAATCCTAAATTAGTTCTTGAATCCATTCAGCCTAGTCATTTAATCGAACATGATCAACGCTTCCCCACCCTTAAACAATAAATTACACTGTTGCCATTAAAACAGGAATTACACATGAAGTTACAATGACAAATTAACTTGGGTTTGGACACTATTTCTCTGATGTAATGTTTATTATAACCCTGTAATGAAGTGCCCTTAGACTGAAAATATATAAACCAAAATATATTGCATAAATAATCAATACTGTTTTTGGACTGATTTTTGAAACACTGTCGTTTCCAGTTTTATTTGAAATTGAGAGAAATTAAGTAGCAGCCATCTTTATTATACTTGGTCCCAGTTTAGTTTTCAGCTCACAGGAGAAGCCCCATGATCCTTCACAAGGCCTGTTCTTCACTGATGGAGGACAGGGAAGGGTGCCCCCGGTGGTGGAGATGTGCTAGTGAATGACAGGAAGAGGGTGGCTCTTTCAAAACATGTAGAGGTGAGCGTTAAAAGGTTAGTTAAATCAGTTACCTAATTAGATCAGACAGACCTGAATGTTCGCTGGTAGTGTGACTATTTCGTACCAGTCAAGACCGGTTATCAGTTATTCAAAGCAGCAATTACATTAGTGCATATCACCGTACTATAAATATCTACATATCACGTAATTATGATACATGTAATCAAAGATAGACATTTAACTTGGGGAAGGAAAGTGTAGGTGTACCGGTGAAACTTCCAGATGGGTCATGACCGTCCACATTTCCAGCTAGTAGAGTGCCAGGGACAACTAGTCAGGGGTCCGGTACCCAACACAAACAAATAAAGCATGGCTCTCAGGGGCAAGGGCAAAAGGTGTATTGAAAGCCCCTCCCCCCAAACAAAAGCATACATTTATTAAGGTTAAGGAAAAAAATCGTATTGTTGTCAGGGTCTTTGTTTAGACAGAGTCTATGCATTTCACCCTTGAGTATAAAACACTGGAAGTTTGTGTATATTGATTGTTCCCTACCTTCCCATGTTGGCGACTCGTCTTCTTGAATGGGAGTTAGTACTGTACAATATACAAAAAAAGATATGATCCAATCAGCTAGTTGTTCGGTTTGTTCAACCGACAGTTGAACTAATATAGTTATAGAGTCCTCCCGCCTGTAGGGGCAGACCATGCCACCCCGAGAGTCACTTCATGCAGAGTTTCTAAAAGATTTGGTTTTCCAGAAAGGGAAGGGATGGAACAAGGAGCTAGGCTAGTGACAGGCTGAATTGCCTTGATTACACTTGTCGTTTCAATTTTATCCTCAAATTGTGATCCGATGAGCTAGACCACATCCCGAGGTGTCGGGCTCGTATTCGGATCGGATTGCATAGGTGCGTGGACAGCAATCTGGCCACAATGCGGACAGACTAGTGGCTACGTCATTAAAACCACGCCCCCATACCTACACTGAGCCCACCAGGATTCTCCTGGTATCCATGGTTTGCATAGGCTGCTACCAATCTTTTGCACTGAAGATGGATAAAACTAATACATCAATAAATGTTCCCAACAGTGCTGCTGGCTGTGTTCTCCGACCCACAATCCCCTCTCCACAGGACCGAAATTGCACTCATTAATGTAATGCCACGTGTGTTCTGTTTAATGTGGCTCTTGTGTTGCACTGTGCGCCTTGTGTTGGCGGTAGGACCGGCTGCTAAGTTGTTTTTCCTTTTTTGAAGAGGACTTTTGTTGGGATTTATCTTTGGGAATGGATGGAGAAAAATGGATTTTAAATATATTTTTTGTTTGACACCAGTTTCCTCCATCATGTGTTGCTATTTTGGTTGTGATTTTAATAACCGTTATAGGTGTTCAGCAAATCATTTCAGTAAAATTCAAAAGCATACCTGTCCGGTGTGGTAACCCCAGGGTGCTAAGGACAATTCCTATTAGACAATACACAAAGACATTTCACATTAGAATATAATTTCATTGACTTTATAACATAAAAAGGTATATTCATTAGAATTGGCCTTTTTAGGTTATACAGCCATCTCTACAACTGGTTCCAAAATATATAGAACATTTTCATTAGATCATTCATTTTATGAAAATACATTTCCTTGGGATTTACTTGCGGTCATTTGAGCACAAAATATCACAACATGGGATATTCTCTTGGTGAATAAATGAATAAAAAAGACAAATAGCTTTTAAAAGTCAGTTCGTATCTAAAGGAGTCAAAGAAATGGTGGAAGTACCTGAGGAAGTGTCTACTAAGGGACAAGATCCTGTAAAAAAAACAACACGGTAAAGTGAATGGCACTAAAAAGGCATTGTGTGCGTGTGTGTGTGTGTGTGCGCTTCTCTGTCTCACCATTCAGTCGTGATTCTTTGTACGTGCCACAAAGTGGGCCCCCCTTGGATTTTCCTGGCAGAGAAAAGAGGAGCAAAACTGTAAACCAGGACCCTGTGTATCTAGGTGTGTGTACAATGTCAGAAGCAAATCAAATCCCAAACCTGTGTGTGTGTGTGTGTGTGTGTGTGTGTGTGTGTGTGTGTGTACATATATATATTTCCATGCCTCACCCCTTTTCCGGTAGACCTTAGCCAGTAGTGATGTGAGTACAAGCAGCAGCAACACCCCCACCAGAGCCATCCACAGGGCTCTAAACACACTCCCCCACTCGTCTGAGAGAGAGAGAGAGAGAGAGAGAGAGAGAGAGAGAGAGAGAGAGAGAGAGAGAGAGAGAGAGAGAGAGAGAGAGAGAGAGAGAGAGAGAGAGAGAGAGAGAGAGAGAGAGAGAGAGAGAGAGAGAGAGAGAGAGAGAGAGAGAGAGAGAGAGAGAGAGAGAGAGAGAGAGAGAGAGAGAGAGAGAGAGAGAGAGAGAGAGATCACACATTCAGATAAAGGATCTATTTGATTCCCGTTGTACTAACTGCGACCAGATGTCACCATGAGATGAAATGGCTCCAGAACCTAACTCATCCATATCTCCAGTTAGAGGGATAGTAAGGGAGGGAGAGAGATAGAGTGTGCAGAATAAGATAAAGGGAAAGAAACACTTCTTGTACAGCAGCGACAATGAAACCTTGACATTCATTTTAATGTTTAACCTTGGGGACCACCCAAATACAGACCCATTATCACCATCATATTGAGTGTTTTTCGTGTCTGTCCTACCGAGTGAGAGATTCAATTAATAATTTCACTCAATTAAGTGTTTTCTGGGGAGACTCCCGTAACCACCTCATTAAAATCATTTGGGTCCCACAGGCACCATTTTGAGAGACCACAGACGACTAGACTTTGAATATTACAAATAATGAAGGGTAGGGGTGAGTAGAACGTTAAGGTGTAGGTGAGAACCATGTGAGAAGAATGGTCAAAATGGAGGCATAGGGCCGTGAGAGCAGTGGATGAAGACAGAGCTTTCAATGAGTTCATCAAGGTTTCAACAGGATATTGGAAAATATAACTTAGTTGAAGCTCCAAGCAGTACAGAGGACTGCAATATAGCAGAAATAGACAGAAGGCGAGCCAAAGTCAATGCCGCCTTGGAGATGAAGTATAAGGCTCTGGAAGTCTGGCTGTTAACACAGTGAGGGAGGTTGAAGAACCAAGGGAGGACGAGAAACAAAGTCAGAAGAAGGTCGCTGCAGAGATGTTAGTTTTGTTGTATCAAATTGATGTATAGTGTCCGACGCATCTAAGAACACTGATGAATCATTAAGCTTATGTCTGTTTGGTGGTACTTCGTAATCCCCATAAACCAAACCTCTGATTTACTGTCTTTACATTTTGAATCAACGCGTGTTAAATTGAATAATAGCCATCGAGAACGTTGTGTTTATCAAGGATTGTTCTGTTATGTAGCATGACCAACCTGTCTTTCCTGTCAGTTCCGATGGCAGCGCTTGCTTTACCGCTTCAGACAGAGCTCTTCGATTGGCCAACTGAATGAGACAGCGAATGCGATTGGCCGGCTGTGGCACGGGTGGTGGAGGGAGGCAGCAGTAGAACGCCTTTTGTCTGTCATCCGCCTCCTCATCTGGCTCCGCAGGAGGGTGGATGTACACGGTGGTGGTGTTGCGCTGGTCGTACAAGACCACATTCAGGTGAACAGTTTCTTCAAGCTGCACCACCATCCACACCTCCAGACCCTTTAGTGAATCTGTCCACACAGAGGAAGAGTGCATGGACGGGTGGGTGGATGGATGGATGGATGTTTATTTCGGATTGACATGCAGACAGTCACACAGACGGACCAGACAGACAGAAGGTATTGGCTCGCAAGACTAAATGCGAAAAGTGATCTGCCTACCTGACATGAAGCCGCTGCCTCTAGAATAGGCCTCTTCCACATCCGTCTCGCACATGAACCACACAGGGCCAGGGTCCCCGTCACTGCCCTCGTAGTCTGACCCAGGATCTGTCCCGTTACCCCGGTCAGCTGCCGTGCACACAGGCTCCGCCTGGGGCTGGTCGCTTCCCAGGACCAGGCAAGGATCACACTCTCCTGCCCTTCTCTTCTCCCTTCCAGACTCCTCCACGTGTCTCTTCTTCAGCCAGCCACACTCCTCGGTAGGTCGGCACGGCACACACAGGAAGTCCACCCTCAAGCCTAAGATAAGGAAATACAGAAAGAAAACGAAGGATATCTAGAAAACGGGAGTGTGATACTGGTGCTCTCTCTGTCTCCCAGACTGACAGGGAAGGTAGACGGCTCGAGAAATGACCAGTGCCATCCACACCACTTCACACTGGACACTGCACTTCCTTTGGTCCTCAGCAATACCCCCGCCATGTGTGAAGTCGCCAAGTGTGAAGTCGATCGGATGTACAGTTGTTGAGAAAATGGAAGAACAGACATATATCCAGAGAATCCTCATATTATAGTTAGACAGTGTTCAACTTAATAGCCAAGGTGAGATAATCAACTGTCTGCTGTCATTGTGTACAGCTAGATTTTTGGGATCGGTCTATTTAGCTATTTGGGACCAGGCGATTTCTGGGAACAAAAGCGTTCGTTCTGAAAGTTACATCGCTGATGCTTGATATGTTTGAGTTTAGCAAAATTGCAGCCTGACGAGACTTTGCTACATCTCCGGTCTTGCTTTCTTCATCGGTTGTAGAATGTACTTGTAGCCAGCGAGCTGTGCCTAGCATGTCGTTCCGCGTTGTAACAGTTAATAGGGTTCCCCTCTCAATACACAACACAGTGTGTGCGTATAAATACACTTAGAATATTTACATTTAATAATAAATATTTCCCGTGGATCTCAAGATCTCGCACTGAACGGCACACCTTGGGTCCTCAGCAGTACACCCGCCAAGTAAGAAGTTGGATCAGATGGACGATGGTCGAGAAAATCTAAAGGACAGACATCCATAGACTCCTATTTTTTTGTTAGCTGCACGGTATTGATTTGCTATCAGTCAAGAGCAGAATACATTGGAGCCATATTATATTGCTTCTTAATAAATGTGTTTCAATATTCCAGTATTCCAGTATTTACAGAAAAGACTAAAAAATAAAATACCAAACTTTTTAAAATAAACTAAACTTTAAGGATTGTTTTCAGTGGGACACCAAATCCAAACCAGCCCGTCCCATTGGTATTCATTTCAGAAAGGAGCGATATTAAACGAATACACGAAGAACTACTGGAAGACGTTGACAACAACATTCGTCTTCTGCTTTTCTGGCTTTATCAAAGCTGCTGTTGGATTGAGAGCTGCTGTCTTACATACAAAGTTGCAGATTATGCTTCAGAAATGATTACATTATTGTGAAAACACATGATTGAAGTGATAGTTACATGTGCTTTGGGTAAGATTTGAGATTTGTAAAGGGCGAGAGCAGAAGAGAGCAGACACACACACACACACACACACACACACACACACACACACACACACACACACACACACACGTGTACCTAGCCATGATCAGTCAGACGTCCTGTGTGTGTTCGGTTACCCACCTCTGTGCGACCAGAAGAACTCTGGAATGCAGATGATGAAGATGAGGACAAAGAGGATGACAAGTTTCGCGAGGGCTGCTTTGGCCATGTTGTCGTGGCTGTGCCAAGAGAGAACGAAACAAACGGAAGATCAAAGTGCAAATGTATGCGTGTCACACACATACACAAATGCACGCCGGCAGGGTCACATACAGCTAACACACAAATCCACACACAACGTACATTTTGGCACACTGACTCGACCAAACACTTCCTGTTGAACTTCCTGTTTTATCAGAAATTGTGAGAGGGTGAGTGTCACTGTCAACTGTAAGTCTTGAGTGTGTTTTTTTGTGTGTGTTTGATTGTGTTGTTTGTTGTGTGTGTGTGTGTGTGTGTGTGTGTGTGTGTGTGTGTGTGTGTGTGTGTGTGTGTGTGTGTATGTGGGAGTAGGGGAAGGTTGGTTGTATTACAAAACAGTGACAAACTGACTGAAAACGTATTTTGGTGGGGAAGAAATCAATAGTAATACTGACTATGCGGGCAGTAGTGAAGTAGACATAGTTGTACTTCCTGCATTGCATAACGGGGATACCTAAGATGCACCACTGAGTAAAATCTAGGCAAACATTCGTTTTGGAATGCAGGCCTAGTCGAATGTAAGGAAAGAGCATGTAGCTCAAACGTGTGAAGAAGTAGGTAGTTGGGTATTTCAGCAAAGACGTGTGGTATTTTAGTAAAGAAAATTGCTGCTGCTGCAGTTGTATCTGGATGGAAGAAAAGAAGACCAGCTGTCATTGGCTGAAGCGAAATTGTATCGCATGTCATCCTCTGTAAGGTAAGATGCATTTTGTTGCTAAGTCCCAACATCCCAACATCCCAATTGATTTGCATTCAACAATATAAAGTTGTAAATGTGTAACATTGCACCTAGCTCTTAGCATAAAAGTACATGGACTTATCATTGGTCAATGCTGATTGGTAGTGATGTCGATAACGATCAATAATCATAATGTATTCTGCAAATAAAAAAAGGACATTAAAAAGCCAACAGGTGGCGTCTGTTTACAGGAAAAACTTGCCGGTGGATTCAAGGTGGAAGGTGGGTTTGATTGGAACACCAAAAGTCAAAACCCACAGGGACTCACTTGAAGAGGAGATAATGAGTATATATTATGACGGACACGCTTTTGTACAAGTTGAATTGTTTTCTCTTTAAGTCTCTCTGTTGTGGTACAGAGTTGAGAAACGTTGTATGGAGTGAGCGTACGTTGTTCGTTTGTTAGTTGGTGTTGGTTGTGGATGTGTGGGTGGCTGTGGGGTAGTCGTTACGTGGGTGGGTGTGGGGTAGTTACGTGGGTGTGGGTGCCGCCAAGGAGAGGTAACGTTATTCCCGAGCAACCGTGATTTAACGCCAGAGTCAGCACAAACATGCCGACCCACCTCTCAAGAGACGGAGTCGTTGGGAAGCTTTACGAGTCTTTACGGGCTGATTAGGATGTTTTACGAAGAGATTATTATGCTTTATGAGGGAAACCTTGAAAGGTGATAAAGATTGGGTGATTTAGCACCCCCTCCCAGCCCGCTAATATGATATGTGTGAGTCGGTCGGGGGGCGGCGTGTGTCTCTGTCCGTCCATGCTACCCTGATGTGTTTCCAACTCACGGGGGCCTTCATCGTTTTTATTCATTCTCTGCATGTTCCTCTCATTGTTCATCCTCGACGTGTACTCGACGTCCTAGCTGTAACTGTTCCGTTCACTCTTAAGAAATATGTGGCGCAGTCTGGCTTGTTTTTGGCAGGAGTTTCAAGGTTAAAGCGCTCACTGTGTGTGTGTGGGTGGGGGGGGGGGGGGGGGGGGGGGGGGGGGGGGGGGGGGGGGGGGGGGGGGGGGGGGGGGGGGGGGGGGGGGGGGGGGGGGGGGTGTATCTCTACTTGCAAATATCTGTGTGCGCGTGCGTGAACGTGCCTGTGTATGCGTTACAGTGTGTATGTGGCTCGTGCATTTGTGTGTGTGTGCGTGTGACCCGCACACATACGCACATTGAGCTTCAAATGGGAGCCCCAATGTATTAAAGGTTGAGTTTGTAGGGACCAGAGCACTGTAGCAGGGTTTAGCCCCTGTGTTCACCTTGCCTTCATCCCACCCACTCTGCTTTAACCTTCTCCTGGTGAGGAAATACCACATCAATAAAGGCCTCTAAACATGAGCTAGAGTAGAAAATCAATGGCCTGCAACTACTGCTCTCTTCAGCCATGTCCCCAGAGTGAGGGCCGTGTTGCAGGGTGTTGGATTCGGTGTAGACAGGATTTAATTACTTAGATGATGTTAAAAAGTTAATTTTAGTGAGAAAGAACACTAGAACCATACCAGAACCCCATACCTCAGCAGAACATTTTCCTCCATGCAAAAATAGAAAACCAACATTAATTAATTTAAAGGCCTATTTAAAATGATATACTGCTCAAAAAAATAAAGGGAACACTTGGAGTTACATTGTGTTGTTTAAGTGTTCCCTTTATTTTTTTTTGAGCAGTATATATTATTTCATGTTTGAGGAATCAAATGTCAATTGTGGTGTCGTGCCACAAATCAGTTATTGCAGTTATTTTCTGCAAGTTGAATAATGGATAGACGTTTAATAATTCATAGACCATCATCATGCATAGATCGAACAACATTGTGTGAATTGAACAAGCAAAGGTCTGGCTTATTGAGAGAAATTGATATTGTCATGTGGAATTTGAGTGTGTGTACCCGTGTGTACCTGTGTGTACATGATCTACCGGTATTCCCTCTTTTGTTGTCCTGATAACGACGGTGCGCTGTCTAGCCGTAGCCATTCTTCTGTAGATATGATCACGAAAAATGACCATTATTTTGCACAGCCTGTCCTCCACCTCCGCCCATTCTAATTGTCCCAGCGATGATTATTCCTTGCACGTTTTCTAGCAGCTTGTACAATGAGAATCAGATGGTCCATCTATCTGATGATTTAATTGAAAATGGTGATGACACACATACACACACACACACACACACACACACACACAGTCCTTCATGCATAAGCGCATGCATTTTCAGATAATATATTATAATATTATGTTATTCATGAACATGCTTAGCAAAGAATAACCTGAGGCAGAGAGGGCTTCTTGCACATTTTACTTAATTATATGCTTCTCAGTATTTTGCTACCAGTACCTATGTATAACCATGGCCACCTTTTGATGCTGTTGCTTTTGTTACAATAGCTGGCATCTGTATAGCCTTATGTTTAGCATAATGTTTCTTAATTCTGAAACTTGAACACGCAATTGCGATTGTACCCTTGAATTTCCGTTGCCGTGCTGTTCACTGCTTAGTTACCTCTTTGCTGTTGCAGGCTTGTGCACACACTTTCCTTTCAGTGTCCTTTCTACCTTTTGTGTTTGGCTTCTCTTTCTCTGTCTCCTTTTCCCGTTGACACCGTCCAATAGCATAACAATAAACATCAGAGGGCCCAGTGGTGATAACCTGCTGTGTCAGCCTTCTCTTAATGCCCCAATAACACTACTTGCTGATATATGCTGAGTCATTTAGTCCTACAAGAACCCCCCCCCCCCCCCCCCCCCCACCCCCCCCCCCCCCCCCCCCCCCCCCCCCCCCCCCCCCCACCCCACCCCACTACTCCAGATCCCCATCTATCTTCTACACCTCCAGTCCTCCTCCTCTCTACCCTTGCATTGCTAGTCTTCTCCTCCTGGTGCCTGCTGGCCGCTTACTGTTGTTGTGTTGTGAATGAGCTTCAGTGTGTGCGTTTGTGTGTGTGTGCGTGCATGCGTGCGTACATGTCAAACCATAAACTGGGTATAATATAGTGGACCAATAGGGACAGGGTCATATTAGGTTGAGTTTCTTTGTAAATCTCGAATGATGCAAAATGTCTCTCGCCGCACATATATTTTAAACACTCGTCTTTCCTCCACTCTTTTTTGGCATTGATATTTGTGGCCCTTATCTGTGGCGGCCACTGAATAACATTTCACCATAATCCCCCGTTAATTGATGCTATCATCTTCTAAGCTCAAGGGCAGCAAACTATACTTTGTTGGGGCCGCAATTCCACTTCATCATGCCCCCTATTCCATTTCTTTGTGCCATGCTAATAATTTGTCCTTCATTTCATGTCAGGCACATGAAATGGGCAGAAGAGTAGAAGTGGAAGACATGAAAGGAACAAACCATGACGGGGTATCCAATTACTGGAAAATAACATACGTTGCACAATGGGCTTTGCCACAACACAGAAGTAAAGTAGTAAGTACGAAACTCCGTGAGAACACGCGGCCACCGTATAAGTCTTCTGTCAGACTTGCACGCCTAGCAGTTTCACATCTGTTTTCGCATTACTAAGCTGTGCAACATCTCACCACACCCATTTAATATCAGAATCGGCCAGAAGCGATGTGGCTCGAAAGCCTTCACACTGTAAACACAAAGGTTTCACACGCAGTGCAGCCGACCTTATGGCCCATCTGGCATTTACTAATTCAACATCCTTATTGGTGAACCCCAATTCAATACCCCAAATGCAACAATTTGTAAAGGAACATTCACACTGACTGAGGGAGTGCTCCTGAGCTGAGTGATTGCCCCAAGATTGTGAATACTGGTTCACTGATTGCTTTTCAAATGGGGCGGGGGCGGTGGGGGGGGGGGGGGGGGGGGGGGGGGGGTGGTGAGAGAGAGAGAGAGAGAGAGAGAGAGAGAGAGAGAGAGAGAGAGAGAGAGAGAGAGAGAGAGAGAGAGAGAGAGGGGGGGGAGGTTTTTTTTGGACGCTATTGTAGCATCCTAGCCTCCATCCGTTCATTCTACTGGGAGCATTTAAGGCTGTTCTGACAACCTGGAAACCATCCACTGTGTTTCCTCTTCTCGTCTGTCCGCTGTTGTTGCTCCACAGCCGAGCCGCCCCCGCCGTCTCTCCAGGGTTTATGGGTCGATGGCTGCCGGAAGGGGGCGGAAGGTGACCTTCAGGACCGGCGATCAGAGAGCGAGCTGTGGGCTGTGTAAGACCTCTCAGGCCTCTCACAGCCACTAGGTTCAATCATGACAGTGTGTGTTTGTGTGTGTGTGTATATGTGTGTGTGCGTTTGTATTGAATGTGTGTATGCACTCACATGCATGATTGTGTGTGTTTATGTGTGTATATTCGTACGTATATGGTGAGTGTACGTGTGAGTGTGCACGTTTGTGTGCGCGTGCGTGAAGTTGTGTAGGCACTGACATGCTCGCATGCACATGTGTCATTGTGTTAAGTGTAGGTATGCACTCATGCAAGCACAAGATTGTGTGTGTTTATGTGTGTATATTCATACTTGCATGGTGTGTGTGTGTGTGTGCGTGCCTCACCTCCCTCTTTCTCTTCCTTCCATGTCCTTCTGTTTCCCATTTAGAGGCAGTGAGTGTGTGAGCGGGGGTGAGAGATGCACACTGGGATGGCATGAAAGGAACGGAGGGAGAGACTTGTGCAGCGATGAGCAGATCTGGTGGAAGACTAAATGTAACTAGAAGAGTTTGGGAGAAAATAGCTGGGGGACATAGCACACACACACACACACACACACTCCAAAACACATACACACAAATATAAATGAAAGGTTATACAGACTTATTGCGATAGCGGGAACGAGAGATGAAGAGAGCCTGAGGGGAAGTGTGATGAGAGAGAGAGAGAGAGAGAGAGAGAGAGAGAGATACAAGGGAATGGTGGGAGGAGTTTCATTCAGGGGGATTGAAGATAGCCACACTGGCAGAGGGCATGGCAGGCATGTGTTTGAGGACAGGGAGACGAGTGATGGCGCGGCAGCAGTGGCAGAAAGAGATTGAGTGTGAAAGAGAGAGAGAGCGAGAGAGAGAGAGTGGGAGAGGGGGAGAGGGGAGAGTTAGAATTGTCGAGCTAGCAGTTTTCTGTCCTCCACCTGTCCTGCGATGAGCCCTGAGCCAGTCACAAGTCCCACCAGACACGTGCACCTGCGCGCGCGCGCACGCACACACGCACACACACACACACACACACACACACACACACACACACACACACACACACACACACACACACACACACACACACACACACACACACACACACACACACACACACACACACATACATACACACCTGCATAGGGGCGATTTTTCAGGAGTGTGTGTAATGTTCATGCCTGCAGAAGTTGGAGCACTTCCGTAAAGGTTTTATCAGTTCGATTTTGTTGTTCCATCGGCTATTGTAGTGGAGAAACAGAGACAGGAAAACGAATGGAATAGGGAGAATGAAAGAGAGAGAAAAGACCTATCGTGGTGTGGGAGTGTGTGTGGATGGTGGCTGGTTTAAGCAGCCTCACCTGGCCTGAGTCAGACTGATTGGACTCTGGGGCTGGGTGGGGCTGCACACCTGTTGCACATTGAGCAATCAGTGTGCACAGGTTAAACCAGCCACCACCACACACACTCGGGGGAGAGCTCTTCGGCATGGCAGCACGGAGCACCGTCTGCCGGCCTCATCGTATGCAACTTTTACAATAAACCGGTTTTCAACATCACCACCCTGTGTCCAATTGTTTGGAGGAGCCTGAGGAAAGTCACCTAGGTGGAGTATGGGAGCCACCTAGGTGGCGTGTAGTAGAGGGACATTTGCTACAGTGGTGCCTGAACAGGGACCTCTCCAGACTGCGTTGGACACAGGAAGGCTGTCCAGGGGCGCACTGGGCCCAGCAGCGACGAAGGACAGCCTTCTCCCGACACCATCCCTCTCCCCAACGGCGCTGTGGATTCCAGCGGAGGACGGGGGAGGCAGCGCAGCAACCGCCACAGGCAACCGTCTGCAGCTAGCCACCCCGGCATCCAGCCAGCGCCGCAGCCCAACCAACTCTTCCGCCAGCCCGTCCAGACAACCCTGGGTCAGCAGCCCAGGCCTCCGAGTCTCCAGGATGGAGGGGGAGGGTGGGCTGGAGTGGACCGCCAAGTCCGCCGACACCTCCGCCAGTCAAGGCAGCAGCCCAGGGCTCCGAGTCTCCAGGATGGAGGGGGAGGGTGGGTTGGGGTGTCACCCTGGGGAGGTGTGGGGTTGGGGTTGTTTTTTTTTGTTTGTTTTTTAGGTATGGTAACCCTGGTCAGAGTCCGTGAGGTATGGTAACCCTGGTCAGAGTCCGGTTTAGGAATTATTTTTTTGGATGGGGGGTGGGGGAGGAGGGGAGGGGGGGGGGGGGAGTAGGTTTCAGCCGGGGATCAATAATGCAGGAAAGGTTTTGTCTGCTATTTTGTTTGCAATTGTAACTTTTGTAAATGTTATGTATGTGTGTGTGTGTGTGCGTACGTGTGTCTGTGCCGTGCGTGTGTGACATACCATTAAGGGGAAACCAATTGCATGAATGAAAGCAGGGAGTTGCAACCAGAGACAAAACAATTAAACGGTGACAGGCTTTTCATTTGATACTATTCAATAATAATCATTTCAAAGCAAATTAGGAAAGCATGTTATCACAAGGACAATTTCTCACTTGAAACAAAATAAAGTGCTTACAGCTACGAGCGGAATTCTTTATTATATCATCTCTATCTTTAATTCAAACCAGAGATTGGTCGCTGCCGTTTAGTTTGGCTTTTATCGCCGTAATATCCCAATTCCCTTTTTATACGGGAGACCGCTGCGGTCAATACGTTTAAACTGCTTCGACAGACCGTTGTCCGTGAAATGGATCGGGACCGGGGGGGGGGGGGGGGGGGGGGGGGTGTTTGTTGCAAGAGGAGCCAATTGGATTTGTGGCAGGTCATATAACGGGGCACAGCCTCCCCGTAAACTTTTATCCGTCTGCATCTAACTGCGGGGGAAATTAATGTCAGAGGTAAACTGGTGCGAAGTCCGAGGTCAGCGCCTGGGCACGCATCAATAGCAGAGCAGACTCGCTAATAGCAGACCATACTGTCTCACCATTAGGGCCAATACTGGATGTTGAGGCGCATACCCATAGTTCAGAGTAAGAATAGTATATAGGAATAGATATACAAATTGTATTGTCTAACATCAATTTATACTTCAATATTTATACGCAAATAAGCTCTGGGAAACGTGGTTATTTGGTCGTAAGGTTACTTGATGTGGATATATATATATATATATATATATATATATATAGGTATTTGTCTTCATTTTCTCTTTTTTTCTATTTTCCCTGCCTGCTCTCTCACAATTATGAGTGTGTGTGTGTGTGTGTGTGTGTGTGTGTGTGTGTGTGTGTGTGTGTGTGTGTGTGTGTGTGTGTGTGTGTGTGTGTGTGTGTGTGTGTGTGTGTGTGTGTGTGTGTGTGTGTGTGTGTGTAAAAGTGATGTATTGGAGGGTAAAAACGCTTTGGCAACCCTTAGCAACAGGATCAAGTTAATTGGACAGTTTGGTTCTCTCTTGAGTAGTGAGCCTCTGTTGTGTGTGTGATTGTCTGTGTTTCTCTGTGTTGGTCTGTTGTGTGTGTGTTTGTGTGTGACTGTGTTTGTATGCGTGACTGTGTGTGTGAGTGTGTGAGTGTGTGCTTGCATGCGTGCGTGTTTGTCCATAGTATGTGTTTGTCTATGGCATTTCAGGGGAGATATGGTGTAGAAATGAAAGCAATTTGTGGCAGTGAACTTTTGATTTGTTATTTTCTATTCCTATTTTCGGCATGCATGCTTGAGTGTTTTCGCATCCTACCTGGAATACTATGGTCGAGCTAACGCGGTAAACCAAGGACGAGGCAAAAGCTGACAAAGAGGAAATGAGACCAGCTTGTACAGAATCATGCATGCACACACACACACACACACACACACACACACACACACACACACACACACACACACACACACACACACACACACACACACACACACACACACACACACACACACACACACACACTTATGTCTTTTTCCAGGGCTCTCCATAAGTGTTAAATAAAACATGGCTGTAGAAGTATGTCAGAGTCGTGCTCAGTGCAGAGCGATGAGGATAGAAAGATCCTGGCACAGCATAAGGGAGATGGAGAGGGAGAGAGTGTGTGTGTGTGTGTGGGGGGGGGGGGGGGGCGAGGCAGTCTAGCAGGCATGTAATTGGGGGGCTTTTACTTTCACTTTACCCATCAGAACACACACTCCCTCTTTCTTTGTTTATCTCTCTTTCTTTCTTTCTCCCTTTTTCTCCCTTGCACTCTCTTTTTATCCACCCCTTTTACACATCTAAATACCCTTCTGTTTCGTGTCAGGCCATCTTCGGAAGAATCCACTTATTTCTTGAAAAAGCGAAACTTTTAAAGTATATGCATGATTATCTTTCTCTACCATGTAGACAATTTTTGACATTAGACCTCAACATTGGCTGTTGGAACACGCCACAGCCCGATACAACTGTTTATCTGGTCATGTAAAGGACTTTGGGGGAGGGTGGGCAGGAGTAGCCCCTGCAGTAGTGGTGGTACTCTTGGTGGGAGTAGAACCTATGTCTGGAGCCTAACATGCTACCTGAATGCAGATAGACCCCCCCCCCCCCCCCCCCCCCCCCCCCACACACACACACACACACACACACGTTCCTGAAGGCTTCCTTGATGCAAATGAGGCAAAGAGGGAAATCATGTAGGTGCATGATCTGGGTTCATTGAAATGAGACCCACGCACACACCACACAGGCACACACGCACACATGTCTTGCCTTGGTTCATCAGGAGTGCAAGGTGCACTCCTGATGTGTCTACTCTGAAGGCACATCAGGGTAGAGTAGGAGAGAGGTAATTATTTGCTTGGCCGGTCTGAAGCCACTCTTCCTCTCAAGGACGCTCCAGCCCTCAGCTCACACCCATTCACCCGCTGATCACTCAACACACACACAGAGTCTGTGTGCGTGTGCGTGTGTGTGTGTTTGTGTATGTGTGTGTATTTCACCCAATGCTCGTACAACTGAAATGCCAGTTCAGACACTGATTACACAAGGATGTATGTGTGTGTGTGTGTGTTGGTGTTTTGGTGTGTGTGTGTGTGTGTGTGTGTCTATATGGCTGATAAAGCTTAGCCTCAATTGCGTACCTCACCCCTCCTATTTACCCAAACAAACACACACATAAACACACACACACGCTGAGAAACAGGCGCGGTGTGTGTGATTTGTGTTTATGTGTCTCTGCGCGACACATAAACACACACTCTTGAGAAACAGGCACGGTGTGTGTGATTTATGTTTGTGTGCTACACGTAAACACACACACGCCTAGAAACAGGCCCTTTGGGATTAGTGTTTATGTGTGCGTGTATGTGCTACACATACACGCACACAAGTAGCATAAAGGAAGGGGAAGGGGAAAGGAAATGGAGGTATTCAGGAAAGAGAAGAGAGGTGAGAGTGGATGAAAAGGGAGGATGGGGAGCAAGAAGGAAAAATGGGCCATATATGAGAACACAAAGCAAAGATGGCGGGGTATAGAAGTATAGAACTGGGAGATGCATATTGATATGATATCGATCTGTTGAAAGTAGACCTCTCTCATCATGATGTTGTAATGCAGCTTAGCATTTTGGCTGGACATTTAGCGGTCTCTGGCTGTGTTAAACTATAAAGTGATCATATTTAACGATGTTATTAGTCTAGAGTGGCTTCGTGGAATTAATAATGAATGCCTCAACATGCTCTGTCATCATATCCACACTATTAATAGTCCTACTAATCATTAATTCTCCATATTAATCTTTGATAGGTGCAGAGCGTAGTTATCGCTGAACCCAGACGTTTGCACCACACCGTTATGGTTATTGGGGTCATAGGTCAAATATATAGATTTTTGTCACTACCAATCCAGCTGACAGGAAATTGCAGGATAGGATGGAGGGAAGATGGAGACTGTAAAGAGAGATGCAGAGGTGAAGAGGGACCTTGGAAGATGAGCATCCGTCATAAACAAGGGACAGGCTGATCATGGGGCCTGCACCAGACAGATAATGTTTCACTTTCTGGCCTCATAAAAAGTTTACTACCCCCCCCCCCCCCCACACACACACACACACACACACACACTACCAGATGGCTGCCACCCTTCTGTTTTATTTGAGTCTGCTTGTACATGCGCACTTGGGTATGTACGTGCACACGTGTGTGTGTGTGTGTGTGTGTGTGTGTGTAGGTGTGCGTGTGTGTGTGTTTGTGTCCATTTGGGATGTATGGGATCCTTTGAGTATAGACTATCATGGCCTGATGCCACATTCTGGAGTGTTTTGTGAAGGTCATATGCGAATTAATTAAAAGAGTGGCTGCCCTTGGATGAGAGAAAAGTATACATTTAGTTGAAGACATTTCATAGTGGTGTGTTTGTGTTATGTGAGGGCCCAGATGCTAGTCTTCATGGTGCAAATTGAGTTGATGAGATTGTGTCCCGTGTCTTCCTTGTGTGAATGTGTGTGTGTGTGTGTGTGTGTGTGTGTGTGTGTGTGTATAAGTGTGCTTTTGTGCAGTCATTTCCCATAGCGTTCCAGGGTTGTGAGGGTGTGACAGACAGTTTCTCAACCCAGCGACCGATGACAGCAGCCTGTTTGGAGTGAATCTTGCAAAGTGACCAATGATTAAAGACATCTGAACAAGATCACAGCGGAATAGCCAATCGCCTCCCATTCCTCCTCAGAGCCCCATTCCCCAGCCTCCCTGGTGATAGAGCTGCGCTAAGAGAACACAAATATAACACTTCCTTCCTTGGATATAGAATTTTCGTTGAGGCATGCAGTCTTCTCTAGGGGGGGGGGGGGGGGGGGGGGGGGGTTGCCTTGGGGATGGGGTGGGCGTCGGGGGTGGGGGAAGTGCAAGATTTGGATTATTACGTTTTATTGCTAACTTTAGAGAAGTGTGGGGCTACTAAACTTTTATAGTCACTATGAGAAACCCCTTTTACAGCTGGATAAAGTCAGTTGACTCTACCCTGCACAACGCACAAAACCAAAAGGCACAAAACCAAACCCGAAGGAACCAAATCCGAAGAGGCATAATGTCTGTGTTGGAATGTGACACACCATGATACTATAAGATAAGATAAGATAAGATATTACTTTAATTAACTACAAATATTATTGTGCAGCACTGCAAATAAACAATAGAAGAGTAAAAATTGTCAAAGAGCAGTAAGGTGCAATAACTATATGTACAGCCAGCTATGTAACAGGTAACGTTATATCATAAATACAAATGTAAACAAGTGAACAGTTGAGTGCATTTCCAAAGGACACAATGCCACAAGTAACAGTAAAAGGTAACTGCAAATTCCAATATGCAATGTCCAAATATCAGAGGTTAACGGTAAGGATCACAGAGATTTATGAGCGTGGCTGTGTTTATACAGAATTAATCCAAAGTACAGCCAATGTACATGGTTAGATTAAAATGGTCAGTGATTGTGTCCATGCTATTTGACATAATGTCCCTGTTATTGAACATTAGACTCATGGTGTCCCATATGTCAGAGAGTTGTAAATGACATTTAACAGTAATCCACTGAGAGATAGCAATCCAGAGAGAATGGGGTAGATGTAAGGAACAGAGCAGAACATAGTTGACATGGAGGCTGGAACCAACTCAGCACGCCGTGCCTCTGCTGTCCCTCTCTCGGCCTGAGGTACAAGAGTTGTGCCGTTTGATTTCTCCAGGGATTGCCCTGTGGGATTCTGTGGTGCATCGTGGTGCTATCAGGCTGCGGCAGAGCCATCCTTCCTGATGAGCTTGTTGATTCTGCTGGTGTAGATTGACCTCACCCGGCTGCCCCAGTACACGACGGCAAAGAAAATTGCACTGGCTCCCACAGACTGGTAAAACATCCTCGTCATGGTGCTGCAGACATTGAATGACTCTGCTGAAAGTAGAGTTGGCTCTGGCCCTTCTGTGTCCTTCACCCCATCCCGTTTATTGTCCAGTTGTACTGCCAGGTACGTGTAGCCCTGCACAGCATCCACATCCACCCCCCTGGATGGAGACATGTGAAGGGGGTGTTTTCCTCCTGCTGAAGACCACCACCAACTCCTTGGTCTTGCCAGTGTGGAGCTGCCGGTGGTTCGGTCCACACCACTCCACGAAGGAGTCCACAACGAATCTGTACTAAGCCGCTGAGGTTGTTGGAGGCACTAGGGCGGTGTCTTCTTTGGTACAGGAACCAGGCAGGACGTCTTCCAGAGTACCGGGATCCTCTCCAGAATCAGGCTCAGGTTGAAGATGTACCGGAGTACTCCGTACAGCTGGGAGGGACCGCTTGAGTACCCTCAGGCTAACGACGCCGGGACCTGCTGCCTTGCCTGGTCAGAGTCTGTTCAGCTCTCTCCTCACCTGCTCCACTGTGAAGGCCAGTGTGCTGTGTGTGACGGGTCCTGTAGTGTTGTTGGGGAGAACCGGTGGTGGGTGGGCCAGGTGTGGTGTTGATGGAGAGGATGGGTGGGGAAGGGGGGGGGGGGGGGGGGGGCACTGGGGACTGAAGGACATGGGTGTTGAGTCCCACCGGTACTTGCCCTGCTGGATCCTCTCCTTGAGTTGCCTCTGAATCATTTTCACCTCCTCCCTGTCTGCGTTTCTGAAGCTCTCTTCTTCTTCTTGTCATTCAAGAGGACTGTAATGTCTCTGGTGACCGAGCGTTTGTTATTAGGGAAACAGCGTATAGACTCTGTTGAAACAACAGTCTATGAAACCCCACCCACTGGCTCCTTCCACCAGATCGGCAACACGGGGTGAAGCAGCAGGAGAACCAGCAGACCGAGAGAGAGAGAGAGGCTCGTCACAGTGTGAGTGATCCAGTGAGTATGGTTTTTGAGGTGAAATTGTCATTCTGTAATAATCAGGGAAGTGTAAATAATCTGTTCAACCATAGACGGCCAGTTGTATCCAGAGCCTCAGCTTGATCTCGTTGATCAAGCTGAACAGATACCTGGATCCTGAGTGTGTATGTCTGTGGTCTAGACTGTAATTTAACACTTAAAGGTGCTGTAGAGAGCTGCAAAATGCGAGAGAGCTTACTTACAAAAATTCTTGTTTGTGACTTGGCCAGCTCTGCTCAGCTCTCTGACCTTTCCTAGATGAATGGCCACCATGTGTGCTTCCTCTCTCTACGCAGCAGTGTGCGCATGTGTGTGTGTGTATGTATATGTGTGTGTGCCTGTGTGTGCGCGCATATGCTTCAGGTCTTTGTTTACATATTGGTATTGACTTGTATTGACCAGTGGATGACATTGAGATGATAAGTCATTTTGTCAATGAAAATTGGACTTCCCAGAATAAGACCCTGTTTTCATTTATTTGCCCTTGGTGAAAAGTATGCTTCTTTTACTTAAGAGCCATTCCATTATGACCGTGTATCATTTTGTGTCTTCATCTCCCGCTCAAACGTATAGACGTGTGCGCTAGCCAGATTTATCAGCTGACTCAGGGCCGGGGGCCCGTAGGCCTGACTGGGGTCAGAGGGGTCCTTCGGGTGTCATTCACCCATTGACTGACCTATTGATTTTTAGGAATACAAGCAATGCCCTTCAATTCCTCTCAGGGATCCCTATCCTCTGGAATTTCATTGGGAGCATTAGCCCCGGGTCACTCACTGCCCACTGGGACTCTGGAATCCCACAGATGTTCCGGCAGGTTATTCCAGAAGGTGAGGAGGAGGGGGGTTCCGTCTGGTCGATCTTCGGGGAAATGGAACCTGTCTCTCTGATCCGACGAGGGGCAGGTCTGCAGCGGCCTGGATGAGATGGCTCCTACGGGGCCCGGACAATCAGTCTCCTCACTGGAGCGCTGCTGCATTGCAGACAGGGGGACATGGGAGAGAGAGAGAGATGGGAGAGAGAGAGAGGGACATAGGAGAGAGAGAGAGAGGGACATGGGAGAGGGAGAGGGAGAGAGTGGGACATGGGAGAGAGAGAGTGGGACATGGGAGAGGGAGATAGTGGGACATGGGAGAGAGAGAGTGGGACATGGGAGAGGGAGAGAGTGGGACATGGGAGAGATAACGAGTGGGTAATGGGAGCGAGAGAGACATGGGACACAGAGAGAGAGGGGGACATGGGATGGAGAGAGTGGGACATGGGAGAGATAGCGAGTGGGTAATGGGAGCGAGAGAGACATGGGACACAGAGAGAGAGGGGGACATGGGATGGAGAGAGTGGGACATGGGAGAGATAGCGAGTGGGAAATGGGAGAGAGTGTGAAGTGGGAGAGAGCGAGTGGAAACAGGAGAGAGAAGGAGAGACGGAAATTGGAGTGAGTGAGAATGGGAAATGGGAGAGAGTGGGAAATGAGAGAGAGAGAGAGAGACTGGGAAATGTGGAAGAGTGAGACATGGGAGAGAGTGTTAAATGGGAGTGGGAGGAAAAAGCAGCAGTGGGTGAGGTAGAGTGATGGCTCTCAGTAGGTAGTAAAATGGGTTCTCTCCCCGAGAGAGATAAGTGGGCAAGGAGGAGGACGAGGATAATAGGTCCAGGTCCACGGAGGGCTCTGTGTGTGTGTGTGTGTGTGTGTGTGTGTGTGTGTGTGTGTGTGTGTGTGTGTGTGTGTGTGTGTGTGTGTGTGTGTGTATTGTGTGTGTGTATTGTGTGTGTACTGTGATGCGGTTGTGTATGCACATGTGCGTATGTTTTGTCTTTCAGAGTTCAGGATTTCTGTTCCTTTCAGGTGAATGTTTCAAGGACATTCGTTTCCTTTCTACCTGCTTCTCTTCCCTCCACATAATAAACTCAGGAAGGAAGAATAAACCATTGCTTCATTTCATATTCTTCGGGTACTGGTCACTCCGACTCATTGACATGCATGCAGGGAGTGTGTGATTAGATGTGCACTTATATACACACACGTAGCCTGCAAATTATTTTCATTTTCATGTTTCATCATGGCTATTGATTGGTCCCCATATTGAATGACTTAAGTTGTTATCTGTCTGTGTTATCACATTGGTTTAAGGGTTCGAAATAAATGCCTGAAAACGTAATCTCACACTGAATTGAATGGGAGTGGAAACATGTACTGGTGGAAAATATTTCGTAATGGATTTATGCGTAAAAGCCTTTGGCGACGAAACGCACATCTTTCTATTTCCATCTCTCTTTCTCTCTCTTAGAAGGGAAACATCAGAGCAGAGAGGGATTGAAGGCAAGGCTAATGAGGCAAACGTTCATCTCCCCTCTTCCTCCTCCCCTCCTCTCTCTCAAAGATAGACTTCTCGCTACCTCTGTTCTCGGTTATCAGGCGTGTGCTGGTTGCAAGGAGAGACGCACGTATAACCACGAGTTTATCTCACGGTAGGTACAGCGGCACGGGCAGCCCCGCCATTTCTTCTCTCAAAACCTTGGGATGTCGAGTGGTAGCTCGGGCTCTTCCTCTAGGAAGGAGTTCGACGTGAAACAGATACTCCGGATCCGATGGAGGTGGTTCGGTCACCAAACAGTTCCTACGCCACACTCCCCGCCTCTACGAGAGTATTTCACCGGGAGCGGAGCGAGCGACAACCACGGAGATGGACCCTCAGCGAGTGGCTGCAGCAACGGGAATAGCAGACCTTCACTTAGTGGCTCTAGTAGCAACGGGAACACCACTCCCGTAAATTCCGCGACAGGGAGTCACGGCGGTCTGGTGGCGAGCGGCAGCGCGGGTTCAAATCTGTGTCACAGCAGCAACAATAACAGAAAGTTTGTGGATCCGTCGGGGAGTCGCCACGCAAAAGGAGCGAAGGAGGCGGCGGCGGCCGGGAGCTCCTGTCCGCGTTCTGTCAGCCAGCCCGAGTGCCGGAGCTCCACGGCGCTGTCTTGGATCGCCCCTCTGTCGAACTCTCACTCCCGCCACAACACCAGCATGGAGCCCCGTGCCGAAGGCTCCCTGCCCCAGTTGGCGCCGGAGCACGATGCTCCTCCCGGGGCGGAGGAGGAGGTCGGGGCTCCGGTCATCGAAGAGAATAATAATAATCAGGGGGACACCGATACCAGCTCGTGCAGGTAGTAGATGAGTACAACTACTTTATTATTATTTTTTGTACTTTAAAACTAAATAGTTGGTGTAATTTTATGGAGTAGGCCAATTAAAAATATATAACTGAGTATAAGGAAAACATTTGAGACTTCTTAGAGGAATTCAGTCAGAAATGCATTTAGTAATTTATTAGTCATCAAAAGCATCTCTTACCCATAATTCAGGGTTGCTGCTAGATCATTAACATTGTATGGTACAATCATTTTTCACCGTGGATAGGAGGGCACACACACGTGTGTGTATACAGAAACATACACATGGGTGCAGCTTAAGTAAACAAAAATACCATATTGTGTTTCGATGAAAAACAATATCACATTTCAGAACAATAGTCATTGTTCGAGAGAAACAATTGTAGATAACTGTGTGTGGGTGTGTGTGTCTGTATGTGTGTGTTAGACTTCAATCTAATGTACCATTAAAGACATTTTATTGATAGTTGTCATGGAGACAACAAAACAAAGCAGTTTTTTTTACTGTAGATTATGGATTGCATGCATGACATGACTTTACAGAGAGAGAGAGAGAGAGAGAGAGAGAGAGAGAGAGAGAGATGTGCAGGATGTGTGTACTGTCTAATGATGGAACTGAGTGCTTTCGCTCTCCCTGCTACCAAGACATGCATCAGAGGATATCAATGATTCATATGATAGAACCAACATGCTAGCACACACGCACACACATATAAGTCACCCACGCACACAAACACAACCACACACACATAAGCACTATATACCAACATGTGTGACATATTTGAAAAATGTTGTCTTATTTTGTTTGGCTTTCAAGATTATTTGTGGTTTGTGTGTCGAGAGCATACAAGGGAGAATGGATTGTAAAAGATCGTTTTGAAATGTAGTCTTGACCTCATATGTATACAGCCACACGGGAGTGTTGAAATAACCACACAGGAAATCAATTCCCGTTTAACTAATATAGTACCAAAACACATTCACAGATGTGTGAAACATGAATGCGCAGGCACACGCACACGCGCACACGTGCACACACACACACACACAGTCCTCTGATGCTCAAAGTGGACATCACAGATGTGTCCATCAGCTGTGATGTGATGTAACAGCACTCCTTCAAGATGGTGCTCTGATCTAAATGGTTTCCTTTACCCGTGTGTGTGTGTGTGTGTGTGTGTGTGTGTGTGTGTGTCTGAACACGTGCATGAGTAGAAAATTGCGTTCAGCCTTGCGGTGTCCAGTCTCACCCTGTCCTTGCACTTGGTTTGGTTGCCATACGGGCGCTGTGAAACATTTCTGTGCGGACATGCAGTCCAGATCACACATTGTGCGTCATGCTTGCGTGCGTGTGTGTGTGTGTGTGTTCGTGCACATGAATGCTTGCATGCTCCGTAGTCTATTGATCTAATCACGTGTGTGTCTGAGCAGCCTCGTACGGATGAGGTTTCAAGCTCAACGCTCATGATGCACACCGAGTCCCCCCCCCCCCCCCCCCCCCCCCCCCCCCCCCTGTCTGCTGTCCTTCTCACATGTACGGCTTGTTGTCTATTTTGATTGGCTCATGTGTGGTAACCATAAGGATTAATGTTACTGCAGGGTTGCCGGTGGTGTAACATTTTAAACAGTGTCTGTGTGTCACTGACAGTAAACAACAGGTTTTAGTAGGCCGCATAGTACATTCAGATCATGCTGTGTGTTATGTGCATGCAGACATTGCCAACAATCTGCAATGGGCAAGGACATTCACACTGAACACACATATACACACACACACATACACACACGTTGTACAATGTCCCTCTTGATTTTCTGCAGGGGTCAATTAGCAGTACCCAATTGTATCATTCCATCAACATCACACACACACACTAACCCACACACACACACTAACACACACACACACTAACCCACACACACACACAAACACACACACACACTAACCCACACACACACACTAACACACACACACACTAACACACACACACACACACACACACACACACACACACACACACACACACACACACACACACACACACACACACACACTAACCCACACACATGCACACCATCCCCATCCCCTCAGTCACACACAGGGCGAGAGGAGCAGCCAGCGGTGTGTGGGTGTGTGTAGAGGGTTAAAACAGAGGGGGCAACATGGGGGGCATGGAGGGAGACATGGATGCTGTGGGGGTAATGGAGCGTCTGGTCCTCATTATCGTTTTCCATTGGAGTCCAAACAGCACGCATCCACACACGCACGCACGCACGCACACACGCACGCACACACACAACTCATTCCCATTCGGCTTCCTGCTCAGAGGCAGACCGCACCACCCGCCACAGTTGTTTGTCTTGGAGCGACGGTTGAAGTTTAATGCGTCTCTTCATAAAAACCGAAACAACAAATACGACCGTTGGTGCGAGAATCGTAATACTTCAAAACATTCCGAAGGGCTTCGCTGCCGTGTCGTATTCCCTGCAGAAATGTAAGGAATGGTTTACACCGCGCACACCGGAAAAGTTGCCCAAGTACTGACACACTGAAATATTACCGAATGGATGTTTCTCCTGTGCTGCTCGTAGGTACTCACTTTTTTTTTCCCCCCAATAAAGCACGAAGTGTTGTGTGTGCCTCAAGAACCTCGCCAAAGGAAACGTTCCCTTGGGCTACACACAAGCCCGATTTTCCAAAGCGTTTTTTTTACGAAATGTGCATGCTGCACGTGTGCCCATGAGCAAGAGAGAGAGCGTGTCACTGTGTTTTGTGGGAAATCCTTGCTTTCCCTCTTAAAGACATCACGGTGGAGTTTATTTATGTAGCACTCCATCACCGCCGCCGTCTCTAGGGGCCTCGCAGGACCCACAGTGAACCAAGGAGAATGGGACGACAACGTCCAGTTGTAAATCCTGCGTTGGACCAGGGAAGACACACAATGGGGAGAGAAAAGGCTTGTGAAGGGCCCTGAAAGTGGTCCTACCATGGGACGACTGTTAGTCGGACAATGGGCACCATGTGGACGTTTACATTAGACGGTCCTAGAAAAACACTGAAAGCGGCACTAGATGACTCCGTCGGGTCTAAATCAAAAACGAGGGGCTGAGAGAGTAAAACCGTTGAATGCAGGAAAGACCACGTTGAATGCAGAGCAACGGCCAACAGCACGTCCCGTTTCCAAGACAACAACAAGCCCCATTGTTGGCTTTGCTACAGTACACCGTTTCATTTTCCACATCATTGGTAGCCAGGCAATGGCAGGCAGGCACACACGTGTAGCCACGCCCACCGTTCCATCAGGGCGAATGGGGAGAGAGGCAGGACGGAATGAGTCGAGGAAACGAGAGAAGCTTGAGGTTTTGATAGCACACAAATATCTCTCATGCCTGTTCAACCTACAGAACTGAAGTGGCTTGTTCTTCAGTGTTGTACCATTTCTCTCTCTACATCTCTCTACATCTCTCTACATCTCTCTGCTCCTGTTCCACCTCCTCCGCACAGAAACAGTTGACTAGAAAATAATAGATTTTAGATTAATATTAAATATAATTGAAGGAGAGCTCCAGTAAACAGGAAGTGAATCGTCGGTTTGGGATACGGAATAGCTGACGAGTCACAGGGGTAACCGTACATTAGCGCTTATCATGGAGCGGCACACATGCACACGTGTTGCATGCTAAGCTCACACACAAATATAAACACACACACAAGCGCATACACATACACACACACACACACACACACACACACGTCAGCTCAAACGGCCTTCAGCCCTCGGCCTTTAATGCCACTGCCAGTTACCGGAGAATACTGAAGTCATTTTGGCTCACAACGCAGCGCCATTCATTTCCTGCATGACTATATGGATATAAAGGAAACTGGGAGCCAGTGGGGAGCAGAGGAAACAACTACTTGAGCAATGGGCTCAGCTCTCACGTAGCTGTTTAATTGGGAGTCTCTTTTAAAGTAGGCTAAATTTATCTGGCCATTTAGCCCTGGTAATCAGAGCATTAAAGGGGATTTTGTCAGCTTCTGGCGATGTCTAATAAACCTGAGGAAAAAGTGAGAGCGAGTGGAAATGCGTGTGCGTGCATGTGTGTCTGTGTGTGCGAGTGTGTTGCTGGGAGAAATGCATCGGCAAAATTAAAAAGATGGGATGGGGGGGGGTTAGCGTGTCGCAGTACTTCATTTCCTTGAACAAAGGGGATGCTCGCTGCATGTGCTCAAGTCATCCATCATGTTTTCTTTGACCTTCTCCCTCACGAACGTGTGTGTGTGTGTGTGTGTGTGTGTGTGTGTGTGTGTGTGCGTTTAGGACATCCAACAGCAGCGCCACCCTCTCCTCATGCGTGTCCCTGGAGCCGTGCGCGTGCCCCGAGGAGAGCCTGTTCACCGCCCTGTCCCACGCCGACGACACCTTCCACAAGATGGAGGGCTACCTGAGGAGCCGGCAGCTGTGTGATGTCACACTGGTGGCGGGGGACAGGAGAATACCTGCACACAGGTGTGTGAGAGAGAGAGAGAGAGAGAGAGAGACAGAGAGAGAGATGCTCACATACACACATATATACGTATATATATATATACACACACAGACACACATATATGCACACATACACACCCACATGCTCATACACTCAAACATACACATTCATAACACACACAGGCATATAACACAGTACTCCCTGTGTTTTGTATGTCAAATACATGGTGCACAATTGTACCATTCGTACCACATGCCACATACATTGATACATTCAATTTAGAGAAGCACAAACACACACACACACACACAAATAGTCCTTTGTGTTGACGCATACACACGCAGGACACAGAACTCAGTCCCACATGGGTTGGACACGTAAGCAGGGACACACATTGAAGTCTCCCAGTTGTTTTTGTGTCCCTTGGGTTGTAGTCTGAAAATAGTTGCCTGAATCTCTGATTCATGCACACATGCACTCACACACACGCACGCACGCACGCACGCACGCATGCACGCACGCACACGTAGAAGTAGAGCAGACTGTGGGGCTGTGTCACTGTGACTCGCTGGGCATGCAGCCACCGGTGGAGCAGCATGGAGCCATCTGCAGCATCGTCCCCTCCACCACCAACATAAAACCCCCTTCCTTCTCCCGCTTCCCTCCCTCTGGTCCTCTCCTCATCCCTGATGCAGCCCTCCAAACACAGATGGGAGGAAAAAACAACTCCCAAGAAAGAGCCTTCTATATAAAGAATAGTAGTGTGTTCTTGTGTGTGTGGTGTGTGTGTGTGTGTGTGTATGTCTGTGCGTGTTTGTATTGTCTCTGAGATTGATTGTTTGGTATTGTACCACTATGAAACCACACAGCACCCCCCCCCCCCCCCCCCCCCCCACACACACACACACACACACACATATACACACACACACACACATATATACACACACACACACACACACACACAATGGAATGGCTGCTGTTGTGCGTAGTGGCATATTTATTTTGGGGCTTTCTGCCGAACAGCATAACTCTTTTGTTTAGATGAGAACAACACGAACGATCAGCATTATTTTTCTCTGTCTCACTCGTACTTCTCCCTCTCTTTCCCTCTCTCTTTATCTCCCTCTCCCTCTTTCTCCCTCTCTTACCCACCCCCCCCCCCCCCACCTACAGAACTGAAGTGGCTTGTTCTTCAATGACATACAATTTCTCTCTCTCTCTCTCCCTCCCTCCCTCTCTCGTTCTGTTTCTCTGTCTCCCTCTCCCTCTCCCTCGCTTCCTCTCAGACAAACAGAGGCATGCCTCTCCTTACAGAGGCCTAGCCCTGTTTTCCCTCCTCTGGTGTTTTCTGCTCTCTTTCTGCTTGTGGCTTTTGCTCTCCTGGCATTCCATTAGAGTCAAACATCCTGCACTGTTGTGCAATCTCTGCATGCTGCGATGCTTCTCACAGACACACATGCACACACACACATACGCACGTGTGTGTGTTTGGGGCTTCACAGCCAGAGTATGGGGATAACGGCTCAGGAATTAATTAAAAACCTTTTTTATACGACCTCTCTCTCTCTCTCTCTCTCTCTCGCTCTCGCTCTCGCTCTCTCCCTCTCATCCATAAGCTCTACTGCCGCCATGACAGACACATGCAAATTGAAAAAATCTCCTCCTTTCCCAATAGTCAAGTAGGACGATAGATTGAAACGGAATCCCCTTTTGAAGTCTCTGCCTGTGTGTGTGTGCGCGGGCCTGCGTCCGTGTGTGTGTGGATTGGAATCTGGAATGCTTACTTTGGCAGAACAAAGCCTGGTGTTAGTCAGTATAAGCTTGAGACTCTATCGCGTTCCTCCTGTGTTCCCTCCCCCGGCTGCTCATCTTACTGTCTTTGTGTCTTTTCTTCATCTCCCTCCTCTTCCTCCCCCGCCTCCTCCTCCTCCTCATCTCAAAGCGTAAGCGTTTGAATTGTTTTTTTTTCTTACTTGGAGACAATGGCAGTCGATGCAATGACGTCCGACAAAGTGCTGAGTAGAATCAAGTATAATGTAGTGTTACTCTTTTTCCCTCTCCATCAATGTTGTGTCTCTCTACCTATTTTGTTTTGCCCTCTCTTTGTTTCGTCTTTTCAAGGAGAACAATTGACAATAGACCTTCATTTAGAGCCAAGTCCTGGGCCAGCAAGGTCATTACAAACACATTACTCACGCATGTCAAAGAAAAAAACAAACAAACACATCCATTAGGTTCGTGTCTGGTTTATAATTTGAGTGGTGCTGTGGTTCGTAGACTTTGTTTTGAAGACGAGAGTCAGCTCCAATGGCCGAGCAGAGAGAGAGAGAGAGAGAGAGAGAGAGAGAGAGAGAGAGAGAGAGAGAGAGAGAGAGAGAGAGAGAGAGAGAGAGAGAGAGAGAGAGAGAGAGAGAGAGAGAGAGAGAGAGAGAGAGAGAGAGAGAGAGAGAGAGAGAGAGAGAGAGAGAGAGAGAGAGAGAGAGAGAGAGAGAGAGAGAGACCGCATGGGGATGACTCATTCCCTTCATTCTCCTTTCTTCCTCAAGGAAGACAAACCATGTTGATGCTTGTGTTGCATTTTGTTTATTGGCAGGCCCACACAGCTGGACAGTCTCTCTCGCCCTCCCGTTCCTTCAACTCACTAGAACTGGGTCGCCGATAGATCAGGAGGGAGAGAGAGAGACGGAGCGTCCGTGGGTTCGATCCTCCGCTCCTCCTGGCTGAACGGTCGATTGGCCTCCTAACCGTTTCCACACCAGTGGCCAAGCATTGCCATTGGAGTGAATGAGGCACTATATATCTCCGCTGTTTCAACAGGAGGGGGAAATCACTATATAAAGGCAGTCCCCTCAGAGCACTCACTGACCAGAGGTACTGCGCCCGCATTGAACACAATGTCGAGATGACCCGAAACATTACTTCTTACGGCTCCCAAAGAGCTGCCGCTGGCCCCGAGTGGTGCAGAACCCATTGTGCTGGATCTATGTGTACGTGCATGGACCGAATGTGTGCCATAAAATCTGTGAAGTGCTTTAAGTGGCCGTAATAGTTAAGACAACGCTGTATAAAATGCACTCCGTCTAACACGCCATCGACTATTTAATAGCTACAGGAGGAGTTTTTACATGTTCTCCGATACGCTCACAATCCCAATAAAATGGATGATGCTGGAGCATTTTCTTTTTTTCAAGCAACTCTGCGACACCGTTTTTTTGTCGTACTTCCGATTTGATTGTATGCCTTGATTGTTGTCAACCTCACTCGTTTTCGGGTAGAAGCGTCTGCTAAATGACTAGATGTGAGGATGGGTAGATGAGGAAAGTGGTACACAAGCAGTTCAACAAACGTTCAATGTAGGGACAATTCCATCCTGATATCTGTGAAAGGGACGTACAGTGACAACTATGTCATCAACTATGCATCTATCTCTCTAGTATTTATGTGTCTTTTACTATTAAAGCTGCTGTAGGTAAGACTCGAGAGTTGTAAAGAGAGAGAGCGCACAAAACAGCAGAAGGACGTCAAAAAATGCCCTCCTTTGTTCTCTCTAACCTCTTCTCCTTGAGCTCGATGGAAAACGTAACGAGGTCAAGGAAAGATGTGAAGGAGAATTCATAAGGACTTATAATTACGAAGCGGATGTTATGGACGTGAGTCTGCCATGAAACTGTGATGTTCCAAAGATGGAGGACTAAGAGCGCATCTTAGATACTTCGCCCCGTGCTTTCTTACCGTGTTGTTTCATTCAGGCTATAAACACGTGGAAAACTTGGTGAGAAATATTACTTCACTGCCAAGGTTGGAGTTGAAATAAAAAAGGAAATATAGGCACCAGTCACAAAAGTGAAATGAAATGGTTGTCACATTTACAATGGTTGCTAACGCTCACTTATCGACATGAATCCAAATTAGTATGGTTGTATGAAAATAATTATCGGTCTTGTTACGGTCTTGGGACGACATTATCTCCTTTCCTTTCGTAAAGGATGGTTAGGAACCTTCCTAGGCAAAAAATTATATTTGACCGGAGCCAACTTTTGAAACTAAACCAAAATAACCTTTTGGTTCTGCTCCCTCCATCCTAACATTTCTCCACCATTGAGAAGTGTTGTGTTTCACGCACCTGTGACAGGTTCAATTCTCTGAACCAATCAAGGAAGAGATGCCCTGATTGGTCAGAAATGAGACAGGAGCGGTGTAAAATCTAAATTGGCTAATACAGAGGCACGCACGGTCAACTCGAAACAGATATTCTCACTAATAGCTGACGGATGGTCATGTCCTTTCTAGCAAATCCCACTTTAATAATAGCTCTTGAATATCACCCACAGCGCCTGTAAGACATTTATCACAGGCTTTCATCCAAAGCGACTTGCATTGAATTCCAACCTTCTTCCTGATCTGGTCTCCTCACCCGTCTCCCAGGCTGGTCCTCTCCTCAGTGTCGGACTACTTTGCGGCCATGTTCACCAGTGACGTGCTCGAGGCCAAGCAGGAGGAGGTGAAGATGGAGGGCGTGGACCCAGATGCATTGTGGATGCTGGTGCAGTACGCCTACACGGGTACCTACACATGTCGGTCTGAAATCCGACGTTTGACAGTTCGGGACGGTTTGGACCACTAGGGGAAGTCCCATATGTGACTCACTATAACGTCTCACCAAAGATGGAGACCTTTTCTCTTCTCTGCTTTCCTATTTTCTTCTCTGCCTTTTTCCTCTCCTCTCCTCTCAGCTCTTATCTCTTCCTCTCCTCTTTTCTCCTCTCTTTGCTTCTCTCTTCTCTTGACCACTCTAGCCTAAAGTACTGAAAGACATTGATATTTTAAGGGCATGACATTTCATCTTCTTGTGCGTATTTCACAGTACCGCACACACAAACACACACTCACACGCGCTCTGGCCTCTCTTTCCTCGTCACTCATCAGATGTTGCGTTGCAGGTCGCCTGGAGCTGAGGGAGGACACCATCGAGTCCCTGCTGTCGGCCTCTTGCCTGCTGCAGCTGTCCCGCGTGGTGCAGGCCTGCTGCTCCTTCCTGGTCCGGCAGCTCCACCCCTCCAACTGTCTGGGGATCCGCTCCTACGCAGACGCCCAGGGCTGCAGCGACCTGCAGAGCGCCGCTCACTCCTACACCATGGTGGGTTGCGTGTGTACGAAAATCCTAGACCCGCGAGGGAAGCTTTTGATGGGGTCACAGAATAATAGTAATAATGATGATGATGATGATGATGATGATGATGATGATAATAATAATACACTCAAGGATACATTACAGGGAAGGTTGAAGGATAGGAAACAGAGTCTGACACGCAGAAGGAATACAGAACACAAAACACAAAAGGCAAAAAACATTTAGTTAATGAGTAGGCCTGTCTGAAGAGGTGGGTTTTGAGGGCAGTCTTGAAGGGTGGAATGGATTCTGAGTCTCTGATGAGGTGTATGGATGAAGCGGTTCAGAGAAGTAGATTGAGGCCAGACCGTGATAGGTGAGGGGTAGGATTTTGTTTAAAAGGGAGCCAGTGGAGCTCAATGAGGGTGGAGGTGATGGGGTCCTGGGTCTGATGTGGTTCAGGAGCCAGGCTGCAGAGTTTTTGACAGAAGCATGATTCAGCGTTTGGGCTGCGGTGACCGTCAGTAAGGGGCAAAGGCGTGAGATGTTGCTGAGGTGGAAGAGTAGCGTCTGACGTCTACAGAAACCCAGTATGACATCACCTCGCTGTCATATGGGAACGTCCACTATCAGTTTTACAATGCGGTGTCAAAAAAAGATGGATTTGATGCTTATTGTGCATGGGCCGAAGTACCTTAATGGGGAGGACATAGTCCAAAATATTTGTGTAATGATGTATATTCTGTGTAAATCACAAATAATTACATTTTAGAAAATACCTGTTGAGCCTTGTACAGGCCCCTGAACTGAGAGATATAGCAGTTACCTGAAATCCAAATGAAACTAAACTAAATTAAGGAGGGTGCTGCAACTTGAAATTGATGTTGTAATACCGTGGCTGGTTTCATACTGTGAGATACAAATGAGCTTGTATCTCCCTCTCTCCTCCCTCCCTCCCTCCCTGAGTTTTGCGTTCACGCATTCACGCACCTGTGATTGACAGGCTAGATGGATTCACTGAACCAATCAGGGAAGAGATGCCCTGATTGATCAGAAATGAGCCTGAACCGGTCTGAAATCTAAATTGGCTCGTACAGAGACAGGCACAGTCAATTTGACTGTGGCTGTCAACACATTTCCCTCACTAATATATGTCATTTCTAATTTCTAATTTCTAGTGCATAAAAATAACATAAATTACGTGGAATATTGGAAGTCTGATTCTCACCATGGAAACACATTGTCACACAATGTACACCATGTCTATTACATTGTGTAAACATTGACCTTGGGAAAGGTTTTTAATGTGCAGAAATGCCAGACATTTAAACCAATATATCATGAAAACAAAAAAACTGGAGAAGTAGCCATTAGCACTGTGGGAGATTTGATTACAATAGCCAAAATCCAAAATACATTTGGCCTCATATCACAGTATTGATCGTGGATACAGTCCCCAGCTCCAATGCACATATGCTGGCCACACACCCGCATGCACGCACACACACACACACACACACACACACAGGGCTTGCACAAAAAGAATTCTTTGATATGCACTCATTCGTTCTTCATGGTAGTCCTACACCTCTCTCAGACATCATTAGGCAGTTGAGGTTTGCTTCATACACATACATCTTTACCTAACACCCTCATGTTTGTCTTGGCCTGCAGATTGGGTCCCTACACCATTATCACCACAATTACTGTTTCTATACGGGGGGGGGGGGGGTTGCTATGGTGACCGTGAAAAAAGCTGCTGCTTCATCCGCACCATTATTATTCTCTACAATTTTGTTGCCTCCCTTTTTTCCTCTCCTCTCTGAGTACATGTCATATTGTCTTGTCTTTCTGTACCAATTACCAATTATAAATCTCTTTCATTGTAATTGATATCCATGCTGCCAGTTTTTACGTTTTATTATGTGTTTTTATTCGTGCTGTAAAGTGAGTGTTTTCAAAAGCGCTATACAAAATATATGTGTTGCAGTTATTATTACATCCTTTGTCTACCCTCGTTCTGTTTTCTGTAATTTGTTTGCACGTCGATTCAATCTCTTTGTTTTCATATACCGAGTTAATTTCCAAGGCATTCCCTGTTACGCCCCCCATGATTTCATTTAGATCGCCCCTTTTCTCACTATTTGTTTCTCTCTCTCTCTCTCTCTCTCTCTCTCTCTCTCTCTCTCTCTCTCTCTCTCTCTCTCTCTCTCTCTCTCTCTCTCTCTCTGTGTTTCCCTCTCCCTCTAAGTGGATTAATATTGAGCTGTAATCTTGGATAATTATGTGGAAGTAGTGGTGGCTTTATTTGTGCTTGTTTTCATTCACATGCATGGGGACTCAAGCGTAGAAATCGTCAGCCGTTCCGCCGGTACATGTGATGGAAAGCCACTTAGTTGTATTTGTCACCTATAGTTCTGTGTGTTGCTATAGCGCTTAAGGTACAAGTGCGTAGGAGTCAATAAATAAGTCTGCAGTAGTCCGGTGCAAGTTCAACTGGAGAGCACTTAGTATATCAGTGCAAATAGTAGCGGTAGTCTCACAATAGATGGAATGTCTCCGTATGGTAACAGGAAACAAGGCGTAACTCCGCCCCTTGCATTTTTTGGTTCTCCAGGAGGCTAAAATATCTTCTGCTCATGGTGCAGATCATGGATGCAAGTTCTACTTCTTATCGAAGCACATGGAGGGGTGTGCAGGAGGATCAGGTGGGCGGGGGACCACGGGATGAAACCTTTTCACTTAACCCTGAGGAAACACTGCTGAGGTCAAAGTCATCAACATAGTCGGTTGTACTGGTTATTATGTACTCCTATTGAGTCACTTAACAGAGACTTATATCCAAAATGCAGCCATGAATCCATCTTGAGACGTCTTGCTCAGGGAAGCCTAGCGGTAGACTGGGAACAGACACTGGGATTCCAACTTGGAACCTTTCTGAGAGTCAGACCACTAGACTGTGGACTACGCCACAGGCTCTGGCATGGCTTGGAAACCAATATTAGAGTTTCAATTAAGACATGCAACATTTGCACAGCGGTAAGCCTATTGGAGTATAATGGGTTACACTGCAGTCTTCTATCTGAGATTAAATGTGCGGTAAAAACACGTGGAGCTGTGTTCTCCCTTCCCACTGTTCATTGGTGTCAGACAATCCTCTAAATCCTGCCTTAACTGTTTCTCACACACACACACACACACACACACACACACACACACACACACACACACACACACACACATTTTTACTGTCTTTCTTTCTTCCTGGTCTTTACTTGCTCCTTAGTCACCTTCTTCTCTCTCTCTTTCTCGTCCTGCTTCTAGGAGCACTTCCTGGAGGTGGTGGGAGGCCAGGAGTTCCTGCTGCTCCCCATGGAGGAAATGTCCCGGCTGCTGACCTCGGACGACGTCAACGTGCCCGACGAGGAAACCGTGGTAACCGCATTGTTGACCTGGGTGCGCCACGACGCCGACGCCCGGGCGAGCCGCCTGCCCTCGCTGCTGGCCCACATCCGGCTGCCTCTGCTCCAACCTCAGGTCAGAGACCTGTCTGTCCGTCTGTCCGTCCGTCACTCTGTCTGTCTGTCTGTCCGTCTGTCCGTCTGTCCGTCTGTCTGTCCGTCACTCTGTCTGTCCGTCTGTCCGTCCGTCCGTCCGTCCGTCTGTCCGTCCGTTTGTCCGTCCGTCCGTCCGTCCGTCTGTCCGTCCGTCTGTCCGTCCGTTTGTCCGTCCGTCCGTCCGTCCGTCCGTCCGTCCGTCAGTCTGTCCGTCCGTTTGTCCGTCCGTCCGTCCGTCAGTCTGTCCGTCCGTTTGTCCGTCCGTCCGTCCGTCCGTCCGTCAGTCTGTCCGTCCGTTTGTCCGTCCGTCCGTCTGTCCGTCCGTTTGTCCGTCCGTCCGTCCATCTGTCCGTCCGTCCTTTCGTCCGTCCGTCCTTTCGTCCATCCGTCTGTCCGTCTGTCTGTCTGTCTGTCTGTCCGTCCGTCCGTCCGTCCGTCCATCTGTCCGTCCGTCCATCTGTCCGTCCGTCCTTTCGTCCGTCCGTCCTTTCGTCCATCCGTCTGTCCGTCTGTCCGTCCGTCTGTCCGTCCGTTTGTCCGTCCGTCCGTCCGTCTGTTTGTCCGTCCGTCCGTCCGTCCGTCAGTCTGTCCGTCCGTTTGTCTGGACGGACAGACGGACAGACGGACGGACGGACAAACGGACGGACGGACGGACAGACGGACAAAACGGACGGACGGACAGACGGTCCGTCCGTCCGTCCGTCCGTCCGTCCGTCCGTCTGTCCGTCTGTCTCTGCCTTTCTGAGCCTGTCTGTGTGCTGGGCTTCTTTCTCTGACCGTCTGTATGTGTGTCTGTGTGTCTGTGTGGCTCGCTCCCTCTCCTCGTCGCCCGTGCATCGGTGTCTCTCTCATTTTCACTGTGTCTTTTGTTTTGCATCTTCCCTTCATGTTGGAAAATTGATTTTCCTCTTCGCTCACTTTCCCTTTCCCCTTGCTCTTGATTCACTCAGGCTATTAACTCTGACTGCACACATGTTGATGTGTTGGGAGTGTATGAGTGTGTGCCTCAGAACACGCCTCAGAAACCTGTGATGCTTAATAGTTTGTGTGCTAGACAATCTCTTAATTCCTGTGATTACAATCCTCTCACACCTCAGGGTGCACACACATGCACACACACATACACACACATACAAGCAAGCACATACACACACACACATACACATACACACATACAAGCAAACACACCCCCTACACACACACACGTCATCTTTAATTGGGTGTAATTTCCCGATTAACTGCACCTAAATGAGCTGTTCCTTCACATCCCTCCCATAACGCTTCACCACAAAGATTACATCAACAAATTCTCTCTCTCCTCTCTAAGTCATCTCTCCTTCCTCTCCCTCTCTGGCCTCTATCTTTTCACTATCCTCCCTTTCTTCATCATCTCTCCTTCTTCTCCCTCTCTAGCCTCTTTCTATCTTTTCACTATCCTCCCTCTCTTTCTCATCTCTCCTTCCTCTCTCTCTCTTCGCTCTCTCTTCATTTGCCCTGACCTTGAAACAGTGCAGTGTTGTTGCACCTGTAGCCCTCCACCTCACACCTCCTGCTAGTACATGTCAAGGAAGAGGACAGAGAGAAGACAGGGGGGAGGATGACGCCGCGTCTGACTCTACCCTAAACAATCAATAATATGTGATCGTTCACCAACCACACCAACCCCTCACTCCTCCATCGCCGGCCGCAGAAGCATGCCAATAAAACTGAAAGGATAAATCTCTGATGAGAAGGCAAATCAATAGTCATCATTCAATTACCAAGTTGCCTCATCGGTCCAGGCTGCCCCGGAACCACCACCATGCAATGCAATCAAGGGAGCATCAAATCCCCAAGTTAATGATATTCAAGCCCCCGTCCCCGTCCCCTCACCCTGCCCCAACACATAAACACACACACATAAACACACACACACACACACAGACACTCATCTCATCTCAGAGAGGACCCTATGGGCCATGAATCAGGCTTTGATAGTGGAGGGCACCAGACAGATATAAGAGGCAGGGGAATGTGTGTGTGTGTGTGTGTGTGTGTGTGTGTGTCTGTCAGTGTGTTGGTGGATGGGTGGTCTGGGTGGTCTCACTTCTAAATAAAGTGAGACTGGAGTGACATGGTTGTGTGAGGCGTGCGCCCCGGAGAGGACATGAAAGGATTCGTGGGATGAATAAAATATCAAGAGGAAGGTGCTGGGTGGGGGTGGGGGGGTGAGGGGGGGGGGGGGGGGGGGGGGGGGGGGGGTCCTTCAGGCAGGGTGTGGCTTCAGAGAGCGGTAGAGGGTGATTTAGAGTTGCACCGACCGCCCACGTCAGTGGGTGAGGAGAGGAGGTGGGGGTGTGGTGTTGGAATGGAGGGGAGGTTCTCTTCTTATCTCCCCCGCCACACTCCTCCATCCCTCTGACGGTGAGGGGCAAATAGTCAAGGAGAGGACAAACACCACCTTGTCTCTCTCTCTCTCTCTCTCTCTCTCTCTCTCTCTCTCTCTCTCTCTCTCTCTCTCTCTCTCTCTCTCTCTCTCTCTCTCTCACTCTCACAAAGCCACACACACACAAATGTTTATTCCAATCCTTTTTAAGTCTTCTATCAATCTTGTTACACACACACGCACACGCACACGCACACACACACACGCACACGCACACACCAAGTGTGCACGCTCTCTTAAAGGATGTGGACTTCACCTTAAATCTTCCCTGGGCAGCAGTATGCTAAGCTAGCAGAGGCTCACGCGGGTCTATAAGCTGTTTATCTCTCTGGGCCGGCATGCTGTCCACGTCCGGCTGAGAGAAGGAGTGTTCTCACGGTGGTGGGGTTGAATCAGAGTTCTGTGAAGCCGCTTTGCTGCTGGGAATTAGTTTGTGTCCGCGCGTCGCGTCCGTCGTTATCGTAGGAGAACGACGGCGATGGAGCGGTAAATCGCAGGCGAGACAGGTTCAACGTGGACGGCGTATTTTATGTGCGACGTATTGCGTGGGAAAATCTCAGAAGCGAGGAGTGATCGATGGATTTGGGGTTTATTCATAAATACATGTGCGAACCATAAACCACCACCACTAAATCAATAGAACACGTGTGTTACATTCAATTAGTTTGATTTATTAGGATTTACTGTGTATTAGTTATATTTCCACTGTATTATTTGTCTCTCACCTGGTTTCATGCAGGCGATATATAACGATTCAAGAAGTAATTTGAAGATTGCAATGTATACAGTATCTCACAAAAGTGAGTACACCCCTCGTATTTTTGTAAATATTTGAGGATATCTTTTCATGTGACAACACTGAAGAAATGACACTTTGCTACAATGTAAAGTAGTGAGTGTACAGCTTGTATAACAGTGTAAATTTGCTGTCCCCTCAAAATAACTCAACACACAGCCATTAATGTCTAAACCGCTGGCAACAAAAGTGAGTACACCCCTAAGTGAAAATGTCCAAATTGGGCCCAATTAGCCATTTTCCCCTCCCTTCGGAGACTGGGCCGCAGGGCAGTATTCCAACATGATAACGATCCCAAACACACCTCCATGACGACCACTGCCTTGCTAAAGAAGCTGAGGGTAAAGGTGATGGACTGGCCAAGCATGTCTCCAGACCTAAACCCTGTTGAGCATCTGTGGGGCATCCTCAAACGGAAGGTGGAGGAGTGCAAGGTCTCTAACATCCACCAGCTCCGTGATGTCGTCATGGAGGAGTGGAAGAGGACTCCAGTGGCAACCTGTGAAGCTCTGGTCAACTCCATGCCCAAGAGGGTTAAGGCAGTGCTGGAAAATGATGGTGGCCACACAGAATATTGACACTTTGGGGTGTACTCACTTTTGTTGCCAGCGGTTTAGACAATAATGGCTGTGTGTTGAGTTATTTGTTATACAAGCTGTACACTCACTACTTTACATTGTAGCAAAGTGTCATTTCTTCAGTGTTGTCACATGAAAAGATATACTCAAATATTTACAAAAATGTGAGGGGTGTACTCACTTTTGTGAGATACTGTAAGCCCAAAGAAATTCGGAAAAACATAAACATGCGTCCCGTTGGCCACCATGCCCCGCTCTGCCCATGTTTCATAAATGTGGTTTTATTGGGGTCCGTAGACGGGGGCACGTCGTGGGGCTCCTCGGGTGGAGGTCTGGACTCTAACATCCCAGCTGCTGGTGCACACAGCCTTGGGTGCTGTATGTGCACCGACTGGAAACATCTCTGTCCTGCCCAGTCTGCTCCAGCTGTATTGTGAACTCATACATAACTTAAAACACACACACACACACGCACACACACACTCTCATGTGCACGCACACACACACTCTCATGTGCACACACACACACATGCACGCACGCACACACACGTGCGTGCGCTCACACACATGCACACACACACACACATACCCACACACATACACACAGATGCACACCTATCTAAATGTAAATCATGTGTTGCCTTGCTACAGGGGAAAGAGCCTAGTATCTTGCAACCCTACCCTTTCAGTCAATTAATGCTGTGTGGGTGTATTTAATGGAACAAGGTGTTAGATTGAAGGGATTCATGCTGCACATCACAAATATCTGTGTGTGTGTGTGTGTGTGTGTGTGTGTGTGTGTGTGTGTGTGTGTGTGTGTGTGTGTGTGTGTGTGTGTGTGTGTGTGTGTGTGTGTGTGTGTGTGTGTGTGTGTGTGTGTGTGAGAGTGTGTGTGCCAGGCACTGGGTAGTGCTAATGGATTTCAATCAGATCTAATCTCCCAGTCAATGCTAGAACAGCTTTTCTTAGACCCCTAGACCTCCACATCTGTCCGATAACACTGAAGCACTCTCATTACTGTGCAACTGCACGTTGCATCAGTGCTCTGCTGTTCCACTTATTTTCTGACACTATCTGTACTTTGCTATACCTTAAACGTTAGATGTGTCGACCTCTGTAATTAAAAACGTTATTTGTGTGTGTGGTTGTGGGTGTGTATCTGTGTTTGTGTGTGGGTACGTGCACATGTATCTGTGTGTGTGTTCGTGTGCATGTGTGTCTGTGTATGCGCATGTATCTATGTATGTGTGTGTGTGCGTGCATGTGTGTGCGTGCATGTGTATCTGTCTGTGTGTGTGTCGTTGCGTATCTGTGTGTGTGTGTATCTGTGTGTGTGTGGTTGTGTATCTGTGTGTGTGCGTGTGTATCTGTCTGTGTGTGTGGTTGTGTATCTGTGTGTGTGCGTGTGTATCTGTGTCTGCGTAGTTCCTGGCGGACCTGGAGTCCAGCCCTCTGCTGAGGGACAGTGTGGAGTGCCAGAGGCTGCTGATGGAGGGCATGAAGTACCACCTGCTGCCCCAGCGCCGGCCCCTGCTGCAGAGCCCCCGCACACGGCCCCGCAAGGCCACCGTAGGGGCCCTGTTCGCTGTGGGTGGCATGGATGCCACGAAAGGTAGCACAAAGTTGATGTTAAAATACCAAGGCGAGCCAGTGGAATTATTTGTTGAAATGGCGGTCTGTAAATATTGAATGTACAAAGATGAAAAAACGACTACAAATATAAAAATAACAACTTTGAAATTGTATTACGTTTTTTAGCCATTGAGGGCAAGTTGGAGACACCAGCCAGAGTAAGCAAGATTTTGAAAAATCCCACTCCTCTCTTCAGGCCTCCTTCCATAGCTACTCCCCCAAAACACGCGACTAGCTTGCTGGCTTTAGCATCAGATCTGCCCAAGTACCTGGGCAGATACCAGATTTTTCTTTCAACAAATATGAAAGAAATGCTTCTAAAACAAATTGCCTATCCTAGCTTTAAGACACTTATACTCAAAACCCTTAAAACTACCAGGCATTCAACAGCCTACTTATATCTGTTTATATTGCTGTGTATATTATATAAGGCTGTAGTGTCCGATATTTCAAATCAGTGTGTATTGTTTTCAGGTGGTGGTGAAATAAATATGGTCTTATTGTGATATACAAGTCTAAATGAATACTGATGAGAAGATGTGTCTACACTACACAGTGTTAGACCGTTTTTGGAAAACATGAAAAGAGACAGCAGACTGATGACTCATACGGATATGGTTCCATGTTGGTAATGGTCCCAATATGTGTGTCATGCAGGCTCATTTGCATCTTTTATTTATTTCCATTATCTTTTTATTGCGAACATAAAACAAGAGATTTAGACAGGTTGCAAATGCAATCATTCATACGCCGTCATATGCGTCGCAAGTAAATGAAAAACATCACTCAAAGGATTTTCCTGGGCAAAACATTTTCCTGTCTCCTTTTGCGTGCATGAACGCATCGCAGGTCCTACGCTGTCGAGAAAGATGCTGACTCACACGGAATGTGCTAATCTACCACACTGTGTATTCTCCATGATGATACATGATCGCCGCACAGCAACATCACTGCCGGGATGTCAACCAGCAACAATTCATTTCGCGATCAAACGAGTTGCCTCAGTCTCCCGAGTCGAGTGCAGGGCCGCTGAACCCCTGCCCTGCGTTTGTGTTCAGGGGCCACCAGCATTGAGCAGTACTGTCTGAGGCGTGACGCGTGGAGCCAGGTGGCCACCATGAGCGGTCGACGGCTGCAGTTTGGCGTGGCGGTCCTCGACGGACGCCTCCACGTGGTGGGGGGCCGCGATGGCCTGAAGACCCTCAACACGGTGGAGTGTTACAACCCTCACAGCAAGACCTGGAGCGCCGTGCCCCCCATGTCCACGCACAGACACGGCCTAGGTGAAGATCGCACGCACGCACTCACTCACTCACTCACTCACTCACTCACTGACTCACTCACTCACTCACTCACTCACTCACTCACTCACTCACTCACTCACTCACTGACTCACTCACTCACTCACTCACTCACTCACTCACTGACTCACTCACTCACTCACTCACTCACTCACTCACTCACTCACTCACTCACTCACTGACAAACATAACATATGCACAAACACACACACACACACACACACATATATCATCTATATACATACACACACAATCTACATGGGTTTTCTGTTGGAATCTGTGTGTGTGTGTGTGTGTGTGTGTGTGTGTGTGTGTGTGTGTGTGTGTGTCTGTGTGTGTGTGTGTGTTAGGGCAGGACGGGGCTTGTGGGGGCAGTTCATCAACACATCTGGTGCTGCAGATGTTCCGTTGATGAATGCCTTCGGTTCAGAGGATCGCCATCCAGTATCCTAACAAGCCATGCTTAATATCCTGGCTTGGCTGGGATATTATGGTCCCTCCTCCTCCTCGTCCTCCTCCTCCTCCTCTTCTTATCCATTCTCTTCCTGTGGTTCACACACAGGCCTGTTGAAAGGACAATACCGTTCTGGATGATCAAACCATCGTAACGTCTCTCCTGGCTTCACTAAAACATCCTATACCAATATCATTTATCAAAATGACTTCCTTGTACCAATCCTGCTGAAGAGCATTTAGCGTGAGCACGCCATTGTAAACAAATGTAAACAATGGCAATATAGCACTTTCGTCTTTTGGAATCAATGTGTGTTGGTGGAATTGATGGACAGCAAAACAGTGAAACGCCATACAATTACTTTACAATCATAAAGACCCAAGTGCTAAAGGTCTATTGTTTACATTCGTGGCAGGCGCAGTCACGCGAAATGCTCTAAGGCAGCATCGACACAACAAATGGATTTTGCCAAAGGGGATTGGTGCCGGAGGGTTTGGTGAAGACAGGGGCGACGGTCCCGATGGTTTGATCTCCCAGACCGGTATTGTCCTTGCAGCGCCTCCTACTCTTGACCCTGTTGGATGGTCTGACACGTGTCCACTGTTCACAGGCGTAGCCGTCCTGGAGGGGCCCATGTACGCGGTGGGGGGGCATGACGGCTGGAGCTACCTCAGCACGGTGGAGAGGTGAGGGGTGAGGGGTGAGGGGGGAGGGTTTACTACTGGAAGCACGCCAAACGACACAAGAGCCCTAGCTGGACCTTGCTGTGTATGGGAGGGATAGAGTTGGATCGACTGCTATGCGTGTTACGTGGACGAATAGAGCATTGCTTGATTTGTATGTTTTGACTCAAAAGGGTCGACAATATATATAATATGCAATAATATATATATATTTGACTACTTTGTACTTTGGATTATCTGAAAATATGAATATGTATCTTTAGTTATCTTTATTTCTCCATTTAACAGCCTCAAAAAGACATTTGTTGTCACAATGCGGAAGTCATTGCCACATGTCTCTCTTTGTACATTACGCTTCTTGCTTTTAATTGTAAGACTAATTGTAAGAATCTATTATCTATTTTAGATACTTTTTAGAGCCCTTCTGTGGCACCATATTCCCCAACATGAACAATGTCATATCATTTATATGATAAAACGGATAGTTCTGGTCCTCGATTCTGACTGTCTCGAAGCCATTGTAAAATGAAAAATACTCAAAATACTGTGAAAAAAAGAGTGGCAATGTCAAGATAAATGTTACCAATCACCCCAATCTTTAAAGCCCGATTAGCCTTTTTTCTAGCCTGTGTTGCTTGGCAACCATTTTGCTGTCTTCAGGAACTTGTTTGGTGGAAGAATGATGTTTTGTTTAGAATAAATGATCACGTTTTATGTTGCTATGTGTTTATTTTGGAAGTCTTACGAGGTTGTCTATGGTAACCATTTTGTTAGCGTTTTTATAAAAGCACCGCTTCGCATCGTGCCTAACAACGCCCCCTAGCTGTTCTTAAATCCCTGTAAGCCACGGTTCTGCGTGTTGCGGCAGACTCCCTCCCAGTGCAGTATGTCTGGTGTGTTTGTATGGCTAAAGGGCGTTCATACATCACGCTTTTCATTTCCTGTGTGGACTAGGTGGGACCCGCAGGCCCGCTTGTGGAGCTTTATTTCTAGCATGTCCACACCCAGGAGCACCGTGGGCGTGGCCGTGCTCAACGGGAAGTGAGTTGACACACACACACACACACACACACACACACACACACACACACACACACACACACACATATATACATACATACACACACACACACACACACACACACACACACATATACATACATACACACACACACACACACACACACACACACACACACACACACATACACACATATACATACATATTCACACACATACACACACACACACACACACACACACACACATATACACACAGTTCTTGCAGAACAATATTTGAATATGCTCTTGGATGACCAAAACATCAACAACAACATGAAGGCTATCCTTGGAAGGTGGTGCACAACATACTAAAGGCAGCAGCTTGGCCCAACCCCACCCGGGTCGAACATCGCCTACTCTAGCCTCAAGCCATGTACGCATCAAACGCTGATTACTCTGCTGGAGCCCCGGAGAAGCTTCTCTTCCTGAGGCCAGCAGATATATATAGATTAAGATATATATACATATATATGAACCTGCTTCGTGGGAAGGGTCAGAATGGTGTCAGTGGCTCCTGCAGTACTGAATAGGAATGAGGTGGAGCGAGGTGTGAAGCCAGTACATTCTTCTGTAGCTGTGCATGTAATGCTTTTCATGCCTTTGCTGCCCTGAGCAGCTGGATGTGTGTAAGCAAAAGGGATGGGGAAAAAGGGGATATATTTTCAATCACAGCACAAGCATGAGTCGGGACTAATCAACTAATTTAGAGGCAATCACAAACCATGACACACACACATCCATACACACACCCACACACACAAACATACACCCAGACACACACACACACATACACACACACACAAACACACTCACACAAACACACACACACACGCAAACACACAAACACACACACACACACTCGCACATAGATAAACATGTGCCTGACATGGACACATACAGTGGAGTACAATGAAAGATGGCTGCAGTCAGTGCCAAGCTTGTGTCGTGACCTAGGCTCCCAGGATTCCCTTGCAGTCCACAGAGAAGATATGAGCATGATAATATAGTGTCATTTATTATCATTCATTATCATATCATTATCAACGGCGGCGATGACAGACAAGGTCTTTAGAGATGGTAATTAATACAGGAACCATGGGCTAAACATGCCCAGCGGTACTGTGTGTGTGTGTGTGTGTGTGTGTGTGTGTGTGTGTGTGTGTGTGTGTGTGTGTGTGTGTGTGTGTGTGAGAATGTGTATGTGTGTGTGTGTGTGTGTGTGTGTGTGTGTGTGTGTGTGTGTGTGTGTGTGTATATTCTCTTGACTCTTTGCCTGATGAAACTTATTACTCGCTTGAACGGTTTCGTTTCTGGTCCTCCTTACACACACACACACACTTACACAAACACACATATGCACACACACACACACACACACACACACTCTCTACCACCAACGGAATACATCTTTATAGCCACATGCCGTCGCCCACAGTTATTCACAGACACTGACTGGTTTGGGTTTGATGCCCCAAAAGCTGCTGCTTGATTTATTTTGCTCCACTCACTCACTCCGCCGCTCCTCCACTGCTGAAATTGGTTCACGCACATGCGCGCGCACAGACACACACACACACACACACACACACACACATACACACATAGCTCATCCGTCCCAGCTGTTTCACTGTCACCAAATCGAAAAAGGGCATCCAAAACCTGTGCAATAATACCTTTATACTATCTGTCTCTCGGTCTCCGTCTCTCTCCCTCTCTCTCTATTTATGCTATATATGTCTCTTTCTCTCTATCTCTCTCTCTATTTATACTATATCTATCTCTCGCTCTCCCTCTCTGTCTCACTCTCTATTTATACTGTATCTGTCTCTATATATACTATCTCTCTTTCACTCTCTCTCTACACATATATATATATATAAATACTTAATGTATCTCTCTCTCTGTATCAGGTTGTATGCGGTGGGAGGGCGAGACGGTTCATCCTGCCTGCGCTCCGTGGAGTGTTTCGACCCCCACACCAACAGGTCAGACATGGCATCACCTGCTGTCTCCCTCCTGCTAGAACAGTATATCCCTTCTCCAGACCTACATACTCCCGTAGATACTCAACATCCAAGCCTTACATCATCCTGTCATGAACGGCTTGCCAGGAGGCATAGGTGTGGCGTGTGCGTTTTATTCGTCTAGTTTTATTTCATAATTGAAAAGAAAATGGACGAAACACCACCAGGCGGCCAAGAGGTCTCACGTCTGTAAATGTAGGACTATTCAATGCAATGGCGAGCCAGAGGAAGCAACAAAACAGTACTAGCTAGCTGCAGGAGAGCGTAGTTGCTATCATCGCCAGCCGTTAGGCTGGTGGAACCACGGGGAAGGAGGACTCAAATGCACGACTCAGGAGCAAAACGTCTAGGTAACGAGAATTGTCTTCACTGGTAGAAACGAGGGTTGGTACACGGGTAATCAGTTAGGTGATCAGGCAAACAATCCGGCAGGGAGAAGACAAAGGCGTTGTCGGGGAACAAACTAGCAGGAATCAAAGAACCAGGAACCGTAATAATCTATTGGAAAGGGCTGGGACGCTTGATGCAAGGAACAAAGACGAACTGGCACAGAGGGAGGGAAACACGCTGACTAAATACACTAGGAGGGGAATGATAATGAAGGACCGGTGAAAACAATCAAGGTGAGGGAGGGCAATCACAGAGGCGGGAAACACAAGAGCAGGGAGTGAAGTGCCTGAAACGAGAGGAGATAGAGGAAGGAATTAGACAAGGAATACAGGAAACGATGAGACAATTAATGAAACAATAAACACATAACTCAATGAGCAGGGCGAGACGTGACAGTAGTGGTACGGGTGTTTGACTCCCAGGCGAAAGGTTCTGGTATTGTCTACGGTTTTGCTTCCTTGAACAAGATGCCTGCCCCTACTTGCTCCTTCTGGATTCACTGTAAATCACTTTGGATCAAATGATCCATTAATGACTGAATAGTACTATCAGGAGAACAACAATGTTTCTATTGGCCTTTTAATAAGGGATGTCTGATATAAGAAAAACGTCTATGTTTTGTCTTTTAGACGACGGACAGTATCAACTATTTATCCTTGCTTGTTATTTCCTGGTTGGTTGCAGGTGGAGCGGTTGTTCTCCAATGGCTAAGCGGCGTGGTGGAGTGGGCGTGGCCACGTGGAATGGCTTCCTCTACGCCATCGGAGGCCACGATGCTCCAGCCTCCTCCCTAGCCTCGCGGCTCAGTGACTGTGTGGAGAGGTGTGTGTGTGTGTGTGTGTGTGTGTGTGTGTTTGTGTATGCAAGTACCGTTCTTTTAATAATCACTTTTACCAAGAGTTTGTGTGTGTGTGTGCATGTGTGTGTGTGCATGTGTGTGTGTGTGTGTGCGGGCCTTTGCAGGTACGACCCCCAGACGGACGCCTGGACGACGGTTGCGCCCATGAGCATCAGCCGGGATGCGGTGGGGGTGTGTCTCCTTGGCGACCGTCTCTATGCAGTGGGCGGTTATGATGGACAGGTGTACCTCAACACTGTGGAGGCGTATGACCCTCAGACTAACGAGTGGACCCAGGTACACACACACACACACACATACAGTACAGTACACACACATACACACACACAGACACGAGCACAAAGACACACGCACGCGCACACACAAACACACACACACACAGACATACCAACACATGCACACAACACACACTTATCAACACAAGCGCATACACACACACACAAACACATAAACACGTACAAAAAATACACAAGAAACACAGTCAATATATATATAATAACAATAACTGTAGGAATCCAATATATCAGGTGTTGTATTTGACATACATTGGAACATATGCAATGAAAACCAGCTCAAACAGCCACTGTGCAGTTTAATGACACACACTAACAATTTGGCACAAATAAAAATGTCACACTTACTCGCCAACACGCGCACAAATGGAAAAAAACACACTGTGACCTTCCTCCTGGAACGCCATGTTGTTGTACTGTTATGTAAATGTGTGTTTTGTTTCATGCTAATATTGTCCTTGCTGCTGCAATGAATACTGCATTAAGATGGGGAAATGGGTTTGTGTGTGTGTGTGTGTGTGTGTGTGTGTGTGTGTGTGTGTGTGTGTGTGTGTGTGTGTGTGTGTGTGTGTGTGTGTGTGTGTGTGTGTGTGTGTGTGTGTGTGTTTGTTCAGGAATGGGGCTCTCACTTGCTTCCTATTGATGTCTGGTCTCTTCCGCTTGCCTCTAAACTTTCCTTCCCAAAGTCACTCGTGCCTTCTGTCATGGAAACTATAGTGGGATTCTGGGAGTTTGAGTCTTAGCTTGTTTGAACTTGGCCTCTTTTAAACTTCGAAGGGGTTAACTTTGGAGTGAGATTGGTCTCAACAATAACAATCCTCCCAAATAATCAGCTTTGGCTTATCAAAGACGGATACCCGCCAAAACCTCCAGTTGATAATTAAAGCCAGAATGGTATTGTTTGATTTATGAATAATGATGCTGGCTGGATACTCCATAGATAAAGTGCTATAAATGAACTTGACCCTGAGAAACCAACAGAACATGGATAGATGTGGAGGGGCCTCAGATTCATCTGAAAAATGAGAAAGTGAAGAAGCATAGCAGGCATGTCCGATTTCGCACATAACCACAAGAGACAACAAATATAATAATACATGCTGAGTCTCACAAACACACACACACGCACACACATGCACCTGAGATTCTGCTGACGCTGTTCACTTGGTTACATTTCTCCACTCCTGCACGCTTCAGCACTAATCTGTAAATCCTGTTTCACACAGAAACACAGCAGCTCGATTTAAGGTTTCGGGCAGACAGAAAGTGACTGACAGCTAGAACATATTTCTAGTTCAAATAAGCTGTGAGGTACCAAAAATAAGGGTTTTGAATTGCTTACAGCTATTACCAAGGGGTATATGGAGGTGACAAGCATTTTTCTTTATCATCTCGTTTATAGACATGGTAAAGTGAAATGGTGCGTCAAATATATCTTGCGCCTGTAGCGGTAGGGCGATGTATTTCTAACTAAAGAAAATGTTAGGGCGGGATGAAATATTTATTGGAAATTTGTATTTGAGGATAGCCCCTTGAGATGAATGATCTAGTTTTTGAGGGGGTCCAAATATATAGAAGATGGGATTTGATCATTCAGAATTTGATGCACAGTAGTGGAAACCTTCTGTCACTGTTTGCCTACTTTTTAAAGCCATGTTACGATTTGTTGGAAAGTTGTCTATGCTCCTGTGGACTTGAATTTAATGTACATAATGCAATATACGTTGATGTCTTATGAAATAATATGCTCCCTTTGCAGTACTGCCGTTTTATGCCGCCTAATGGTGGTGCCAGTGCCTGTCCTTGTGTCGTCACACGGACACATGCAAATGCAGGATAGCCTTGCACTAACAGTAGCCAACTATCAGAGAAATGGCAAAAACAGACAGACGACAGACGGATCCTGACAGTTTTAAGATTCAAACCCACAGTTTCCGAAAGAGCCTAGCCTAATTTATTCACCCAACACTCTGTATTATTGTAATTATTATTGTTATATTATCTGGGTGACAGAAATGGCAAGTAATGGTGATTTTACCTAATATCAGACTGAAAGAACAATTAAATCCACAAAATATTGGCGTCTGTCAATGTTTTGGTGTAGGCTGGTCTTATTGAACAGAGATTCTTTTTAAGGATTTCCACAGGCAGGTAGAAATCCACAACACACCCTGTCATTCTGTGTTTGTCCTCTAGGTGGCGCCTCTGTGTCTGGGCAGGGCTGCTGCGTGCGTGGTGGCCGTCAAGCTGTAATGAGGACACCAACACTGACACAAGTATAACATCATGTCTGCAGGGCATATGGGGGGGGGGGGGGGGGGGGGGGGGGGAGTGACAGAAGACCCCAGTAACCCCTCCTGTCACTGGTGACATGATCACCATGGATACGGTACGTCTTGCTGATGGGATGAAGAAGAAGTGGAAGGATGCCATTGCCCGAGGGGACATAGGAAAGAAGATGCAGAACATGACAGTGAGCGAGAGAGAGAGAGAGTAATCAAGTGAACTTTGACGTTTTCTTTTTCCGATTTAATACCTAGGGGATAGCTTAAACATCACTGGAGGATGATGAGTTTTCTGGCTGTATGTACGACAGGAGGTGAAAGCTGTCTTCCTTGTGTATGTGACCCAAAAAAGTGCTGGATTTTGACCTTTTATTTTATATTCTCAGACAAGGTGAGCATGCACACCTTAAGTCAAACAGATACACAAACTGCCAAACACACACACACACACACACACACATACACATCCAGGGGGATGCATCATTTTAACTGACAGGAAATTGAGCGAACGAGGCAGACCGGGAGAGAGGCAGAAAACGACAGTGCCGCTGAGATATCTCATCATGTCAGGTCTCGTCGCTTTCCTCGCCAATTTCAGGGAACCTGTTTTGATGCTATTTCCACATTTTCATTGTTGTCCTTTCACACTGCCACCGTTGTTCGCTGTTCGTCTCTCTCCTTCCCTCGCTCCCTCGCTCCCTGCCCTTCCTCTCTTCCTCTCCTGTTCTCTGAGGAAGAAACTGGGTTTGACATAATCAGCACAGGTGTGCAAACAGATTTGCCATGATGCAGTGTTGGCTCCTGTAGGATATCTTTGCCGTTCAGAAGTAACGCCATGATCTTTATCTTTATATAGTTTGATTGCTTTGTTTTGGATTCGTCTACAGTACAGGCTGCAGCTTCAGCAGACCTTATTTATTATTGTTCATTAAAATCACCCAGCCAGGATATGTCCTCCTGGGTGACACAATACAAACATTGGAAAAACCCATTCCAACCCCCAACACTCTACCCCTTCCAGGTAGGTCAAAGGTCAACCATCAGTGGGGCTTTTCTATGATATCATTTGTGTGTGTGTGTGTGTGTGTGTGTGTGTGTGTGTGTGTGTGTGTGTGTGTGTGTGTGTGTGTGTGTGTGTGTGTGTGTGTGTGTGTGTGTGTGTGTGTGTGTGTGTGTACTGGGACCACGTGGTTCAGTGTTCAGGGATTGCAGGCAGGGTATTTTTATCTCAAATGAGAATCTTACCTCGTTTTCTCTCAACATCTTCAATTCCCCGCTGCTTTCCCCTCACGCTTCCCGATCTCATTACTGTTCCCGAGCCCACCCACACATACATACACACACACAAACACACCACACACACACACACACACAGCAGATAACACATGTACTCTAACTTTTACTTGCACAAAGTTATCTGGCGAAGTTAGACCCTGTATGCAGCCGTAATGGTTGTAATAATGGTGCAAGATTCTGACTGCAAAGCTTCAGTGTTTGATGTGGAGATCAAAGACCTGTTCTATGTGAGGAGAAATGTATGCGGAGTGCAAACAAAGTTGAGGGTGAAAATGAAGGCTTTCAACTGTGTGTTTCTGTGTGTGTGTGTGTGTGTGTGTGTGTGCCCTTGAATGCATACACAAAAATCATAAAATCGATTTACACAATGGTATATACACATGCCCACAGTAGGTAAACACACACACCAACATATGCACACACACACACACACACACAGCTGGAAGCCAAATTCTGCCCCAGGAGCCTCTGGTGATTGAATGACTTGCAGCACGGCAGGTGTGCCAGCGAGCAAGGCAGGAGCTCTTTAGATCACAGCAATGAAATGTAGGCAAGCCCCCCTGCTGTTTGCATACCATGTTCAGAGTTACTTTAGTTTTGGTTGAAAATAAAATAGAGAAAGAGATTGACGTTCCAAATGAAAGAATATATTGACTGTAAAAAGCATGTAAATATATCTATGAAATCTGTCTGTAATCTGAACGTATCATGCTGGACATTATACAGTTACTGCTAGGTATATTGCAAGTTTATTTTTTATGTTCTATCATAGAAGACCCTCATAGGTTGGAAATATTAATGTCCCTCGTTTTTATTGTACCCTCACTCCGCATGTCACACGTGTGCCCCCCCCCCCCCCCCCCCCCCCCCCCCCCCCCCCCCCCACATACATCGGACACTATGTACATTCCACTGTAATAAATTGGTCTTTTTTTATATTAAAGTCAATCGGTGAATTTGTCATTGTTCCTTCCTTCTTTCTGTAAAAGATAAATTCGCGTCTCTTTAAATAGCCAACGTATGGTTCACTTGCGCATCGCAACATGCGTTATTGCAGGCATTTTCCATGTCTGAGAAACACACAAAAATTGTACGTTGACACTTATGTGCATGTTCGGCTCCACGGCCCTACTGCTTGTACTAGTGGTTGCTGTGTCTCTTATCTTGGCCGTGACCTCTGCTATGGATCCATGCAATACTGCATAAAAAAGGGTTTTATTCCACAGTTATGGCTGAAGAATGGTTATGAATTAATTCTCCCACAACCGTAATGTGGGCCCTCGTTATTTGCAAGCGTGTCTTTCCATTCGGTCATGACACACTGCTCGGTGAGCCATCGACAGCCAAGGCAGAGCACCGCTGACTGTCTGAGAAATGTGCAACGTTTAGCGGCGTTCTCACCCAGCATTAGGGCCATTCGCCAAGTTCCACCCGGTTATTTACCGCTGGTCGCCGGTGCTAAATGTTAAACCGCGCTGACAAACGACCAGCGCCAGCGATGAGAAATGCCTGTTTGACCTTGTCTGGCCACCGTAACATCACCGGTTATGTCAGCCAGGGACCGGAGAGAAACAGACCCTGACTGGGTGCTCTTGTTGCTGAAGGTTTATCGGCCATCCACCCTGTAGATGCGAACCTTTTGCTCTTAAATCAGATTAAAGCTGTAATATGCAAGATTTGCTATTTGAAGCTTAGCCTAGTCTAAAGTTCGACAATAAACAGCTCTGTGCCTCACCTCCCCTCTCCCTGTTCTCTTTTGTGACAAGAAACAGCTCCACTGATGCATTAGATAGCAACACTAACGTAACAGGTCATGCTGTTCATTCAAACCTGAAACAGTGTGCCTCTAATCTGGATGGTAGCGCTATAGTTCCCCAAGCATCCTCCTCACCGCGGCCACCCATTTAACCGTTTTACCGGGTCACTTGGGAAACGATTCAAAGGATAGCCCATCTCTTTTTAAATTAAATCTTATCGTCCGTTCCAAAACTTATTTGATACGCAGTTGCCGCCATCCAGTGAGTCAACACATAGATGTCACATCATCACCTGTACACTGTCTACAGTGGGCAGTGTGAGAATCCCTACACCCCCTTCTTATCCCATTTGTTTACCTTAAAGCCAACTCTAAACAAACCCAAATCATCCGCACAATACCAATCCAGTCCTAGGACAGGGAGATGCGTACACAAAGCGTGAAGGGATCTTTTTTTTTTTTTTTACTCTGATGGATTTCAGGTTTTTAAAGACGAGGAGGCTGCTGCGGTTCAAATGGACCTAGAGACGCGATGCTGGAATACCTCAACGATCACATACCACCACACCTGAACAAAAAAATGTTTGATTTCTCAGTGATACGGTTAGAATTGCCCTCCTGTTATATACCTTTGGATTGTTGATGTTGTCTGTATACAGACTACACATTCAGTGTACAGCTGCTGCAAGTAGCTGACATTAGTACCGGAGACCCATAGAGATATTTGGACGTAGTGACTGCGCGACACCTATTGGTTAAAACACAGATAACATTATGAAGCCTCGCTGTTGTTTTTACTATGGCTTACTTTGGCTTTAAAGTAAGATTTCCCTACTGAGCAGGGCAAGTTGTTGTGTTCTGTTTGTTTGTAACGGGTACCTTGCCTTGTTTTACATGTTTATTTGACAGTGATATTATGAGGGTGAACGTTTGATCACCTGGCAGTTTGAACCGTCTACTGCAGAGCAGTGTTGGAGATAAAAATGTATTATATTGGTGTATTTAATGAATAATAAATAATAATGAAATATAGGTTTGTATCCGATGCTATTTCATTGGGGATTGTGTGCAAAACTTTAGAAAAACTAACAAGTAAACTTGCAGTATATTGTATATAATATAGTATTATCTAGTAGTTCACTACTTAGAAGTGTACTTTCATAAACTAAAAAGTGTGCCACAACTATATCATTAGTAAACTAACAGTATACTATAAGTCGTTCACTTGTAGTATAGTTCACAGAATAGTTGCAGTATAAAATACAACTTGGATGTGAATTAGTTGTGTACTCAAAGTTTACCGCTCTTATACTAAAAGTATACTTAAAAGTATACTTTTATAAACTAAAAAGTCTGCCAATTTGGTCCCAAGAAGGCTTGAAGTAGTAAACTTCAAGTATACTGCTACATTGATATTAGTATACTTACTACTTAAAGTATACTTACTTAAGTTTACTTAATAAAATGAACTTTACTTATTTTTGCTCAACTCTAGCTAGTTAGATAGTTCTAGCTAGTAAGTTGTAACTTTTTAGTTAGCCAACTATAGCGAGTTAGAGAACTAACTATCCAGTTATTCAGCTAACTATAGCCTATAACACGAAGGCTTGCTAAGCCGCAGTTCTGTTTGCCATTAAGGAGGCAAAATGTATATAAAATGTTTTCATCATTAATATATAAAAAAAACACATAGGCTATATCTTCGCGGCAATCTAAGGGATGGGAGTATGTTTTGGCTACCCTCTTTGATTGTGTAGTAATAGTACAAGTAAGTCTATAAGAGGAGAACATTAAAAAAAAGAAAATTAGGGGTAGGCCTACAACACAACACGCTCAAGCCTTGCTAGTGCCATGTTCTTGTTCTTCTCACTCGGGGGACGGTTAACCGTCAGCTAACCGTCAGTTAACCGTCAGCTAACCGTCAGTTAACCGTCAGCTAACCGTCAGTTAACCGTCAGCTAACCGTCAGTTAACCGTCAGCTAACCGTCAGTTAACCGTCAGTTAACCGTTGTTGTACACAGCTCTTACTTCCTTTGAGCTCAAAGGAAGTAAGAGCTGTGTACAACAGTTTTACGTAACTTCACGTGTTGCTTAACTTCACCTGTTTTCATGATACATTTGATAATATTTTCATTATTATATAGATAAATTAGGAATATTCTTTAAGAACGATATAAAATCAGTTAGCTGACTTCAGCTTTAACTCTACATTTTGCTTAAAACTAACGTTGCGGTCACTTCATCCTCCTCACAAACGGGTTCAGTAATCAGATAATGTATTTCCCCTTCACCTCCAAGCACAATTCTACTTCCTTTAATGATTCAATGTGACTTCCTGTGATTGAGGCTGTGCAGTTAATTGAAGGGCTCGGAGACTGTGATTGTACATACACGATGGACATTTATTTTGAAGCTGTGTACGGTATGTGTACATGTTTGTTGTTTGTACACATCACAGTGAAAACAGATCTGCATTCTCAGTTACAAAGGAAACCGGTATCTGTCCGTGTCACAATAACAAGTTTCAACAAAAGTTCCATAGTTAAATGAGTAACCGCTACATTCAACAAACCTAGTACCCTGGACAACGTTACGTTATGGCCTCCACCTCCAGTAAATAACTACAAAAAAAACCACGAAAAGTCAAAACACATCAGAGACAAACGGGGGAGCAGCTGAGAAATAAACCCATTCTGTTACCGGATCTCCCGGTTACCCACAATACACCCACACACTCCCCTGTGTAATGTTAATCTAATTAAGGTTATCCTTAACGGAATACTACAATGTTTAGTCGCCCTCTCTCTCTGAATGTCTATGCCTGCTGCAGTCCACAGACAGCTCCAGGCTGAGTGATCCAACCTTATTTACCCAGGTTAGTCTCTTTGACGTTAAATATATCTACTGGAGAGACCTGGCTGTGCTTGCTAAAGTACAGTCTGTTTTCACAACTCGCGTGAACATGCAGATAAGAGGAGAACACACAGTCCTTTTCTCAACATTACTTCTCAACTTTACATGCAGCTCTCAGTGGAAACCAGGCACAAGCTAATTATCCCGAGGCGTAATAAAACGGGTTTATAACTCAACACTCCTCCCCCCAGGTCCATCACAAATAAATATCTTCTCTTTATATCTGGGAGGTTAAAGTTCAGCACAGCAG
>JACYXH010000409.1:2047500-2057500 GCA_026745465.1 Lota lota | reverse complement strand
GGTCCAGAATGTTCTGGAACGCAGGCTCAAAGTAGAACAGAATAGAACAGAGTTGAAAGGAGAACACCTCACACACACACAAATAAACAAACACACACACACGTACCCGGATGTTGTTGAGGTTGACCTCCAGCAGGTCCGGGTCGTTGCTCTTCATCCTCCGCAGGGTCTCCTCAACGTCCGTCGCGTTGGGCTGCTCGTCAGGAACCGCCTTGTACTGGGTACACTGGATCACACCTGATCATACTGGTTAATACCGCCTTGTACTGGGTACACTGGATCACACCTGATCATACTGGTTAATACCGCCTTGTACTGGGTACACTGGATCACACCTGATCATACTGGTTAATACCGCCTTGTACTGGGTACACTGGATCACACCTGATCATACTGGTTAATACCGCCTTGTACTGGGTACACTGGATCACACCTGATCATACTGGTTAATACCGCCTTGTACTGGGTACACTGGATCACACCTGATCATACTGGTTAATACCGCCTTGTACTGGGTACACTGGATCACACCTGATCATACTGGTTAATACCGCCTTGTACTGGGTACACTGGATCACACCTGATCATACAGGTTAATACCGCCTTGTACTGGGTACACTGGATCACACCTGATCATACTGGTTAATACCGCCTTGTACTGGGTACACTGGATCACACCTGATCATACAGGTTAATACCGCCTTGTACTGGGTACACTGGATCACACCTGATCATACAGGTTAATACCGCCTTGTACTGGGTACACTGGATCACACCTGATCATACAGGTTAATACCGCCTTGTACTGGGTACACTGGATCACACCTGATCATACTGGTTAATACCGCCTTGTACTGGGTACACTGGATCACACCTGATCATACAGGTTAATACCGCCTTGTACTGGGTACACTGGATCACACCTGATCATACTGGTTAATACCGCCTTGTACTGGGTACACTGGATCACACCTGATCATACAGGTTAATACCGCCTTGTACTGGGTACACTGGATCACACCTGATCATACAGGTTAATACCGCCTTGTACTGGGTACACTGGATCACACCTGATCATACTGGTTAATACCGCCTTGTACTGGGTACACTGGATCACACCTGATCATACTGGTTAATACCGCCTTGTACTGGGTACACTGGATCTCACCTGATAATACTGGTTTACACTGGATCACACCTGATAATACTAGTTTCTACTGGGTACACTGGATCACACCTGATAATACTGGTTTATACTGGGTACACTGGATCACACCTGATAATACTGGTTTATACCGCCTTGTACTGGGTACACTGGATCACACCTTACACTAGAGCTAACTTACTGTTGAGGCCCTGCTTGTTGACAATGGTGCTGCTGGTCAGAGCTTCATAGTACTGCTGGTTACTCATCAGGGTGTGCATCCCCAGGATAGCTGAGAGAGAAAGAAAGAGAGAGAGAGAGAGAGAGAGAGAGAGAGAGAGAGAGAGAGAGAGAGAGAGAGAGAGAGAGAGAGAGAGAGAGAGAGAGAGAGAGAGAGAGAGAGAGAGAGAGAGCGAGAGAGAGAGAGAGAGAGAGAGAGAGAGAGACAGAGAGACAGGGAGAGACATGGGAGGAGAGATAGAGAGAGACAGAGAGAGGCATGGGAGAGAGAGATAGAGAGACATGGAAAGAAAGAGTGAGAGAGAGATAGAGAGAGAGACAAAGACAGAGAGAGAGATTGGAGGAGAGAGATAGAGAGACATGGAAAGAAAGAGAGTAAGAGAGAGAGACAGAGAGAGACATGGGAGGAGAGCGGGAGAGAGACATACAGGAGAGGGAGAGAGTGAGAGAGACACAGAGACATGTAAAGAAAGAGAGAGAGACAGAGACAGAGAGAGACATGGGAGGAGAGAGAGATAGAGACATGAAAAGAAAGAGTGAGAGAGAGACAGAGAGAGACAAAGAAAGAGATATAGAGGTGAGAGAGACAGAGGGAGAGAGAGAGGGGTGAGAGAAAGAGACAGACATAGGCATAGGGGGAGGTGGAGAAATAGGGAGGGAGTGGGAGAGGAGAGATATAAATGAAACCAGAGGGAACTCAGTCACACTTCATGTTTAGAACTACAGTAACATGCATGCTTTAGCTGTATCTAAACATCAGCATACTGTTAATATGACATCATTTAGAACGTTTTGAGTCGGGTCATAGGTCAAACCAGGCTCAAACCAACAGTTTCTTACAGCGTTTGTTCTTTTATGAAAATCTGCAGTCCCTATAAGGACATGAAGGTCTATATATCTAAAGATATAGATACATAAAGAGCTTGCTTACCACCATGGAAGTAAATAATTTTATATTTAATATTTATTATTTACATTTGATATTTATTATTATTTTGAGTTATTAATGTGTTTTATGTTAGTACATGCATGTAGTACAGGCGTGTGGACTGAGGACAGTCAGATTTAGGCAGACACAAAATGACTTAATGTGCCTTATTCACCTAGTGGCCATCTTGGTTCTTAACACTAGCTGGGTGGATGAACTGAATGTGGAAGAACCAAGATGGCTGGCAGGTGAATCAGGTCCATGGAACCTTGGGAACAAACGACATGCTGATCTGACTGTTGTATGCTAAAGTTGCTAGCAGCGCACAGCGCATGATGCTAAAGCCGCTAGCAGCACATACTAAGGCCGTTAGCAGCGCATGCTAAAGCCGCTAGCAGCGCATGCTAAAGCCGCTAGCAGCGCATGCTAAAGCAGCTTGCTAAAACCACTACTTGCTTACTAAAGCAGATAGCAGCACATGGGATCAGTGCATTGAATACCCAGGGTGGAGCTCAGCAAAGAGATGGGAGGTCCACACAGTGATGGAGGAGGTGGAGGGCTGGAGGAGGTGAGGGGGTGGAGAAGATGGAGGAGGTGGAGATGATGGAGGAGGGGAGGGGTGGAGAGGGAGAGGGAGTGATGAAGAGGGGATGATGATGAGTGACGATGAGGAGGGTGATGAAGAGGTGTACTGGTTCGAGGACGGTGAACATGTTAATATTATTATTAAGGCAGAGATTATTTACAAAATGACAAAAAAAACGAAAACTAAAAAAAACATGTCTGTCTCTTGTCTCTATAATGCAGCACTTTGATTAAATGTATGTACTCTTGTATCTTCATGCTTGACTGCCCTTCTTGTAAGACGCTTTGGATAAAAGCGTCAGCTAAATAAATAAATGTCTTTGAATAAATATTTATGTCCCTGTGTGGGTAAAACATCTCATGTATGTAGTAACTGCTTTGTGTATGTAGTATTATATAGTATAAAGTAAGTAGCATATGTAGTAGTACACGTAGTACTTGTAGTAGTACATGTAGTACTTGTAGTAGTACATGTAGTACTTGTAGTAGTATATGTAGTACTTGTAGTAGTACATGTAGTACTTGTAGTAGTATATGTAGTACTTGTAGTAGTACATGTAGTACTTGTAGTAGTATATGTAGTACTCGAAGTAGTATATGTAGTACTTTTAGTACCTGCTATATCACAGAGCTCCGCATCGCTAGCGTTAGCCAGAGCTTCCTCCAGCTCGGGTTCAAGGGTCACGTTCTCCAAGATGGGGTCGGACCGCTGCTTAGGAATCCACGCCTTACCTACACACACACACACACACACACACACACACAAATACATAAATGATCTTTCTCTTTTTAAGTCTCTCTAGAGAATCTCTATGTCTCTCTACCTTTCTCTCTCTCTCTCTCTCTCTCTCTCTCTCTGTAGAGTCTCTATGTCTCTCTACCTTTCTCTCTCTGTAGAGTCTGTATGTCTCTGTACCTTTCTCTCTCTCTCTCTATAGAGTCTCTATGTCTCTCTACCTCTCTTCTCCCCAGTGAAGGGCACCAGGTCCTCCTTGTCCGGGTGCTCGTGGGCGCTCTTCTCCAGGTGGGCCAGCAGGTCGTCCCTCTGGAACGTCCCGGTCGGAGCTTTCTTGGTCTGGTCCTTCTGGCGCATCCCGGCCGGCAGCAAGGCATTCTGACCAGGGAGGATTTTCATTGGTCACTCACTTCATACATTTATTACTCTGTTAGGACAGAAGGCAGAACAAGATGACCCAACAGAATGTTGCCTGAGTGAGTGTGGGGTGTGTGTGTATGTGTGAGAAAGTAAGTGTGAGTGTGTCTGTGAGAGAGAGAATGTGTGTGCTTGTGAGTGTTTGTGTGAGTATGTGAGCTGTGTGTGTGTGTGTGTGTGTGTGAGTGTGTGCTTGTGAGTGTGAGTGTATGTGTGTGTGTATGTGTGTGTGAGTGTGTGTGTATAACAGTCAGCTAGAGGAACGTGATGTCGTTGTATTTAACAGATCCTGTCTGCTGAGACGCTCCCCAGAGCCTCACTGCCTCCCCCCCCCCCCCCCCCCCCCCCCGCCCCCCCCCCGGAACCAGACCCTTAACCTCAAGAACAACGGAACCTTCAAAGCAGTCATATTAACCTCTCGCGGAGAGGAGTGTGGTGGGTCGTAAGAACCACATGACATGATTCTGTAGAAAACTAACAAACGCATACCTCGCCCAACTTCTTTACCTCCAAGTTTCTGTAACTCCGTCCGCCTTGCTGATGGCAGTAATGCAGACATTGTGTGTGATTGGTCAGAAAAGCGAGGCGGTGTGATTTATTTTGATCTGGTTTCCCCGTCTCCATGGGGACCCCACTAGTCTTGACCAATTGAAGGTTCGGTGACCAAATACATCGCGTATTGAACAAGTTTATCTGGACTTCGTCGGTCTCGGCCGGCCGAATTATAATCTACTTGTTTTGAAGGGTGCTGACCGCTTAACCCTTAACTTCCTGAACGAAGCGAAGCGCCATGCAAGCTAAACTTAACTTAAATGGGAACCGCCACACTAGGCTCACTCTAATATAAGAGAGATCTCTTCAAATGCGTGTTTTGAAAACCACCACGGTCCGCAACATCCTCTCTGTTTCAGTGGAATACAAATCTCAGAATAGTTGGACCATTAACATAATTTTTTATGAATCGGACCAATGCAGAACCCAAATCTTGGACCGAACTTTTCCAAGATTCTTTCGCAGAAACGGAGTTAATGTTGCAGTCGGGGATTTTTCACAACACCCGTATGAAGCAGTACACTGTTATATTAGGAAAACAATCAACGTGACGGTTCCCCTCGAAGGAACAAAGCAAACATCCACACAACTTTCCCCTTAACTCAAAGAACAAAGCAAACATCCACACAACTTTGCCCTTAACTTAAAGAACAAAGCAAACATCCACACAACTTTTCCCCTAACTTAAAGAATAAAGCAAACATCAACACAACTTTCCCTTGACTCAAAGAACAAAGCAAACATCCACACAACTTTGCCCTTAACTTAAAGAATAAAGCAAACATCAACACAACTTTCCCCTTAACTCAAAGAACAAAGCAAACATCCACACAACTTTGCCCTTAACTTAAAGAACAAAGCAAACATCAACACAACTTTTCCCCTAACTTAAAGAATAAAGCAAACATCTACACAACTTTGCCTTTAACTTTAAGAACAAAGGAAACATCCACCCAACTTTTCCCTTAGCGTAAAGAACAAAGCAAACATCCACACAACTTTGCCCTTAACTTAAAGAACAAAGCAAACATCCACACAACTTTGCCCTTAACTTAAAGAACAAAGCAAACATCCACACAACTTTTCCCCTAACTTAAAGAATAAAGCAAACATCAACACAACTTTCCCCTTAACTCAAAGAACAAAGCAAACATCCACACAACTTTGCCCTTAACTTAAAGAACAAAGCAAACATCCACACAACTTTGCCCTTAACTTAAAGAACAAAGCAAACATCCACACAACTTTGCCCTTAGCGTAAAGAACAAAGCAAACATCCACACAACTTTGCCCTTAACTTAAAGAACAAAGCAAACATCCACACAACTTTTCCCCTAACTTAAAGAATAAAGCAAACATCTACACAACTTTGCCTTTAACTTTAAGAACAAAGGAAACATCCACCCAACTTTTCCCTTAGCGTAAAGAACAAAGCAAACATCCACCCAACTTTTCCCTTAGCGTAAAGAACAAAGCAAACATCCACACAACTTTGCCCTTAACTTAAAGAACAAAGCAAACATCCACACAACTTTGCCCTTAACTTAAAGAACAAAGCAAACATCCACACAACTTTGCCCTTAGCGTAAAGAACAAAGCAAACATCCACACAACTTTCCCCCTAACTTAAAGAACAAAGCAAACATCCACACAACTTTCCCCCTAACTTAAAGAACAAAGCAAGCTATTCTTAACTCTGAGACAAGGAGCTAGTGCTACTTTTGGCAGCTAATCTTATCTCTTCGCCCAGAGATCAGACTGGACCAGAACCTCCAACAGCAACCAGCTGACCTCCAGCAGGGGGGGGAGGAATACTAGCAATATGTACTAGTCCTCACATTATATAAGCTAGCTAACTTCATCCATTCCTTTACTTAGTGGTTAGAATGTCATCATGTTGTGATTGTTAGAATGTTATGTTATTATTTGTTAGAATATTATTGTTTGTAAGATTATTATTAGATGAATTTTGTAATTGTTATAATTGCTAGAATGTTATTGTTAGAATGCTATAATTGTTTGAGTGTTAGAATTTCTAGAATGTTATTGTTAGAATGTAATAATTGTTAGAATGTTATTGTTAGAATGTTATTGTTAGAATGTTATTGTTAGAATGTTCTGATCAGTCACCATTTGCCTCATGTTTTCTCTGAGGACGGGGGGAGAGCTGCACGTCAGTGTGATGGCAGCCTGTAAAACGTTCCAGGAACAGAGAGGGCAGCCATGCCAGGAAGACCCTGAGTGTTGTTTTAATACTGGACACACACACTCACACACGCAAAGGCACTCTCACATAAATACACACACTTGCACCTAAATACACACAGACACACAAATACTCACATACGTCAAGCCAAGAGCATCCTGTCTCTACACGAGCCATGACGTCGCTGTGGCGTCCTTATGACGTCATACTGACGCCAGGATGCAGCCGAGGAGAAACGCTTGAAGCCGTGCCCCCCAACCCTTTGCTTCAGAAACCACGGCAATCTCATGGGCCCAGAACCAACAGTGGACCAGCAGCACCAACCATCACCTGCTCACTTCTCACTGGTGGACATTTGTGATGTCACTTATAAGAAGTCACCAGGAACTAATTAAAGTCAACCAATTCCAACCCTGTGCGTATAATGTGTGTGCAAAGTGGCAATAATGTGTGCTTATACGATTGACTGTGTGTGTGTGTGTGTGTGTGTGTGTGTGTGTGTGTGTGTGTGTGTGTGTGTGTGTGTGTGTGTGTGTGTGTGTGTGTGTGTGTGTGTGTGTGTGTGCGCGCTTGCGCGTCATACATCTGGGTCCAGCTCCTCTAGTTCATCCTCTAGTCTCTGAAGTTCTTCCTCAGTCAGCTTCTTCAGCAGATCGTCTTCATCGATGTCCCGGTACTTCTCCATCTCCTTCCTCATCACCGACATGATCACAAACCTGACACACACACACACATGCAAAATGTATCAAACACACCAAAACAAACAAATTCTCTAGTCTAGATAGACAGGCAGACATACAGGTGTACAGGCAGACAGACAGACAGATCACCTTGATTTTGGTTCTGCAGAGAAATCCTAGATGATTTGAGGACCGCCTGGTAGAGCGAGGGAGAGAGAGAGCGAGGGAGAGCGACAGAGAGAGAGGGTGAGAGAAAGCGAGAGAGACAGAGACAGAAAGAGAGAGCGAGAATATGAATGTTGGGAGATTCAAACCAGCTTCACTTCAACATGTGACCTTCGAACCCCAGGACTTTAAGGATTCGACAGAAAACAAATACAGTCCAGACCTGACACACACACACCTACATGAAATAGATCAAACTTTCTCTCATCTTTCCAATCCAAAACAGAAACCAGCAGGAAGTAGTCTGTCTAGTGTCTACTCGCTCTCCTCCCGCAGCCAGCATCACCGTCTCCATGGTTTCCACTGGGACGAGGCATCAGGGTCATGGCTCCGCTGTCTCTAACTGCACACCTGTCTTTGTCCAGACATCATCTCCACGGTTACTGGTTAACAGCAGTTCATGAACTTGTAGCTCAACCCCATCTCTCCAACCATGGCCGGGACCGGCAGCCACAGGGCCCAGGGGCAGAGATTCACTAGGGCCCCCATTGTCTGAATTACTACCTGGCTGTCGACAAAACAACCTGTTATCGATTGCTTCTCTCCCAGCTCCCCACCGTGAAAACCCTGGCCCCGGGCCATGTGCCCTGTGTGTCCGGTCCATAATACGGCCATGTCCCTTTCCTTCCCCCTCTCCATCTATTTCTCTCTTATGCTCACTGTGTATCTCCATCCATCTCTCACACTGTCTCTCTATCATCAGCAACATGTGTGTATTTGACGTACACAAACTTATTTTTGTTATATATATCTTGAGTGCTTCCACTGTTCCTTACTTAATGTGTGAGTGTGTATGTTTTACCCTCCTAGCACACCCCACATAAATACATCAAGATTACCTGTCAGGGTGGTGTATGTGTGTGTAGCTTTCCAAGAATAGCAACGAGCAGATGAAAGGTAAAAACTTAACATCCGTGACTCAGTGACTCATCAACGAAAAAAACTACGTTATCCTATGTTGAATCAGTAGTGGAATGTGAATCTAATAAATCAAATGTTAGAAAGTTCAGTCACGTAAAATTTTTTTTTATATATATATTACTATGAACTGCCGCTCCGAAAACGACAAACTGCACTTGCATAGATGTTAAGCCCGATATTTAGAAACGAGGTAAATATTGGAGCTGTAGGAGATGACCTCTTCCTAAACACAAACACGGGCTCGTATAGTGGGCTGCACAGAGGTGTGAAGGTCTCGTCTCGTCCGAGGTTTGCTTGCAATATTACAACCATGTGGGGACATGTGTTGGGATGGGGAAAGTAGAAGTCAACAGCGGAACATGGGAGTGGGTCAGGCTTGAACCCCTGGGACAGCAGGTGGGGGAAGCCGACGAGACACACAGAGCCAGTTAGTTCAGTATACCGAGTCAGACCGCAGTGTTCCAGGGGTTTATGAGTTTATGTTTGGCCCAGTTTCCGCATATTCTGGCAGTGTGCAGTCCGTTCATTGTCGTCGGGTCAAGGACAATGTGGTTTCTTTATAAGAAATATGTAACAGTATAAACACGGATTGGTCCAGCTTCACAAGACAGCAGTCTTGTGACTGCTATCTTCTCGGTTGCAGATTGTATGTTCTGCCCGAATGTCCCGTCTGTCCTCCATGAATACATCTTCAATTCATAGGCCAACAGTGTGCGTAAACGCGCATGAAAGCGATTTAAGATGGACGTTTCAAAGCAGACACTAAAGCAAAACTACTAGTTTGAGTGAAGTCATGGGACGTCCCAATCAAACCAAATCCTTACAGAAGTAGGCCTACACATCGATGAGCCATGATGTCGCATTCGGCAAATCTGGCATATAGTTGCATTGTGAACAGCAGCAGCCGGGTTGTCAGTAACCCGTCCACATAATGCAGCACCAGTACAGTCCAATCACCTTGCTTAAAATGTGCAGGTCCGTTCACACACAAACACTCCGCTCCTAGAAGTTCCTACAAACTTTTTTTTTTTCTTTACAACTGCCCATACCCGGGAGAAGATTACACGTTATTTTCGGTTCTATGCATGCAAACTTATTTTTAATGTATTTGCGTACAGGGCCTACCTCCTCCAGCGCTATTTATAGCCGGCCGTCCCGCTTTATGAAGGCAACGAATACTTTGACCAGATATGGTTTCCTCTGGAGCCGGCTGCGGCTGCTGCGGTAGAACGGCTGTTGCCGTGTAATAACTGCAACAATATATATATCCACAGAATCCCGCTAAAGCACACAGTCCACGCCGGAGTGGATATCTCTGGATCGGCAAGCTGCTCGGTCGGTGTCACCGGAACTTTTACCCCGTCCC